>NMRA01000036.1:1304655-1455160 GCA_002633005.1 Phoronis australis | reverse complement strand
GGTGTGCCCCCTAGTGGCAATTTTAATTTTTTTACGCTTACCTTTGTATCTTCACAAGTCCTTATTGGATTTTCATGAAATTTGGTATGTAGGCACCTATTAGTGAGATGACGCTATCCTCCCGTTTTCAGATGGATTCGACATAGTTTGCGCCACCTAGTGGCCATTTTTAGTGTTTTCGAGTCTGTTTTTGTGCGTCCACCGTTCTATCAACCAAACCGCTCAAAGGATGATTGTGAAAATTGGCATGTATATGCTTACTATGTAGAGGACGGTTGACGATGATTTTCCGACGATTTCGACTACTGTGATGTTAACAACGGAAGATGACGACTTTTGGTCGGATCCGACTACCGGTGTGCCCCCTAGTGGCAATTATAGTTTTTTACGCTTACCTTTGTATCTTCAAAAGTCCTGAACGGATTTTCATGAAATTTGTTATGTAGGCACCTATTAGTGAGATGACACTATCCTTCTGTTTTCAGATGGATTCGACGTAGTTTGCGCCACCTAGTGGCCATTTTTACTGTTTTCGAGTCTGTATTTTTGCATCCACCCCTCTATCAACCAAACCGCTCAAAGGATGATTGTGAAAATTGGCGTGTTTGTGCTTACTATAAGGAAGACAGCTGACAATGATTTTCAGACGATTTGGACTACTGTGGTACCTCCTAGTGGCAGTTTTGTTTTTTTGCGCCCATGGCTGTATCTCCCAAACCGTTTGCAGGATCTTTACTAAATTTAGCAAGTGTATTGCCCGGGTGAGAACTTGACATGTTTGACACGCTCTAAAAATGTGGAGTATTGGAACGCTCTAAAAACGTGTCGAACGTGTAAAACGTGGCGTGTCAAACGTGTAAATTGTAGCGTGTCAAACGTGTCAAGAACGTGTAATTTTCGTTCCAATACTCCACGTTTGACACGCTTAGCGTGTCAAACGTGGCGATAACCGTGTAAAACGTGGCGATAGCGTGTCGAACGTGGCGTGCCAAAACGTGGCAAAAACGTGGCACTTTTGACACGCTAGTGTGTCAAACGTGGCGCTTTTGACACGCTAGCCTGTAATCTGTGTCATTGCCATGGTAGCGACCCTAGATTTAGCCTGAGGCCGTGTCCAAGCCATAATGTTCTTGCTTATAGCAGTTCACCATCCACCATGGGAATCCATACTGAAAGCAAATGTATCAAGGGATTTCTTCTTTAAGTCACAGTTTATTGTTAGTGTTGATGTAAATAATCCAAAATGTGACAATGATATAGAATCATTAAAAGGATAATGTAACTATCCAACTCTTACCACATACTGTTGTCACTAAATTTCATTTCATCTAGAATAACATTAATAAGAAAATGGTTCAACATACAAATTTGAAGTGCTTCAGCTGCTATATATATGCATATAAGTCTAAGCTTTTGAGTCAGGCCAGTTGCTTGAAAACAGTTTATGAAGTAAAGAACAGACGCACTTTGTAACATCTTTGAATTACCAAGAGTGATTCAACATTTGTCATAACATTGAGTTCATGTTGATTTTGCAGCCCAAACCTCTAAACACAATGTCTTATCCTCATTCAAGCTGACACAAAATGTGAGTTGATCCAATAACAACAATATTATGAATTGATATACTACTGAAGATGAGAGGCGTTCCAACTTCATATATTAACTGCGTAGTCAACAGTTTCTACTGACTCTTGTTTTCTGTTACAATCAAACTTACCTGTAAAAAGAAGGACCATTTGCAAGAAAAGTTTATCAAGCCACTGTCAACCAGAGTATATACATACTAAACTTCTGTTAGAGCTGCACCACACTCGAAAACCATACTTCATAAGTGCTCTCCTGAGAGGACTGCACTCTCTGACAGCTAAACCAACTCTAACTCAGTATTTGGATATTTCAATAGGCAGTGAAAACTTTTGTTGCAAACTCTTTGATGTTATTGAGGGAACATGTTTAATCATTCAAATTGGGTGATTACCTCCCAGTGGCCTTTTCAGAACTGCCAAGCCTATTTAAATTGTATCTTTATTGAAGAGTTCTATCATATTTTACACGTTCGACACGCTAGCGTGTCAAAATTTTACACGTTCGACACGCTAGCGTGTCAAAATTTTACACGTTTGACACCGTAGCGTGTCACATTTTACACGTTTGATATGCTAGCGTGTCAAACTTTACACGTTTGACACGTTAACGTGGCAAACTTTACACGTTTGACACGCTAACGTGGCAAATTTTACACGTTTGACACGCTAGCGTGGCAAATTTTACACGTTTGACACGCTAACGTGGCAAATTTTACACGTTTGACACGCTAACGTGGCAAATTTTACACGTTTGACACGCTAACGTGGCAAATTTTACACGTTTGACACGCTAACGTGGCAAATTTTACACGTTTGACACGCTAACGTGGCAAGTTTTACACGTTTGACACGCTAGCGTGTCATGTTTTTACACGTTTTACACGTTAACGTGGCAATTTTGACACGTATTACACGTTTTTTTACACGTCTGACACGTTTGACACGCTCAAAAGCGTGTCAAACGTGTAAAATTCTCACCCGGGTGGTGTGATGTTGACAACGGACAATGACGACTTTAGGATGATTCTGACTACCGGTATGCCTCTAGTGGCAATTTTAGTATTTGCCTCTAGTGGCAATTTTAGTATTTTACATTGACCTCTGTATTTTCATAGGTCTTCATGTGTATACTTTGTGTTACTTCGTGACTGTGAAGGAAAAGTTCCAAGTAGAAATTTGTTTCTGGCATTCTAATGCTGTGCTAATCTCGTATGTTGGTAAATTTGTTTTTAATTCTATGTTTCTGTGGTGCTTTAAGCAACTGGTGTATAGGATGTGCTTGTATTATGAAGATTGCTCACATTTTGCCCCTAGCCTATTGAGGAGACAATGACCATGCCTTTCCATTTTGCAAAGTATGCCCTCTACTGGCCACTTCATGGTACCAATAAACAACCCTAGAAGGATACCGTATGCGGTGCAATTGTGAGCGCATTTCAACGCTCCGCGTTGCTCTTGTTAAAGTTCATGTGGAGTCCAGATTAATTGCGATTAAGTCCAAATCTGCGCTACATCGTACCCCACAACACGAGAAAAATTTCTGGATGAACACACATGTTGTTGTCACGTGACTTTTGTTTTGAAGTTCGTCTGCGTATGAGAGTGAGCGTGTGTGTGCGGGTTATCGACGACAGACTTTTTTGTTACAAAAGGCGGAGGATTATGCAAGAATATGGCATTTACTAGATTGTTTTTCACTTAAACGGCTGCAACATGCAAGGTGAGTGCTGGTTAGCTCACAGATTTTGTGTGCACAGGCCGACTGTCGTTAGCTCTGCCGTGGAGTATTAATAGTCCAAGGCTCGATCTACATGTTGGGGACGAGGTCAACTACCCGGGCTGTGTGAAATTTCTGGGTCTAACGGAGACACTGACGCAGTGGTCAGCCGGCTTGCTGTATCAAGACTATAGCCAAAATCCAAATTCGTTTTATCGTGTCCCTGTCAATAATAACGGCATGCTAAAGCCTTCTTAATTTTCGTACTTCAGGAACGTAACAATCACGTGTTTTGTACACATACGCGCACGCCGCAGATCACATCTCGGAAATTGCCGATTTGACGGATGACAATGAATGAACACAATGAAATTAACAACGTCGTTTTACAGCTTGTAAGATTCATAATAAACGTACGTATTTTGAATATTGCAATGCATGTGTTCCAAAATCTAAATAACTTGGGTCCTATATTTTTGTATTAGTGCGCGCCGAATGAAAGTAATCGTGAGTGTTGCTGTGTTGCAAAATCTCTTATCCTGGGCCGATTTGAAAAATTCAAAGTTGTACTCATATTTGTTTTCGCTCCTCTTTTCAAATATTACAGTAAAAACTACGTAAAACTCTCTCCATAAAAAGTACAGTCTGCTAGCTAGATTGTAATCAGCTGATCATATCCGCATGAGCGAAGCCAATTATCCTCGCTCGTGACTCGATGACTAGAGCAGCTTGGCGGCATCCCTTTGATCGTGAGCCGAGTGCGACTCAGCCAAGGTGGATAAATACGGTCTAGTTCAATTTTCCATACCCCACCGTTTACTTTAACCACTGGGGTTAGGACCAATCTGATTTAGTGGGAATGTTCATAGCATGTTAAGGTTGAAATATATTCTATTCTCAATAACACGTGAAAATATCAATGTGTCATCATGAGCAATGATTAATGAGTGAGGAACTTGCTGAATGATTTTTGATGCAGAAACCTACCTCTAGCAGACAAAGGGAAAATTGATATCTTGTCTATGCCATTTTACCGCTTTTGGTAGAATGATAATACAAGATACGGAATATTCAAATGTTAATGTGCAACAAGTATGAAACATAAATGTATAAGAATTTGTACCGTAACAATAATTAACTAATAAATGGAACACTTGCAGAACCGTTCCGCAGGATGTCAATTTTATATTGCATCTGCTTCAATAATATTTCCCGGTTAAATGGTTTTCATACATCAGTGTTAGAGCACATTTTTCCATGATTTTTCGGTACCTCAGAATTGAGCATTTTGGCTTCTATGCAAAAATTTAATCGAAAAAAAATTAATTTTCTAAAAAATTTTTCTTTAATGTCCTGTGAATGTGCAATGACATGAGCAAAAAAGTAGGGTTCCCGAATTAGTTTTCAAGCTACAGGTATCTTAGCTCAAACAGAAAATTCACTTTCTCAAAAATATGCTAAATTTCACAACTACAGCTTTGATTCACCACATGATGATTTTGCCCTATTGATGGGAATGTGAAAAACGTTTAAGTTAAAGNGAGGTGACTTATCAGCCAATTATTCACGCATGCTGACTCACAATAGAAGCCTGATAAGAGTGAAGGTGGATAAATGAGGTGTTCCTACAGTTTCTTGTTTTAGTGGATGTGTTCACGACATGTAAAAATAGCAAAGTACCATTTGAATGACCATGTGATTCAACAGCTTAAAGGATGGTAAAATATTGTTCTTGTTTAAATAAGTTTGGATCTGCAAAAATGCGGCTGTCATAGTTTTGGGTTCTGCTTGTTATATCAGCAGATTCCACAATTTAGAATAAAAACAATTGCCAAAGTTGCCATTTTTCCAGTTGAACAAGTAGCGAAGTAAATGTTTTCATCCTTTTTACTTTTGTTGAAAATTTTGACGAAATAGAATTTTACTGTTCCACCATATTGCGTTATAAATTGAGGAATCTTTACTTCACTGTATAGAGAACCTATCACTCTAGCCAAGGTGTGGGAAATCTTTCTTAGCCACTGAAGTTAAATTGCCAATCTCCTGTTGTCCTCTGCATGGTAATGTGATGCAAACAGAGCAATAAATGGTCAATACAGCTTGGAGGTCAACCAGCCAGTGTGTCAACTGGTTTATAACAGTTAAACTTTGATTCAGAGATTTTGAGATTGTACACCCAGAAATTAGGAACCTGGTGAAAAGCAATGGTGTAAAGCAGAGATTTAAAGATGGTAAAAAGTAAAAGTGCAAATAAAGAAAAGAAAAAAATACATATTTATCAAAGACAGAACAACAAATTTCAGGCCAAAAGAATCCTCAAATATAACACATGAATTGAATCTAGAGAATACAGTGCTTTTGTGACAAACTTGTTCACTGGTTTGGGTACAGTACTACAGTTGCTTATACTGGGACGAAAAATATCCATGAAAACTCCAGCATAGAATGAACTTAAAGTCTAATAAGTTATTATTCACCTAAAATACTTTAATTCTAAGGTGATTGCATTAGAATTAAATGGCCAAGTTCTAAGAAAAAATGAACAATGACCTAGCAGTGTGCATAAACATTTTTAGGAATATATGATTAGTTGCTTAAATTTACTATTCCTCTTGGTGAGTGACTGTCTATTCTCAAGCAGTTCTTTAGTAGACCTGGCAAAGCCAACAATGCAGGGTATTAACTGATGTTATCAGACTTGTCCTGAGCTAGCTAATTCGATTACATAACTGGATACCACTGTGGAGATAGTACTGGTTTTGAAATGAAATGGGGATGGTCAACCACCATTAGATATTACTGTTGAACTGCATATCTCATCCATATGAAAGTCTAGATTCATCAGCATCAATCAGTTTCACAACAGGCTAGTAGTTCATTTGTCACTTGCAATGTTAGTTTTTTCACTCTCATTAATGTTATCACCAGAATTGGTGAAGGTGGTGTGGAGTGCCCTTGCCAGTTCTTGTAGTCTGTCTTAAATAAACAAAATTTGAGAAATTTCACTCACTCACTCTTACAGACATTCACACACATAATTTGAAAATGGTGATAACAAAGATAATAAAAATACCAATAATAATAACACCAATAATAATAACACCTGGTAATTCTGATATTACTAATAGTAATTAGAGCAATAAAAACACGTAGTAACTACTGCTATTATTACTATTTAAATGGCAGAGAAAACTGAGACTGTTAGGCTCTGGAAATGAAAATATATTATATACCCCTATGGATATGGAATCTTGTGGTATTCAAAAGGCATGGGTAATGAGCTTCGATTTTTAAAAGAATTTCGACAGCATTGTATAGATATAGAAAATCAAATGTGGCAAGAAGCTGTAAGTTAGATACATAGCAATTTTTCAAATTACATCTTAAAAAGGAAAATATTAGATATAGAGAAACCGTGTATGAGGTCTCCACTGGTGCATATTTGATGCACAAATCATTCGCTGATGATAGAATGATAGAGCTGGGACAACATTTTGAAAGCTGAGAGAAGTTAAACTTCGTTCAAGTTGTGACATTTGAAAAATTGAAAACAAGTACCTGGCTTTTTAATTGTGTCCCCAGGCCTTAGAATTAGTTTTAAGATTCCAGTTGTCTCTTGAGAACTGTCCATATATTTTTCAAAAGTTATGTAAGCAAATGAAGAGATGTAAGTGAAAAGAAATGTTGTGAAGTTCATGTTTTTGCTAATAAGTGTAAATTGTCTGTACTAAACGATGATCGAATGTGAACATAATAATGAGGATGAGCTCCACAAAGCCATTGTTTTTCGAACCATTCTGCTTGCCGAACAAATCCGCAACAGTCACATTGATCAACTAATTATTGTTAGGATTGTCACATTGATACTTTCAAGTGGTATTGAGAATGGGATGCATTTTAATTTTATTGGGCAAAACGAAACCCCCGCAAAACCATTCTGTGTGGAAAATCGTTCCGCATGCGAAACGGTTCCACAACTCACACTTGTTAAATAATTATTGTTAGGGTAGAAATTCTGATACATTCATGTTTATGCTTTTTGCACATTAAGATTTGAATATTTCCTGGCTTGTGTTAAACTCTACCATGAGCGGTTAAATGGCATAATCAAAATGTCAATTTTTCCTGAGTCGGCAAGTTCCCCACTGATTAATTATGGTTCATGTTGACACATTGATATGTCCTTGAGTTATTGACAATAGAATGTATTTCAACTTTAATTCACAAGCATCAATTTAAAAAAATGTGAGCTCCACAAAACCATTGTTTGCGGAACGGTTCCGTAACTGTCATATTGACCACCTAATTATTGTCAGGATTGTCAGATTGATACTTTCAAGTGGCATTGATAATAGAATGCATTTTAAGTTCATTGGACAAAACAGATACCCCGCAAAACCATTCTATTTGGGAAAACGCTCCCCATGCGGAACGGTTCCGCATGCGGAACGGTTCCGCAACTGTCACTTTTAATAATTAATTATGGCTGGGGTAGAAATTCTGATACTTTTTATGTTTAATGCTTGTTGCACGTTAAGATTAAAATATTTCGTGGCTTGTGTTAAGGTTCTACCAAAAGCGGTAAAATGTCATAGACAATATGTCGATTTTTCCTCGAGTCTGCTTGAGGTATAGGTTTCTGCATCACAAACCATTCAGCAAGTTCCCCACTGATTAATTATTGCTCATGTTGACACATTGATATCTGATTTCCATATGCTTGATATGAGAATGTGAATGTAAATCAGAATGGACGATTTTTGGTATTTTGAAATACGCTTTCTCCACCATCTAAAAACAGTTACACATTTAGGCCCAGTTCAAGGGTGCACTACCGTCCTCATGTAGTTACCGTGATAGCCACAACATTCTTCTTTAATAAGATATCTTCATTTCCATGGACAGCACTCATTTTAATTCCCAAATTTACACTTTGGCGAAGCACATTTACCACTTCACCTGTTTCATACTACCACCAATAAGTGGAGAAAAAGCCAATGAATGAGCTATATGTATATGGAGACGACACGACACTGCTCACAAGCTAGACTGCACGTGCCATGTGGTCCACCATATTGGTGATGAACGAAATGCAAAGAAAAGCCAGGAAATTTTCAGAATAAACTTCGAAATTTTAAATACTAACGAGGTTTTAAAATATTGGTAACATAAAGCAATGTAAACTTGTGACCCACGCATTGCTTAAATAGTCATATAACACATTTCACAGACACAATTTCTAATGCTTTGGCTGAAATTCACACGGACCACTGCTAGGACCTGGGTGGTTTTGCTGTCTCAGTCGAGAAGACAATCACTGAAATGTAGAATTACTGAAATGACAACTGTCGGTACTAAAATATATTAAAATATCCCCATGTCGGCCGTAGGCAGACGATCCTGCTCAAAAACAGGGCGGTCCCCATTGAGTTGGGGAACATTTCAACTTCCCAGGCCATACTACCAGTGACTGTAATGTACCGGTAGTCAATTAGGCTGGCTGCCGGACATTTATGCACAGAGAAATTGCGAGGCCGAATTTATCTTCAGCAAATTCAACACTCACGCCAGAGGCCTAAACAGAGACATAGGGGTTCTATCTCACTACAAGTCTGTAGTGAATCGACTACAGTAGCTACGTATGTCTCTGGGTGTCTCTCTCTTTCTCTCTGTTGTCATGATGAGGCCTACCCCACTGGTAGTTGTAAGTTATGTCTGATATTGTTCATATTGTTCACGTTGTCTACTGTATGTGACCATGTAGTCTCCTGTGGGATTTTACTTTAGATCCATCTACATGTACCCAGCAGTCTGTAGCACACCCTTGACAAAAAGCGCATCGCTCAAAACATGGGAGTATTTTGATATCATGTTAGTACCAACACTCGTTGTTTTAGTTTTACCAGTTTTACTATGTTATATTTTTATCCATCTGTAACTGCACAGCAATCCAGCATCTAAAATGTAGACATTTTATAAAGTTTGGAAATATTTCTTTTATACTACAGGGAGTCAGTCATTAACGTTTTTCATCATTATGAACCAATTTTTCAGTTGTTTATAAACCGACAAGACGATCAGCTGTCAAGGGGGCCACTCTCCATAGCGCCATTAAATCATGGTCTTTGCACGACCCAATTTTCGGTTTTACCTGAAGGAAAATAATTACATCTAGATGCAGATGTTTTTGCACAAATAAAACGCATGTAGGGGGTGCTGATCGAGGTGTCACAAGAAAATGTTACCTCATTGATATGTTATGTTCCTATAACTCTTGTATTACTTTTCCTAGGATCTACAAGTAATTCATATTTGTGTGGTGAACTAGTATTTTGTACAATTTGAAACTATTAGGCTCAAAATTTAAACCGTTTTGTCATAGACTCTATTGCAAAACAACACAACGACTGTGAGACATTACGGCAAATCTAGATTTTTAAAAAGGCATTCGCTATTTTAATTTTACACCAATCAATTTACCCCTTGGATCCGATCATGATGTGTGGAGTCGCAGATTTTATTTCTGTCAATAAGAAACACACACTTCAATCTGATTGGCAATCCAGAAGGATAAGAACAACAAAAACATTTATTTCACATTAAAGAAAGAAAAAAATTGAGACACGGTAACCATCTCAAACAATAAAGGTTTTGTTTATTTTAAAATATCCCCATCACGCAGTAAAAACACACCGTGACATTAACGGCAAACGTCTAGCTAGGTCAAAGTTATTGTACTGGACAGCTATACTTTAGCAAAAGTCAGATTTCAACCAACTCCAAGTTAATCCCTCAATTATGTTGGATTCGACTTTTACTGGCACACAAGTCTGTTACTAGTATGTATTGACAATAGTTCCTGTTATGAAGTGAATGTGACGAAGTCAATGGTCATAAACTCTACCTGCCCTGTCCTACATGATGCATATCCAGGCATTAAATACACTGTAAGTACATGTACCAGTGCCCGATTGCATGAAGCAGTCCCAAAGAGGGGCTCAACTAAGTTCCCTGAATCTACTTCCTATTTGTGGGCTTGTGAAAACAAGGGTTGTCTTTTCTTCTGCTGTTTGAGTCCCAGTATATACAGTCAATTTTTGTCTTTGATACAAATTGAGTGTCAATTCTACATTGAATTCTCAGTGTTATTGAAAAGAAGTTGGGATCTTTTCATGCAATATCCTTAATTTAAGGACTAAGTCCCTAATTATTTTCGGGGGTAGATCCAGGATTTTTAGTTAGGGGGGCCAGGGCAGAGTATTAGCCAGGATTTTGCCCGTCAGACATTCGCACCCCCGAACTGCCAATGGAATCTGGGAGAATGTTAGGGGGACCATGGCCCTCTTGGCCCCATCAAAATCCGCCACTGATTTTACATGCATTTTTAGTTATAATAAACTTTCATTTATTTAAAGAAGAGATTGTAATAAAAAATTTACAGCACAAAAATTAGACCCCGGGCTGTTTTGAAAATGAACTCTTTACCTTTTAAAAAAAAAGATCGAGACCCAATTTCAGCTGGAAAATAATTTCAGCCGGAAAATAATTTCAGCCAACTTTACACTATGTTGGGAAAAGGATACCCACCCATTTCAGTTGGCCTTTTCTATTGGACAACTAAACACTACCTTATAACCACATCAGTTTTTAAAAAATCTCAATGTAGATTACCGTATTTTCTTGATCATGAATTCACCAGCCTTTGCAAAATGAGCTTCTATCAGCTTCTGACTCACATTACCACTGAGAGGAGTGTTGAATGATGCAGTGTGCAACATGATTCATTCTAATATCACAGTACTTGGCCAACAACAACTCAGTCAAATCAAAATAGTGATTGACAGTTCCATACTGTGTTTTAGTAGCATTGTTCTTCGTGTGAAAGACGACAGCATCTTTCCATTTTGTGATGGATTCGACGTATTCTGCACCAACTTAAGGGACCTGTTTAACTATTTTTGAGTGTTTTTGTCGTCTGTTTCTGTATCTGCCAAACCGCGCAGAGGTTCATTATGAAAATTGCCAGGTGTGTTCCTACTGACAAGAGCATGACTGACTTGGATTTTCAGAAGGTTCCAACTGCTGTGGTGCCCCCTAGTGACCGTTTTCACATCTACAAGTGAATCATCTAAACCCCTTTTTCAACTTCGCATTTTTGTATTCCTACTAACTTTACAACAGATAGATAGATGGATTCGATTATTGCTGTGGTTTCTAATGACACTTTGTTTTTTATGTTTGCCTTTGTATCTTTGGTGTTTTTTAGACGGATTATCTTGAAATTTGGCAAATATCTTTGAGAGATGTCAACACCTTCCCATTTTCGGATGGGTTCAATGTATTCTGTGCCGCCTAATGGTCTTTTCATGATACTAATAAAAACTAATAAAAACCCTTAGAAGCACACCGTTTGCGGTGCAGTCGTGGGTGCGTTTCAACACTCTGCATTGCTCTTTTTTTAATTTTTGGTGTACATAAAATCACAAATTGAAGAACAAATACTTAAGATATCATTCAAATTGATTGATAACTGAATTCAAGCATTTATGACCATGGTGGGAAGGGTTTAAGACGAAACTTTGTAACCTGTGGTGCCTTTTGCTTGTGTACCGCTGGAGATACCAGAGTGTTCTTACAATGGGCTGAACATCAGTCATGAATTAAAAGTGTTGAAGACATATTATTTAATGTAGCCAAACCGTCCAAGGGTTGTAATTTTGTTGTTTTGTATGTTTACTGCTACTGTTGATATTTTCCATTACTTGAGTAGTACCCATGTGCAGCCTGAAACAGCAGTGTTCACAAGCTCACATCAGCATTGCTATATAGCCTACCTGTCAAACTGTGACCACCTTATCGAAAGCCTGAAAAAATGTCAATGAAGTTTATCAAGACATATTGCAGTGTGGTGATTTATAAAGCGTGCTTAACGGGAAACTTGCTATTCAAATGATCATTCAAAAAAATATTCATGCCTTATTTGCCCACCTAATACATGTATATGTTATTTGAGTTCGGTAAATTTAGACAAATTTGATCATGATAAGGAATAAATATTATGAGATCGTTTTCATGAGAGCAAAATGCTTGTGATTTTCATTTTAGCCTGCTAAACAAGACAAAATACAGCTTTGATTATTCTTGCTTGTTTGAGATCTAAGTCATTCCAAGCTTGACCAATACGGGAAAACAAAATTGAGTATCAGTGTCTTGTACCTAATGTCTAAGTATCATTCGAATGTTGCTGATATTTTAATGATTACGTGCTGTTTAAGCAAAAGTGCACATTGAATAAGAGAAGAACAATGATTGTTTAAGAACTAATTCATTGCGTTGAATAGCTAATTCCGACCGTTGATTAAACAAAACTACGCATTGATTAAGCACATTTCATCGCGCAGAAAGATACTCGTTTAAGAACCGTTTCACACTTTATATCCCGAGACCTTTCCATCCCATGAGACAGTTATTTGCATGCAGGGCTCTACTTTTCAGCTGTTCGATTTTCATCACTTCAGTCTGGGTGTCTGAAACTCGGATGACGTGACTAACGTGCTCACCGAGATATTGGGAGTTCCAGATCTTGACTGGGTGTTGTCTCGCACTCTGATGTATAACCCACGAAATGTGACAAAGCCGACAATCTTTTAAGGAGCCTCTGTAGTGTCACCGATGCGTGAAAACAAATCACTGTCATTGTTGAGATTCTCCAAAACAACATTCACTCACTCAAAGCTGTTTTGGTGAAACCTTGGTTCAGCCTTTGTTTCCTTAGAAATACTGAGATTGTTTGATTTAGAAGAACATGGTGATTCTCATTGGGACACTTATAACTCAAGGCACATAATAGATAATGTTCCTGTTTTAAACTAAGTCTAAAACTGTATATGAACCTCAGTAACATTGGCTCTGTCAAATGCATACTGCATAATTATATAATACTTATTTCTGTTCTTTTCCACTAGCTCTCCCTCTAGACGATGTCACTGAATCAGACCACGTCGCCATTGTGGCCACTTCCCACGGTGGGCATATTGGATTCCTGGATGGCATTTGGCCTCGAAGAAATACCCTTATGTTCAGGCTATTTAATCAGTATGTGAATGCAGTGTTCCACCATGGGGAAGAACTTGTGGATAGAGCACCTAAGAAAAGAGTTGGCATTTCCTTTTATTAAGTTCATCAGTTTTCTTTGAGTATGTTTTAAATTCGGATTATTGATAATTTTATGCAGTCATCTGGCGTTACAAGCATGTTAACCAATCAATGTCAGTTGTTGTACATTGTAGACATTGCCTACACATACATAACTACATAAAAATACATAAACTCAAATGTATACTCAGAGTATTTTACACAGATAGCAGTTCTTCTCTTAAAGTCATAGCCTTCTGCATATAACAATGCAAGGTGCTGGATAGTATCAGGGTTTTACTGTTGGAATGACCTAACAATGGAAGAGTTTAGCCTAAGTTCACAAGCTCTGTTAATAGATTTTTTTCTATTGTCTCCAAGAAAAAGGGCATCAACATACGATAAAGACGGTTGCATTGGCTGCAGTTCAAATGTGTTCAGTCCAATTTTATACTATACATTTCTGTGTTCCTGGGGACTGCTTGTTGAAAAGTTGTTTTTTGTCTTTTGACTGGCCTTTTCTGGTAGTCTACTCATGAATAGGTTATGGATTTGACTTTCATTCCATGAGAACACCAAAAGGTCGACTCTAGGGTCACCGACTCAGTTCTTGAAAAAAATTGCTTGTTCGTATATCCTTGGGTGATACGTTCAAAATGCTAATTTGAAGTTTTTTGGGCCATTATTTCTGAAGTTGTCACAGCATCATTAATATTTTGGGCCAAAATAGCCCATTTTGGTTCAAAAAGGCTCAGTTAGTGAAGTTGCTTTAAAACGACTTAAAAGAACAAGAAAGAAAAAGACTTTATGTTTTTTATGTAGACACTGAACCACTCTATCAGAAAACAGTCTTCGCATTTTAAAGGAGTTTCCGTGAACCTTCAGTGGAGTGTTCAAATGCTATAAATTTTGCCCAATTTCGTGTCTTTGATTTTCAGCCAATTTTTAGGTGCTCCGGGTAGCAGTTTGCAGGTGCTGGTGATTTCCAATAATATTTTCCATCAATTTGCTGTCTGAGAAAGAAAATAAAAATGGGCCTTTTGTCTTTTTAAGCAACAGCCAATAGATAGAACTTTCCATCATGTATTTTACTGTCCATACAGTGAGCAGTATGTAGTTGTATCTCGTAAACCTCTTCAAGGCGCTTCATCAATTTTTGAAAAATTAAATATGTTTCTATGGTGCTCAAATCAGTTGGTATCAATTTTCAAATAATTCCACTACTGATGGCTCCATGGTGGAAGTTTCAATGACTAGATTTCTTCTGGTGAAATTTCAAGAAATTTTGCCAAAACGTTTCCATCGAGAAAACGATTGCATATGCACATTTGAAAAAGGTGTTTCGATATTAATCTAGCATTTTGTTACGATTGTTTTCTGTCTACTGTTGTACCTCAGGATGACTTTTGATTAATATCGAAATGTTGTTTACTTGCTGCACTCTAGCGTCATTTTTCATTTTTGTTTTCCTCCAAAACCTAATATTATTTACATGCATGTTTTCGAATGATTGTATCTTGTGGTGCCCCACCAGGGGCAGTTGTAGCATTTTGGAAATCGTTCATATGTCTAACCTGTCGGCTGCTAACTGATGCTCAGCTCTTGTAATCTGAGATTTGGAGCTTTGTCATTTTTACAGGATGCTAATCGTTTAACGGACTCCACCCAAAACTGAATTTGTCACTTGTTGTCATTTTTATAAGATGTTAATTGTTTATCCGATTCCACCCAAAACTGGATTGTCACTTGTTGTCACACTCCCATAAGAGATGAAAAATGATATCTCTTAAAAGCATTGGACGCAGGGGTTTCAAACTCATTGTTGCTAAGGCTTATGTCTAGCAAAGTGATCTCAGTACAAATTTATATGTTAATAAAAACCATCTTAACAGCCTTTTTCCACAATAGTTTCAGTAATGCAGGCTGAATCAAAATCATGTTCAGTATGAAAGTGAACATGCATAATTGTTACCATGGCGACTGAGTACCTTAACAGTTCCAGGTAAACTAGAATTTGACAACCATGATAATATCAGTATGAAGCTATGAGGTTGAAGGATGCGCGTAGGCTTCACATTCAAAACATAACCTACTTTTGTAAATCAAGTTATATTTTTCACAGTCATATTGTTGATTTGATATATCCAAAAGCAGACACTAGCTAATTACAAAACATGAATCAAAAGCACAATTTATGCGTGCTACAATTCAGAAAAATACGTGATGCATAATCATATCTTGAAGAAAAGTTGACTTTCAAAAAAAATGATTTCAAAACAATGTCACCTCTATTTTTAGCAGAGGCAATTCAATGGGCATTCACATTAAAGGAGCATGCCCCATAAAAAACAACCTAATTCGTATCAATTTAGATCGAGTAGTTCTACTCCATATCGCCAAATACGGTTGCGTTACCTGACGGCAGACGGGTGTTGAAATTATCCAATGACGCAGTCTGTTCAGCAGTTCACAACACGGGTTACTGGTGTCAGCTTATCGCTTGAATTTATCGTTTAATCATCAAAATTCGATGTGAAACCCTTAAAAATGCACCCTGCTCTTATAAATACGTGTTGTTTTATTTCGCTGTTACGGATTTATTGGTATTTGGACACACTGTAGCCTACAAAGTTCTGCAGGCCAATGAGGTCCGTAGCAGGAGTTTGGGTCTGTTTGGAGATAAATTCGAAGTATTTTCCGTGAGATACAGGCAGGAGAACTTAGATCTGTGTTGTTTAGACTTGTGAGTTTTTGAGTTCTAAACACAAAAAACGCTTGTTATCCTGGCGAGTGGCACGGAGCCCGATCAGGCCCGTCGCAGCGCGGCGGCCGGCCGGCCGTATTGACTCGTTATCCCGCCGGCCAGTGGCTCGGAAACTGATCAGACATCACGAACATTAACCAGCAAAAGTTGGAAACTAAATTTCCAGTCAAGAAAATACTAATGTGCACGTGATTATGTTGGTGAATTACCCACGAAACTGCAAATCTACTTACTCGTGGGGGGCCGCGAATTCCGAGAGGGGAGCTTTGGCCACAGCACTGTCAGAGCAGACGCTCCGGTACATTGACAATCATTATTTTGATAATGTAAATGTAAATAAAGAGTCCTAAACACCTGGCCGTGGGATGGAAATCGACTGAGTTGTTTCACAACAGTTTTTGCTAGCAAACATTTAAATTAGCATGAGCTAACACGGCCTCGGTGTCCCGTCAAAGTTCATTGCACCTAAATCCGGTAAGGCAGTGATTTATTCACTGCTGGCTTCCCAAATCATTTGCATTCACGAACACTTTAAAGGCATTACAAATTGCATCTAATGAGGCAGACTTTAAGTTTTATATAAGCATTGGTTAGGGTGAGAATAATTCATTTTGAAACAGAACGCTCAGTAACAAACATCAACATGGCAACGGCAATCCCGCGTGACTTAGACGAGAGCTTATCAGTCGAACCCGACGAAGACTTAGCAGGTGGAACGTTAAGTTTCACAGGCTATCAATTCGAACAGGAATACAGTGATGAAGAGGCGCCGTGAACAAGCTCTGACAACGGAACGTATGGAGTTATAGACCGGGATCTCAGAGCTTTTTTGGGCATGAAAAGGTAACCAATTTTCTTTGGTGCCACAGTGCTCTATGGGTATCCTGATGCTTGGAAATGGCCGTCTGGCAGGTTCGCTCTGGTGGGTGTGGTCAGGGGAGCCAAAAGAATTACACTAAAAAATTGACCTAGATCAACTTTTCTGGTAACCACTTAAAACTGCCTTCAATACCTGCTACGTCATCCATTGTATCAAAATTGGTCACTGCCAGACAATTTCAGCGGTGGGGAGTACCCGCCAGACGAACATATACAGGGTACAAAAATTGAGCTAGATCAATCCAAGAGGTAACCGCTTGAAACCAGTCGCAAAATATTCACCGTAAGCCCAGGTATCACGAATGAACACTGCCAGACAAATCTAGTGGTGGGTTACCCCCGCCAGACACGCCCAAATACNTTGCTCCTCGTCGTGAATTGATGTGTTTTACACAATTTCGTGACGGGTGATTTTACGTTCGTGACATTGCAGAACATGATCTTGGAAGGCGCCATTTTGAAGATGCATGAATAACCGACGGGAAAGACTGCAAACCATTTGACCAATGTAACATTGTTTGACATGAATTACTATTTATGTCACCCAAAATTGTCTCGAAGAGCATGGACAATGTTAGACATTGGCTCGAGGCAAATATGTCATCACCTGTGCCTGCGTAACCTCTAACCAACGGTCAGCTACGAAAACTTAATGGGTGAAATAGTGTATGGATATGTCAGGCAGCCTAATGGCCTCTAAAATCTTGATTCTCATTAATTATTTCTTCTTGAAACCTTTGAAAATGTAATGAAGTCACAAAAAACTTTCGTTTAAAAATGCTGAATATGCAATATTGGGGCATTGTTTAGAACAAAACATGAAAAAACCCATTCGCGAGATTTCTTAAATTTTATTCACACTCCCAAGGTCTATCTATAAACAAAATTTCAATGCCCACAGTCCCGCAAACTGGCTTGTAGGAGCACCTGAGTGACAGTCACACCCAGTTTCAACTGTACAAAACGGGCCACTGGATTTATCTCACCTGTCACATGACGAATGCAGCAAAAGTATAAGTATAAATTTTATTTGGCAGTTCTGCAATTCCACGAGAGCACCAAAAGGTCGACATACATACATCGTGGTGGGATATTTTCAAAATGCTTATTATGCGCTCACATATTTATATGTGTTCGCATTATGCCGTCATGTCCGTCCGTCCGGGCGGTGTCCGTCTGGCGTCCGTCCGGCGCCTCCGTCGTCCGCTGCTCTATCTCCAAATCCCTTTGACATACGTTCATGAAATTTGGCACATATGTTTCATTCATGAATGGGACGGCATGAGCGAACTTTCGGAGGGATCCCACTACCAGTGTGCCCCCGTAGTGGCAATTTTAGTTTTTACACTTACCTTTGTATCTTCAAAAGTCCCGAACGGATTTTCATGAAATTTGGTATATAGCCACCTATTAGTAAGTTAATGATATCCTCCAGTTTTTAGATGGATTCGACGTAGTTTGCGCCACCTAGTGGCCATTTTTACTGTTTTCGAGTCTGTTTTTTTTGCGTCCACCCCTCTATCAACCAAACCGCCCAAAGGATGATTGTGAAAACTGGCATGTATGTGCTTACCATAAAGAGGACGGTTGACGAAGATTTTCTACTACTGTGGCGCCTCCTAGTGGCAGTTTTTGTTTTTTTTTCTATGGCTCTATCTCCTAAACTGTTAGCAGGATCTTCATGGAATTTAGCAAGTGTATTTCAGTATATGATGTTAACAACTGACGACGACGACTTTTGGACGGATCCGACTATCGGTGTGCCCCCTAGTGGCAATTTTATTTTTTTTACGTTTACCTTGGATCTTCAAAAGTCCTTAACGGATTTTCATGAAATTTAGTATCAGTGTAGGAACCTATTAGTGAGATGACGCTGTCCTGATTTCGGATGGCCGGATTCGACGTAGCTTGCGCCACTGAATGGCCATGTTTACTGTTTTCGAGTCTGATTTTTGCGTCCACCCCTCTATCAACCAAACCGCTCAAAGGATGATTGTGAAAATTGGCATGTATGTGCTTACTTAGAGGACGATTGACGATGATTTTCCGACGATTTCTACTACTGTGGCGCCTCCTAGTGGCAGTTTTGTTTTTGTTGCGCCTATGGCTACATCTCCTAAACCGTTCGCAGGATCTTTACTTAATTTAGCAAGTGTATTTATATGATGTTGGCTACGGATGACGACGACTTTCGGACAGATCTGACTACTGCTGTGCCCCCTTTTTAAACTGGCTGAATTTCGCCAAGGTTTGCTGCAATACGATTCAAATTGGCGGTGTGTTCTTCTGGTCTGAATCGTGAATGACGCGTTTATGTAAACTTTCTTCGACTACGGATTGTGTATTGGTTATGGGATAAGTACTGCGTGGCTCCTTATAATTTATTCTAACCATTTAATAAGGGTTAAAAACGTGTGCTTCTAGGACTTTAAAAGATCGGGTCGAAGGGGACTTTCTCTTTCGTTGTGAAACGCTGTGAACCTTAGGCAATGCACATTAGCAGAACTTATCTTTAAAGATGTATTCGTATGCACCTAACTGAGTTAATGTATAGCAGGAACTAAACAACAGTGCTGTTTGAACATCAACTACGCTAACCAAAATGCATTTGTATTAATTGACAACTTGTAAATGTGAACAAATCTACAAATAGGTAACCTTTGCACTAATGGCGTACCTTGGGGGCACACATAGCTCCCATTATGCAGTGCTATTCCCAACATCACGTCACCATACTTACTGAATACTGATTTACGTCGGATCAATTTCGACACAAAACTCGTTCCTAAGAATATTTGGCAGTCTTAAACCATATTTACATCGTATATATGTTGTGTTTCAAACAAATTTGATTAAGCAATTACAGAGATAAGGAGTCAGCGTGCAAGTTCCACTTCAAGGAAAGATTGTAGCCGGCCTTGAGATTCTGTGAAACCCTAGTATTATATCAGGTGGCAACTGAAGTATATTTTTGGCACTGAAATTTACTCCAAACGTCAGTGGGTTGACAAAGGTTACAGACAGCACGATTTTAGTTTAAAGAGTTGGACGGAAAAGTCGTTGTTAATAGTCCAGAACCGGGTACGATGTCCTCTTAAAGGCGAAGGCAACCTTTTTCCATGTCATTTTGAGCTAAAATAAGGTTTTTCGGTTATCCTAGACATATTTTCCACTTAATTACAGCTTTTCGTAATTTTATTAATTACTCGTCCGCTACTGCGGAAGTGACGTTTTAGGAGGCAAGCATTTCGCGCCAATTTCTTTTCATATAGTCTGACTGTGAGAGCTGCAGAGTCAGTCATTGTTCTACCTCGGTTGTGTTAAGTTCCGTCGTCGTTTGCTTTCATTTACTAGTCAGTCAACATGCCACACTGTTGCTGCGTACCGGAATGTACTAATTATCGGCTCACGCGCGCTTTGGGAGTACGTTTGCATCGCTTTCCGATGGATGACACACTTCGCCGTACTTGGCTCGTTCGTGTGAAGAACGCAGCGTTACCCGTCCACGCAACGTACAAAGCAGTGGAGAATTACCGTGTGTGTGGCAATAAGCACTTTCTGCCCTCCGGTTACGAAAGGGATTTGTATGCTGAACTGATGAAGGTCCCTGCGAAACAACGCCTGAAGAAGGATGCCATTCCGTCTGTGTAGATTCCCGGCAGTGCCCCGTCGCCACCCCCGAGAAGTGCGTTTTTGAAGCGAGAAGCCTCGCGAGCTGTGGCCAGTACAGTGACTGGAGCCAGTGGAGGCACTTCATCTACTGTCACCCGTGCCTCCGAACGTACCCCAGAGCGTGCAATTCCTGGAACCAGTAGTGATTCGCCCTGTGCTGTTTTCTCCAGCCCAGAGCCTCTAAGCAGCCCTGCAGCGATATTGAGTAGTGGGAGTGATTACAGGCCCAGTTCGACACCCAGTGAAGAGGACAGTTCGTCGTCCAGTGAACAGATCGGTGAGCCAAACTTTGATAAGTTTATTGTGGACTTGTCTAAAGTGTTGGAGCTATTTAGAAGGTGCCAGGTGTGTGGCGAGGGAGTCACACGACACAATGTAAGCAGTTTGGGTGCTCAGGTCACCATCCAGTGGGAGTGTGTCACGGGACACTCTGGCAAGTGGGACAGTTGTTCCTCTGTCCGTGGTATGCCGGAGGTCCACTTAACCATGTCCAGTGGTGTGCTCTTCACTGGAAACACGTTTCAGTCGGTGAAGACAATGATGGACTTTGGAAAAGTCAAGTTTTTTTTCGAAAACAACATTCAACAACATTCAGAATTCCTATTTAATACCAGTTGTCAATGACGCATACATGTCACAACATCTCGAGTTGGTGGCGGAATTCATGGAGAAGGAGAACTTGTCTGACTCACCAGGGCGGTCCGCCAAGTATACCACATACACTCTAATGGAGGAAGAGACCAAAAAGATAATTGATGTGGAACTCGGAACAGCACAAGCATTCAATTGAGGTAGGCATAACAACGCACACAGTGCATTTGCACCAAGATGTGTCACCACGTCTGTCTTCAGTAGCCGCCTCGTTTCTCTCAACAGCTGCCTGTGCCTGTGTGTACTCTGCCTCGTTGTACTCGGGCTCAAACATGTACCCACCCACTGAATGTCCGTGAAAAAATTCCTCGTCACCACTGCTGTGAACAAGGTCTCCGTCACTCACACTACTGTCACTGTGATACGGGTCACCGACTCCAGCCATTTTCAGCTTACAACACACTAAACAATCCCTAAATCCAACGCAGTTGAGTTCTCTACTAACCTATCTTGCCGCAGAATACTCGCCGATGGAAAGTGGTGGCGACAATTGGTGAAAAATAGCACAAAACAAAAGTAGAATAGAACAGATTCGCACAGTAAGCTCAACGCAAAACCAAGTGGCGGGAAGCGCTTGCCTCCTAAAACGTCACTTCCGGAGTAGCGGACGAGTAATTAATAAAATTACGAAAAGCTGTAATTAAGTGGAAAATATGTCTAGGATAACCAACCCACCTTATTTTAGCTCAAAATGACATGGAAAAAGGTTGCCTTCGCCTTTAAGAAAGGCTTTGCCTTACTGATGAATATTCAAGTCCTTTCAAAGGGGTTCAGTGTGGAATAGGGGTGGTGATAGTTGACAACTGTAACAGAATACAACAAAACTTGTCATTTAGGCCAACTTGCGTTTAAATGACAACGATTTGACAAAAAAGCGTTTATTATCTCGAGTCTTAAAAGAAACACTACAATAGTGTAAAAACTTAACATCAAAAATACACACTTCTAAAGAGTGAATTTTACAAGGTTTGTAAACAACATTTTAAAAACACTGACGAATGACAATTATCTCGATGCCCGGCCGGCTTTCAAGTTATCCTCCGACGACAAACATAATGTACCTACATATACTCTGCAGGTATTTCCGAGTCGTGACTTGTCTGACGACCCGGTAGTTTTTGATAATTTACGTTCCGGATCATCGCCAATTCGCACTTTCACATACAGGCATCCACACTTTCATTCTCAAGATTAACCAACAAATACAAACAACAAGTTTGTGCTCTCATTTCTGCAGCGGCCACTCCAGCGTTCTCAAAGAATACCACGTTCACTTAGAAGGCACAGACCGTCGCATCTCTGCTAAAATCCGGTGTGCGTTTGTAATGAAAGCACTGCTCAGAAGAATTGATGTTTAGGTATCAAGCAATTGTAGTTTCATCTTTCGGCTGTGATGCCTTTCCGCTGGGTCAAATGACTGTCTTATTGGCCAATAATATTATTTCAGTTCGTCATGAGTGTTCAGTTGCTAGTCGGAGAACTGAGTTAAAAGTCGAGTGTACCAGCACGAAATATTTGAAGGGTCTAAAGTGGAATAGAAGTAACGACGCTAATTTGTTGAAGAGTGGCCTGAGAAACTGTGCCATTCGGAACATTTCGGGTATTTTCGGAAACTTCCCCTCGGGTTGAACATATCTGCGCATGTGCGGACTTAAGTCATACGGCAAGTCTGTGACCTTCAAACTGGGGAATGAATGGCTTACCATCTGACACAGCGCCACCTATACTGAAAAGTGGCCCTGTGGAAACGTGATGAACGGCACACGGAATTCCGTGTGTGGGCATCAATGCGCATGCTTGGTCGGAAGTTTATCGATCACATCCCTACCACGTTCACACGCCTTCTACACACTGTACCTGTTTGGGCTGAGCCACGGGATAGGGGTTCTCTTGATTTTGACTTCGATCACTGCCCGTTTTATTAAATTGCAACTATTCAACTCAGTCAAAGGTGGTCGCCATACTACGCAACAGTCAACTTTAGGGTCTTTCCCAGATTTCAAAGAATGGGAACGGCTGAATGTTATGACGTCGGTTTCATTACTTTAACCAATTGGTGGCGTTTTGACCAGACGGCGCGACATTGTCGTCAGAACGCCATCCCATACGTGTGACAAATCGAATCTTAAACCGCCTCTTTCATTTAAAGAGGGACTCTCAATGCGCTCATGGAGAGCTTCCTTTACACCCTTCTGAACCAGTCTTCTTCACAGTCTAGGATAGTGACATCATCAGTATTTAAATCATGTCCACTGGCGCACAGGTGGCTAAAAATAGCCGAATCATGTGTTTTCTTACTATTGAGTGACGTCATTTGCGATCGAGGAACAGATAAACTCGCGCGCCTGTGACTTCAATGCCGCGCCATCTGGTCAAAACGCCACCAATTGGCCAGAATAACGATAACGTCACAAGCCAAGCTTAAGTCCGTGAGATGCGGACGCAACGTCGCTATTTTTTAAGTTTTTATTCCAGTATTAGGCTCAAAATTTACTTGTTTTCTTAACTGGATGTCTCAACATTTTCATGCTTTTGTGCGACTGAAGTTTGCACATGCGCTGATAATTACAACGCTCTAAGAGGAATTCGAGACTACGAAACTATACAAGGTGTTTCAGATGAAACAGTACAAATTGACTTTCGTTGTAAATGATTTCCACAAGGGCTCCCGCTCACAAGAATTCGTTTTACATATCTTGGCATCTTCTTGCCTTACGAATTGTTGTTTAGTAGCAAACCATCTCGTTGTCCAGCTTTTTCCTCCTGTTGTGACTATTGAATTTGAATTCCAGTTTTTGCATCAGTTTCCCTGTCTCCGTGTTCACACGACCTCCGTAGTTACCAGAATTTGTGTTCGACACTGTTTCGGAATATGGTGAAACTATTTCTGGCAATGGTTGTTTTTCACGCGGCTCTCCCTGAAAAGTTGAATACATACATGTAATCAGAGTATCTTGGTAGCCGATTTTTCTTGTGATAAGTTTTGTTAAACAGCCTCTCATTTGTTTGAAGTACCATAGTAGACAAACGCACGAGATCAGCTTGCCGCCAAATTACAGCGTTCAGGCCATAAAGAACAAACAGAACGTCGTGTTCATCAAAACATACGTGTAAATAGGTAGCATAGATAACAAACGAAGAGGAAGATGTCATAGATTGAGAAAGGTCATTCCCAAAGCATTCGTGCGGTTCAGTTATTAGAATGATATTTTTTAGCTATCACATTAGAGTATATTTTAGATCTTGATCTGAAGAATGGAAAGAATCGTACCTTTGCGTCGTACTGTGTCAAGTAACTCCAGTTTTCTTCCCTGAAAATGAACACTGACAATTACGATTGGTATATCTTGTACAAATTTTTGATTTGTCCATTTTACGTTGACTCGGAAGGACAGCGAAACATTTTTGGTCAGTGTTGCCAGTGTTAAGTTTATGTTGTTGTTGTTGTTGGTGTTGTTGTTGTTGTTGTTGTCATTGCATAGAAGTAATACACGTTTTAGTGGTAGTTATTGGCGCTTGGTTTTTCAGTTTCCCTCTCGTGATCTTGGTTAAATGTTTTTGACCAACTTGAGTTGGGTTCTTTCCATCTGGCAAATCAAAACCCGTCTGCTAAAATAAACTTGAAAGCAATTCCCTGTATTGCATAACCATAGACAAGAATAAAAGTGAGACCATGACTAAAAGATCAAGTCTATTCTGATCTGCAGTCCATCAGGAATACTAACAATATCAAGTAGAAAACACGCATAATATGAACAGAATGTACATCTTCCTTCTTCAGCCTTCACGTCAACAACGTTGCTCGACGGACGGAAGGTGAATTAACTCTTTCAATGATGCGTTTTAGATAAAAAATTTCTAGACGTATAATCTTTGGCGTCCCAATCACGTTGGAAGCATCCTCTGCAATTTTTTTTCTGCCTGCATGTCTGTCTGTCTGCCTGCATGTGTGTCTACAAAACGTTTTTCTACTCGCTTTAGTAGCGTGTGCTGCCACCCCATTTATTTATTTATTTAAACTTCTTTAAAAGACTGGGTGACCACTTCAGTGAATACACTAGTTTTCAATTGGGCCCAGTCGGAAATAATTACCCATTGAAGTAAAATACAGGCAGCTACAGTGTATGTACAATTAGATTCAAAAAGTTAATAAACTGAGTGCCGAAACACGCACAAAGTCCAAGTTATTTTGTTTGAAGACGTAGACATTGAGCGTGTTCGCGACAGCAGCCCCCAGCCAGTTGTAAGGGACAGCACCTCTCTAGGTAAATTTTCTTTTGCCACGGTTATTTTAAGGTTTATCTGGCACCAGGCAGCCAGAAACACTCGCTCTAGTATAGTAATTGTGAGAATCTGACGGCCTTGAATTTAATAGTAAGGTAATTAGGTGTGGAGCTATGTGTGGCTTTGTACTCCATCAGCCGATTTCATAAACGTGGTTTAACAAAACCAGGTTTAAGACTTAAACCTGGTCTTCATAAAATGGTCTAATTTTTTACCAAACTTGCATTTCACCAACGTTGACCAGGGAGCGGATTTAGTAAAACCAGGTATAAAGTGTCCAACTCACCCTACTGTTTCGATCTGTATTAAACAAACAAAGAAACTATAGAAGTGCTTCAATGAAACCTTGATCACTTGGGTATACAATGGCATACACTAGTAGAATCAGTGCAGACATTTTCGAAAAAAGGTCTAAAAGCTTTTCTTTTAAGGAAAAATGTAATATCGGTGCCCAACACACGTACACACATTAAAGTACATGCTCACAATTTGCCGCAACACAGGCTAATAAATGTCCAAAATTTATTTCCGTTTCATTACAGTGTTTATTCCTTGCGGCCAAGGGGGGCAGGACCCCAGCCCGGCAACCTTAAATCAGGGACAATTGGAGGTGGTCTCAGTCAGAGGAATCCGAAGATGTCGTCTTTAGTCAAACCCGTAGCGCTTACGGCGGTGACGCCCAGCTCAACCAGTAGTATTCTGAGGAATCCGAAGGACACCCTGCAACACGTACGGGTGTATGCATAGGCGGATCCAGGGGGTCAAGGTGTCCAGACCCACTTTTTCCTTGATTTTAGTGATATCAAATCTACAATTTTCAAATTGTTGACTTGGACTTCCTTTTTATAAAGCTTGATCCGACCCCTTTTAAAAAAATCATGGATCCGACCCTGGTACGTTTGGTCTTGTGTCGTTGTTAAACTGAAAATTGACAATACTCCATTCTCGCTCTAAAACTGCGTCGTTTGAATGTACACCGTGGCTTCATTCAGTTGCACCTGATTCGTGCAAGTCTGTCGTATATTTAACAGTAGTAAACTTGGGTCTGACCAAGTCTAAAGTTAAAGTTGGTTTAAGATCTTAATACTGGGCTAAAGAATATAGACCTCATTGGTGAAAGAAAACTGACTTAGACCAGGTCTAAACTGGAGTTAAATCAGGTTTTACTAGAACACTGGTCTAAAAATTAAGCTACCTTTAAACATGGTCTAATTCCAGGTCAAACCAGGTTTAACTTTAAACCACCTTTAGGAAATCGGCTGCAAATGTTTCCATGAAAGGCACGCCTGCTAACCAGGCTGCACCAACAAAGTTTATCGAGGAGGTCATAAATAGGAAAGTCATTATAAAGGCCACTGTAGTTGAGTATCAGCCTCCCAGCCTTGTTTTGCAAGTTTTGAAGACTATCCTGAAGATATTATGCACAATTGCCTCATACAACATCACGGTAATCAAAGTGTGGTACAATTAGACTCCTGTACACAGTCTGAAGAGTAACCAGATCAACGTAGCTCCTGACTCTGTACAAAAGCACAATCCGCTGAGAAACAGTTTTCACACATAATCTACATGTTCGTCCCATGATAAATTATTATCAATCATAACACCCATATATTTATATTTTTTCAGTTCTTGCCATCTGAGAGCTGTTGATAATAATGGCAATGTTGCTTGGAGACAACACAGCAAGCCTCTGTCTGCTTCCAACAGTCAGAACCTTGGTTTTATCAACATTCAGTGTTAGTTTGTTCTCCACAAGTCAAGCATAAACACGATTCATTTCTTCTGCTAAGGTGGCATTGACTTCATCTATGGACTTTGGCAGCAAAGAAGGGGGCTGTGTCGTCTGCATACAAACTGATTTCTTGAATGGAAGCGCTCGTCCTTATGCCCCCTGGCTTATTACGCCCACGTACGTTGTAAATCACGAGAACAAGCTACGCAAGCAAATGTCCTGATTGATATTAAATTAGAATTTTTGCTAAGATTTTTTCGTTTAAAATTTATAAATTGAACACTTACCACGTTTTGTTTCCCGACTGTTCCTTCCCCACCGTCTGTTTCCATATGGAGTCTTGGGTGACAGCGTCACATTTGGCGTACTCGGCTTCTTTTATATTAGATGGCACAGAAGCAGCCGCAGCAATTTCTTGGCGATCTTTTGGAATGCAGGTTTGGTGATATGCACTAGATGTAAAATGAAAAAGGTTAGTGTTTCATAAACTTTGTTATTATCAATTTACATCTACTCAAGTTCGCGTATGACCTTATTTAGAAGTTAGTGCATTTAGCAAGACATACAAACTACTACGGAACTGAGTTTATATTTTCTAAAAGAAAGCTTGTAGAATTTGATTTTAACTGCAATTTATGGGATCACATGACCATGTCTTTTTCGTAAAATTGAACAATAAACAAAGGTGCATTCATAGGACACAGAACAAGGTTATCAGAGACATGGCCAAATTTCTTTTGATACAATTAGTTGATGGGCCAATCTCATAGCGTTCATCCTTGTGAGTACTTTGGGGGGGGGGCAACCTACTTTTTTCTATGTGGCTAGATAATATACCTATAAATCAAATTCCAAAAAGTTCCCACGTCTACACTTGCACATTTTTGTTGCACAAAATATCATGCACATTCCTGCCACTTGCAGGTGCTTTTCTATTGAATTGTTGACCAATCAGAGAGCCAGATTGTATTGTTGTGCTTAGTTACTTCAATATGGCTGCTCCAATGGAGTGTGATGCCTGTATAATTCAAGGTTTATGAAACAGCACTAAACTGTGATGCCAGAACCTGAAGAAGCTTAGAGAAGCGTCCAGACGAACGCTGATGGACTGTGGAACCCTGTAGATCAGTAGATCAAGAAGAAGAAAGGGTGTCGCAAACGTTTGTGCAGCAAACAGCTGCATGTCCTGGTATAGCCTATACATAGTATACTTCTGTAGAAGACCAAGCGTCTGACCAAAAATTGAAAGGACATACATGTAGAAACGCATAGAAACGTTTCAAGACACCAGCAGTAGTACTAAAGCTGAAGCTACTGAAAGTGATACAGATGTTACCCAAAATTTCCCAAGAAAATCAATTAGACTTCCAAAGTCTGAAACACCCAATTGACCTGAACAAAATAGGAACATTCTGAAACATGAGTGCATTATTTGTTAGCAGGAAAAGTATATTATGGACCACATTTCAAAAGTAATAACTTTATAGCTTTGAAAAGCAGGTTCGTGTTTTTTTAAAGGTACATCTTGGTGTTTTGCAAGTGTGTTTTACTATTATCACCAGCCTCTTGGCTGCCTAGGCCTCAGACAATACCGCTGACCCAGTAGATACGCGATCATACCATAGGTACTCCATATGCCGGATGCTTTTCGGCAAATTATGCATCACACTGGTTAAACCATGAGTCGTGTTCCTATAAGTTTAGAAGTACCGCGTAAAGATGCCTCTGAGGAGGCCGTTAATGTTTTCATTTGTTCCCAGTTTAAACGAATACTCCTGCAATCCTGTTTTTCGAACTCAGTTAATCGGTTGCCACNGAAAAGCAGGTTCGTGTTTTTTAAAGGTACATCTTGGTGTTTTGCAAGTGTGTTTTACTATTATCACCAGCCTCTTGGCTGCCTAGGCCTCAGACAATACCGCTGACCCAGTAGATACGCGATCATACCATAGGTACTCCATATGGCGGATGCTTTTCGGCAAATTATGCATCACACTGGTTAAACCATGAGTCGTGTTCCTATAAGTTTAGAAGTACCGCGTAAAGATGCCTCTGAGGAGGCCGTTAATGTTTTCATTTGTTCCCAGTTTAAACGAATACTCCTGCAATCCTGTTTTTCGAACTCAGTTAATCGGTTGCCACATCGACACGGCTTGCGCCAGGGATAATCGTATGGCGTTATACTGTGGGTGTGATTTTAAAGCACTTTAAGTCAAAAATTTTGAGAAGGTTAAATGGAGTAGATGGTTGCAACCAACATGACCAAGTGGCTTTCATCCCTTGCCGTAATCCAGGGATAGGGTGAACCTCTTCTCAATTTTTGTGAACATTAATTACTTAGGTAGCTGCAATAGTAATTAAATTAAAGTGCCTAAGTAACCAGCGTCCCCGTTGTAATTTGAAGACGGTGGAAGCCACTGTGCATTTCATCAAACATTGATTACCTTAAGTGTAAATCGATTGACTATGGTATTAGCATCTGATTTAAAAAAATAACTTTCAATCACTGCACTGGTATATCAGCTGATTTATTTTCAGTTGCATCAACTAATCTAATTATTAGATGATCAACATTATAGGCGACGACTTCCGGTTAAAATGGCGGAGCGAGAAGGCGTGTTTTGAGCACAGGCGTCCTCAGCTTCTGATCGTCCCCAATACACCACATATAATACCACAAGGTATGACACTCCAGTCTAGAAATTCCACGGGTGCTTCACTTCAACCGTCCATAGCAAATATAAAACTCAATAAATTTACACAAAACAGTGCTTCAACAAACCATGAAGAATTGTTCTTTCTCCCAATACCATTCACGGTGTCCTGTTCCGGCGACTTCGTAAGAAATTCGCAGTCAAAGAACAAAAATGTTCACAAAAAGCCCCCACACACTTTCATCGTGAGCCGCTCGAGGTCAAGGACGGTACGGAAATTGCCGGTTTGTCGCGTAAAGTCACGATGTCGATAACTCTACACTTAGCCGCCAGTAGAAAAACTATTGAGTACTTCCGTAACTCACCGTTCTAAAAACATCACACTTAGTATTTTTATTGATAGACCCGATTTGTCATGTCTTTTGTCGGAACATGGTTAGTATCTTATCTTAAACTGCAGAGGGCTTAGGGACACAATTAAGATAAAGTATGTCTTTGAATTTTTGAGACGGAAGTATTGTGGTATCTATTGCTTGCAAGAAACTCATTTTATTGAATCAGAATTTTCTGTTATTAGGGCCCAGTGGGGATATGATGTTTTCATGAGCCCTGGAACAAGAGAATCGAGAGGTGTCTGCATATTGCTAAATAATAGCTTTGAATGTGAAGTTCGTAAAATCCATCTTGATGATAAAGGAAACCTTGTTGTCATCGAATTACTTATTGAAAATCGAGTCTCAATAACGTTACCGTAGCTAATATTTACAGTGTATGGTCCCAACAAGGATGACCCTGAATTTTTTAGAACCTGCTTCAACTAGTCTCTGACTACAATTCAGAGTTCATAATCATTTGCGGCGACTGGAATTTGGTTCAGGATTTCAATCTTGACTGTTTAGGATACAAACACCAAAACAATCCGGCTGCAAGAAAACAAGTTATCAGTCTGATGTCGCAGTTAAATTTGGTTGACTCGTGGCGGTTACGTAACTCAAATACAACAAGCTATACTTGGTTCAGAATTACCCTTTGTAAGCAATCCCGTCTGGACTTCTTCTAGTGTCCGACGAGATTTCCTCTTGGATAGAAAATATTGAAACGTCCCCAGGTTATGGAACCGACCATCATTGTGTCGTGACTACTATTCAGGCCTCTAAATTTGTTAGAGGTAAAGATCTATGGGGCTTAACAAATCCTTATTACGTGATGTAGAATATATCAGTAATGTGAAAGGCATCATAGTTAAAACAGAGAAGGAATATTTATCTCCTGGTAATGTCAGACGGTCTGTCCACTATAGACGACTCTCTTCTTCTTGAGATGATTCTATTGAATATTAGAAATTATACTTTGTCTTATTCAGCTTTCAAGAAAAAAAGCATCGGCATGAAAATAATTTAGATTAGCAATTAAGTCTTTTTAGAGAAATGGTGTGCAACAGTTCTGCTCAGCTACTTGAAATTTATTCAGATTTGCAGAAAGATTACGAATATATTAGAAAGGACAAAGTGAAAGGCATGATGCTGAGATCTCGGGCAAAATGGATCAAGGATGGCGAAAAACCGTCCAAATATTTTAGTAACTTAGAAAAACGCAATTACGTGAACAAGAATGTCCACAAACTTATAGACGAGACTGGACGAAGCTTGACAAACCAAAAAGCTATACTGTGTGCAATCGAAAAATTCTATGCAAATTTATATGCATCCAAACAAAATGACTCTCTCCAATATTAGTTGGAGGACTTGGTGACCCCTGAAAATATATCGAAACTAGACGCCGACTCGAAAGAAAAACTAGAAGGACCAATAACATATACTGAAGCTGCGGCTGTCCTTAAATTTATGAAAAATGACAAAACTCCGAGGAATGATGGTTTTCCTGTAGGGTTTTACATTTTTTTTGGAAAGAATTGTCGCCATTTTTGATCAAATCTTTTAATTATAGTTTTCGAACCGGCCGTCTCCCTACTACTATGCGTGAAGGAGTCATTACTTTGATCCTAAGGGCAAGAAACCGCGTGAATACATTAAAAATTGGAGACCAATCTCCTTACTAAATTCAAGTTATAAACTATTATCAGCATGTATTGCACAAAGGATAAAATCTCTTTTAAAAAAGTTAATTCATTCTAATCAAACTGGGTTTCTCCCAGGTCGTTTTATCGGGGTGAACACCAGAGTGATTTATGACATCTTACCATGATACTGAGGATATTCCCGGACTTCTGGTATTAATTGATTTTGAAAAAGCCTTTGATTCTGTGTCCTGGGAATTTCTTAAGAAAGTTCTACATTAGTTCAATTTTGGTGACGATATTATTCGTTGGTTCACAATACTCAATGAAAGTGTCCAACTTTCGGTCATTCAGTATCATATTGCTTTACGTCAAAGTACTATAACATTTGCCAAGGTTGCAGACAAAGGGATCCCCTTTCACCTTATCTTTTTTGTTTTGTGCCGAAATTATGGCATCTATGTTGAGGCAATGCGAGAATGTTAAAGGCATAATGATACCCAATGTCAATAAAACTGTTTGTACATGTATATGGATTGGTTCTAAGATATGTTGTGGTGATAAGCTTTGCTGTGAAAAAGATTTAAAATGGGCAAGTTCACAGTTCACATCTCTTGGAATTACCTTCTCTGTCAACTCACAGGAAATGATTCACTTAAAAATGTAAAATTAAACGAGGTTAGAAAAGGCATTGGATATTTATTTACCTTTGGTAAGATAACGGTTGTCAAATCTTTTTTATTACCAAAGCTGATTCACCTCTTTTACACACTTCCTTTTCCAAGTGCTACTTTTTTAAGGACATTGAAAAAATATTTTTTAATTTTATATGGGGTACCTCTTCTGATACAATCTCTAGAAAAACCATGGTACAGAACTCTGAAGATGGAGGTGGGAATATGGTCCATACTGTGTCATTTGTCAAAGCGATTAAACTGACTTGGATTCGAAGATTCTTCAAAAATTATTATAACAATACTTCTCCTTGGCTAAATATTTTATGTGAAATTATTCCTAATATAAAAATGACTATTTTCAGTTAGGTTCTTGTTTTTTCCTTGAAATATCTAACCGTACTAAGAATATTTTTGGAAGGATATATTTTATATCTTATACGAATTTATCCATCTGTGTGAGATAGATGACTCTTTGTACCAACCTTTGTGGTATAGACAGTAGTCCAGTTTTTGGAACGAGTTGTTTCAAAAGGGTATACGGTACGTATACGATTTAATTGACCCTGATAAAGGATATGTGTATGATTTTCATACCTTTTGTACACGTTTTCAATTTTGTCCTTGTATTACTCATTCTTATGGAATTCGAAGTTCAATACTTCTTTCTTGGAATCATCTAAGAGACAAGAGTACTATAGTCACTCCACTTTTTCCAGAACATATTTTTCGAATCTCCTCAGAAATAAAGGGATGGAGAAAATCTATGAATTATTCATTTGTAAATTGTATGTAAAACCCGTCGTAGAATTGAAGTGGGAGAACTTATGCGATGATACTCAATCTTGGAAAGAAATTCATTCTGTAATTTACCATTGTACTTCGATGTCAGACTCAGATGGTTTCAATTCGGTATCAACCACAGACTTATTGGTGCAAACTCTTATTTAAAGAAAATAGGTGTTAGTGAATCGTCTTTATGTTCTTTCTGTGAGCAACATGAAGAAACAATTCTACATTTGTATTGGGAATGTTCACTTGTTCAGAAGTTTAAAAACATGGATGATAAATCAGTGCAATTTCCCTATGCTGTTTAATATGTCTTCCACCTTGTTTGGAGACCCAGCCTGTAGATAACAAGTTGTAAATTTCATTATTTGCTTAGCGAAATTTCATTTATTTAGACAAAGACTGCAAAAGGCTAAGCCCAATTTCCCATCACTTCTATGTGAGGTATGTGATTAATACAACCTGGAAAAATTTATTTACAATAATAAATTGAATCTTGAGAGATTCCAGGCAAGGTGGTCTTGTTTTTTGCCTAACTAGCTTTTACAGGGTCCGATAATTTTCGTAATTTGTTTGATGTACACTTAACTGGATTTCATATTGCTGCACAACTATGTACTGGTTGGTTGCATTAATAAATGTTTCATCAAAAAAAAATTTTTTAGGCGACTGATCAGACGGCATGTAAATTTGTTAGGCTGGTGGTTGATCAGTTCCTGATAAGTCCGTCTGAAAAAATTGCATGCCAACTCACTCATTGTTAAATGTTAAATTAGTGTTAACAGTTCGGGGTTTTTTTCAGTTGGACTTATATCGCAAGCAACAGCTCAGTCCAGGGCCCTGAATTTGCAACTGAAATTCAAAGATAAAGACCTTGTGTTTTAGAAGTCAAGTACCGCAGATCATCGTGCTATAAAAAATAGAAAGACAAAGATTTTGAAGAGTGACAAATCCACAGTTTTCAGAGATGTTTTTCTACAATTTTGTTTGGAGTTCATTGAATCAAAGCTTCTAACACATAGAGATGTCATTTCCCTTTCAAAACTAAAGTAAGACTTTGAAGCTGTTCTTCAGAAAGCTGGTATGCATGAAGTTATTTGGACAGGCAGTCTTAAGAAACGACTGTTGAAGCTACTCACTGTTGTAGTTTGTGCCCGACTAAGAGATACGAAAGTGAATCGAGGCTAGTGTTCAATAATTCACTTGCTGACTCTAATTAACACAGCCCATTATAGCATATTTTGAATCAAACGTTTGCCCAAATCCTGCCTGCCTCCAAACAAGGACTTAGTGTTTGACAATTCATTGCATGCGGGCCAATCGCCAGTGTGCAGTGCTGTATCCTCTCTAATCGACCATAGTTGGCTCCTTGGCGGTGGAGCTTTGCAGTTAAAACTGTATGGTAATGCCCACAGCTCCATTAACAGTACTAAACAATAAACGCTGCAAGTGCAAAAAGAACATTTGTGCTGGGAAACTGAGAATGTGCTGCAATGCTGGGTCAAACTGTACAGAAATGTGCAGCTGTCACAACTGTGGTAACATCAGCAACACGACTGCATGACATTGTGTAGTTCTTTGACAAGGCAATGGTTCTGGCAGCTGAAGATATATTTCGCCGTTAAGCTCTTAGTCTGGAATTCTTAACCGAGGTGCATTGGGGTTTAAAAACAATGCGACGATCTTGCATTGTTGTCGAATAATAAATCACAAGCGATGCGTATGTGTGTCATTTTCGAATCCGCATTTTTAGGATTGGCCAACTCCAATAAAACCTACAGCGTCATCTTGAGTTACTGATAATTTCGATGTTCTTGCTGGTGATTGAAATAGAATCCTATCACGGTATTATGTGACCAATTTTAAGAGAATAACAGGCCTTATTCGATTTTCGTATTTAGCCAGGTAGCAGTAACAGTTTAATTTAACGTTGTAGTTTTTTAAATTTACATACTTTGTATTTCAGTGATTGCCTACTACATTACTTTTCCGTTACAGCTGTCTGAACAAAGGCGCCTCTAGAAAAAATGTAAAATTTACATGTGCTTCTGAAAAAGCTACTTACAATCGAATTAGTGATTTATTTTTGAAAACAGACCAATTTTCGTAGTGCGATGTCAGCTTTATATTTTAATGGCTTCGTGTATATTTCTTGATTTACCGATTTTCTTTCGTCGGTTTCGAGTACCTCAAATTTTAGAGTGTTAGGCTCTTCACAAAAAATTACGTTATTTTTTGTTTTTCTTTTATGCAATGTTTGAATTCCCATCGTGTTTTCTGTGAAATGACAGAAACATGAGGGGGTCATAGACTTCGTGTTTGAGGTATTGTAGCTCAATATTAGGGTGATGTAAGAATGCTAAATTTGACTTCAAAAGCGCACCAATTTCAATATCACGATTACCCAGCTACATTTCTCCAGGGCCGAGTTGCATAAAGCTTCAAAAGATATCCGCTGGATAAGTTTGATTGTTGCATGACGTCATGTGCATTGTTCAACAATAATAACGTGACGCGTGATAATGCGACGTCATTGTTGCTATACGGCGTATAACTTTTATGCAACTGGGCCCAGATGGCGATTATATTGTGTTGCCGAGATTGTGGAAATAGCTAAATTGATAGGGACAATCTAAGACAACAAGTTTCTTTTGAATCAATACAAAATTGACGTTGAAATAAACCTCACCATATGATGTCTACACTTGGGTTTGCCTGTTCAGTGTGACATCATGGTGCAAGTTGTTGTCGCGCGCTATTTGTAACCGCCAAAATAACAAATTAATCAATGCAAAATCTGCATTTCTCAAGTTGAATTATTTGATATTTGAAGTAAGAAATCATAATCAAATGTGATACGTCTGCCACGTATTTACGAATCGATTTTACCATCACACAGCAACTGAATCACACAGTCACTTCACATTAATTTTCAAAAAATTTGGTAACCGCAGAAACATTTTATTGCGAGAAACTTTTAATACAAAAGTTAGGCATTTGGATTTTAAAATCAGTGTGTGCTGACAACGATTGCACCCGCCCAACTGCTCCCTGGCCAATTGACCGGTAATCATGTGAAAGGCCTAGCAATTTACAACGCTACTTAGATCTGGTTTAATCGTCATTATTGTTTTTAATTTGGCATCTTAATTTTATTTGCCTTGGTCCAAAATGTCGGAATATTTTAGCCATTGTCGTAAAACAATGACTGCTTTACGGATTTTTGGCAAACTGTGTCGAATCCCCCAAACTGCAATCTTGACCATAACGGATAATTCAGGGATCTTATTTACCAGGAAATCTAAGCTACCGTGGCAACGGCCCCACTCGATATTGATTCATTAAATTTATCACCGTAACATTTAAGTCCTGTTCAATTTTGTTGGTTGTTCTCATCAGCGCCCTGCGTCGTACGGTATTCGATTCTTTGTTGACGAGTGACTCTAGGACCTGTTACTCATGTTCACTTCACATTCCATTAGATTCAGTAGTTCTTTTTGTCCATCCCATTCCCATTATAGATAAACATATCCATTGATTTTTAATGTACGGTACGTTCATTCAACAAATCCTTAACCACCATTAACGAACGAAGTTATGTTTCACAATCATGGCAATGCTCTTTCACGGGTTCTACATCAGTGGCCCGGTTAAACACTTATTGCTGGGGTTGTACAAATGTCAACTCCTACCTTTTATTGTAGTATGAAAACATCATACCGCTCGTTTGACGATCCATCTTGGATATTGAGTTGCGAGCTGGTTTGAGATAACAACAGTAATAAGCTTGTTCAAAACTTGCCCAATCCCAACTACCTTGTCAACGTTATAGGCCACTCACTATTTACTCAAGACCCCCAGCGATCAATACGGTGCCTGGTTGCCACACAATAAATGGCTGAATAGCACATTCTTTACACGCTGTTACGTTTGCCAGTCTCCCCCTGCGTTGCGCGATTTGTATTGTCATCTAACGGGGGTGCTCAGATCAACTACCTCGTTGCAGTGAAATATTGGTCTGCCATTGTGTTATATTTAATAAACTATATTACTGTTTCATGAGGTTGGCCTACGTTATGCACACTAACTTCCTGTGACCCCGGGTTTCTCTCGCATTTCGTACTGGGGGAGGGGTGGGGTGAGAAGCCGAGACAATATCAAAGTCGCCAACTTCTCCGCCATTTTTTTCCAACGACCCACATTGAACGGTCGGAAATTTACGCAGCTCAATATGGACTATAACAGATACCACAAAACCAAATTACTAAACCCAGGATGATCCTTGAAAACGACGGAAACGATAACTGGTCCATCTCGTGTGTAAAGTGTTACTTTGAATGACAGAGATAAAACTGACTGACTAACCCACCTGAGACGATGCTAGTACTAAATACTCGACAATGGAATTGACAGCTTACCCAGTATTCCCCCCCCCCCCCCCNCCCGTATCCAGGACAATGGAAACTTTGCAACGTAGCCTAAGCTGTCCTTACAGCTTAGCGGGACAATGTCAACGAGCCAATCCAGGTGGAAGTGACGTAGGTCACGCGCATGCGTTCTGTCGAGAGGGATTCCCTGTCTTTACTTCCTCTCGAAGTGTTATTGTTTCAGCAGAGAATTTCTCGAATTCAAGAACTGTGACAGCGGCATTGAACGAATTTCGACATGGTAGGTGTGCTTAATTTATTATATTTTATGCTAAATATGATCTTAAGAGAAACCACTGCTCTTTTGACGGAGAAACTTCCCGAAGGACGTGTTTTTAAATAGTTGAACACTGTGGTTATGTGACTGTCACGGTAATCCTTAGCCTCTTACTCGCAGTGTATTAGAGTCTTAGTCTTAGAGATTTAGGCCTACTGAAATGTCAACCAGCGGAGTCAGGTAGGACTTAGCATTTGTATTTTGGTGATGATACCTGGATCAGCGAGTTGACATTTGCAAATTGTCAACCAGCGGAGTCAGGTAGGACTTAGCATTTGTATTTTGGTGATGATACTTGGATCAGCTAGTTGACATTTGCAAAATGTCAACCAGCGGAGTCAGGTAAGACTTAGCATTTGTATTTTTGTGATGATCCCTGGATCAGCTAGTTGACATTTGCAAAATGTCAACCAGCGGAGTCAGGTAGGACTTAGCATTTGTATTTTGGTGATGATACCTGGATCAGCTAGTTGACATTTGCAAATTGTCAACCAGCGGATTCCGGTAGGACTTAGCATTTGTATTTTGGTGATGATACCTGGATCAGCAAGTTAACATTTGCAAATTGTCAACCAGCGGAGTCAGGTAGGACTTAGCATTTGTATTTTTGTGATGATACCTGGATCAGCTAGTTGACATTTGCAAATTGTCAACCAGCGGAGTCAGGTAGGACTTAGCATTTGTATTTTGGTGATGATATCTGGATCAGCTAGTTGACATTTGCCAAATGTCAACCAGCGGAGTCAGGTAGAACTAGTTGTCTGGTAATTCAGAAGTGTTTTTCAAAAATTTCAGGTCATTTGCATGGAGTTTTTTGATGGCGTTGCGCTACCCAATAGATGACACAAGCTCGAATGAAAGATGGAGTGAACAATACAGGTAACTATATCAAAATGTTGAATTGCCATACATGTGTAAGTTATTCACAGGTGCACAATTAATTGGTGACATATGTAACTGTGCAATTTTAGGGCAATTTCTAATTTAAAAAAATAATTAAGTTTCATTGTCATTCTAGTGATCATTTTTAAATATCACACATTTCATCTTTAGGATGGCCATATTTACTCACTAGTTATGATATTGTTTCATATCTTTCAAGATATTCAATTTGTTTAAAAGTTAACATCATAAAGAGTGTAAATTCCCAGCATAGACGTCTCTGTGATGATGATCTTGTGCAACAGGCCAAATCGATGTACTTGGATTAAAATACAATATTTATAGATGTTGCATTGCTCTAATTTAATTTTGAGTCAATTGCAAAGTACCAATTACAGCTTAATTATTCTGAATTGATATTTTTGCCATAAGAAACAGTTTAATCTTAGAAATTCAGAGCGTATGTCTATGACTCACTCAACATCTAATTGGCTAACAAAAATATATTAGAAGTTATCAGCAAAGTACAATTCACCCATTATTGGCATGTGTTTATGACAGGTTTTCACTGGGTTAATTAGCTTAGGTGTTTACTATACATGTTTAGTTTAAAGTTATTAATTGTTGCCTCTTGACATATGTTTAGCTTGGTTGTTTACTGCTCTTGTTCAGTTCAAGGTTATCTTCCCCACTGGTTAGTTTTATATTTGGCGCACATTCTGATTGGTCGAGTAGGTTCACTTGCATGTTATATGTAACATCCTTATACTATCTCACGAGTAGCTTTTAAATACATCATACCGAACAGACGAACTTTTCTCTTCGAACCACCGCGGGTTTTATTCTTACACAATAGAACCCACACCCATAATTAATGTTGATGTATGCATTGAAAATGTAAGTGAGACCTAACAATTGATGTCTTACGAATTATTTTCCTAGGAAGAAAATATTTTTCACAAATTGATCAAAATATTCTCTGATTATAAAACCCACTCTACTCCATCAAAATGGAATTGACTGAGTCACAGCTACTAGTACACCTGTATGTGACTTGCATTCAATTTTTTCCTTTTGTATGCAACACTTTCTTTACTCCATGTTACTTCTTGCAGTCTTCTTGTCTCAATGTACCCACTTGTAGCTCAGTGGAAACTGATTCTGCATTCTGGAACATAACACACTTGGACGGCGCACCATAGGGTGCTGGGGGGGTCCTATAGCCCCCCACTTTTTTCAGTGCCCATGGTCTATGGGCGGTGTACCACAGGGGGGATGGGGGGCTGCGCCGCCCATGACGCATATGACAGTTTGCCTTTGATTCTGCAAACATTGACTCTCATGATCTTAACTGGTTGTCTTTTATATTTTGAAACTTTAAGGTTTTGTTTTGTGATATTATTTTAAGGATGAGTTCTCATGCAGCGAACAAGCTTACTTAATAATAACATCATTTTGCTTTCTCATCAGATCACTGTCAAGCCTCAGCAGAGTTTATTCATGAAGACCATGGGCATTTTCAGTGTTGTTGCCTTACTCAGAGGGAAGTAAGCAGTAAGAATTTCGTCCTGATGTGCCACCATTCCGTTAATGTAGGAGGATACCCAGCCGTACCAGGCCTCTTTCCTGTGAAAGTCACAAAGAAAGATCTCTGCACACACATAGAGAAAGTTAACAAGTATGTAGTTCAAGGGGCTTTGCAACCCATGTTTGGTGTTACAAATGAATTTTTTGTTCATCGACTTTTTGCTATGAAATTAGTCTTTCATTCACCTTACTAGAGCTTTAGGAAGGATATCACAGTAAACGAGAGTGGTCTTTGAAATTGTAGTAAGACTTGTTGCAGATATGAATGTTAAATCTGTGCTCTCTAACAAACATGTATATTCGCTGGCTAAAACAAGTGACATGCTTGAAAAAAGAACAGAAAAATTAAAATTGGGACCACCCCCACCAACGCCTAGTTAGTTTTTTGGTCATTTTTAAGAGTCCAAATTAGGAAATACGAGTGCAAATTTTCAAATATAAGTCAGATTTTAAAGGGAACTGTTTCTCCTGTATGGTGCGCTGGGTTGTCATTTCATCTGAAAAGCAACATGTAGGGTTTCTAGTAATAACAAGTTTCATATCTCCCAAGCTTAGTAGTTTTAACTGCTAAGGATTAAAATTCTGACATTGTGAGGAAGAAGCAGCAAGTGATTTAATTTTCAGTTTGTAACTTTGAACCTAATGGGGTTTTATGCAATGCCTAAGATTGGCGGTGAAATCTATATATTGTATATGAAAAACAGCAGTGTGTTGTGACAAAGCTGTTTAACGGAAAATGTTGAATGCTATAGGCATTAAATCGAGGCTCTTGCAAAACATTTACCAGTTCAGTAATGTCATTACTACTGTGTAAAGTAAGTAAGTACCTGAAAACACATTTACACAGTTTTAATTGCTGGAGTTTCTATTTCAGATGCATTGACCACAAAACATCTTGGATTCCATTCTTCATTGTGCTGTCTCAGGACCGATAGAGCCTTGTGCAAGGATGCCATGTTTTCATTTCCGAGTACCAGCCACCACTTCATATCCAGCATTTGTCATGACACATACTAAAAACAGAGGATGGGCATACAAAGTAGTCTGGTGTCTGTAATAGAATTATTGAAATGTAGTAGGGTGTATAATTCGTAAGTCTTGTTAATTGATGACGTTTGCCATATGGTGTGCTTAAAGGTTATGTAGTACTTTATTGACAAGTCTGTACATTAAGTCAAATATTTACAAAACTGTAGAATTTTAGTTCGTGTTGTATAACATGATGTTCAAGGTAAATCTCAAAAATGATGTTACAGTTTGCTAAATTACCGTCTCATTTTTGTTTTATGCAATGTAAAAAATTCATGAAATTTATGCAATTCCTGCTTTCTGGTAGGTCCTCACGCAAATGTGGAACATTTTAAAAAAACATTTCTAACGGCATGTTGGGGATTAGTTTATAAAGTATATTCTGTGAAAGTTTCACGTGAATCCAATCAGTATCTTGTAAGATGTCCCAAGGATGGACAAAATTGGACATTTTGATAGGGTACTACATAACCAAAATGCTTTATGATTATTATGTATTGAGCATCATTAACATAACCTCTGACAATTATGTCTTGCAGTGCTTGATTTAGTGAACTACAGATTGTGTTTGGTCACCTGGGAAAAATCCCAAGTCGCCATGAAGTCACCACTGTGAGTATCAAAGTCAGCCAATTCCCTCGAAATTTGTTTCAAAGTTTGTGTTGACTCCTAAATTTTAAGTTACTAACAGTTTTCTTAGATTTGATACCTTAGTTTACAATTGTTTCGTTTATTTCATGAAATTGGTGCATTTGCTACCACCGACAGCAGTTAGCACTTGTCAAACTTGCATTAAAATGACATCAGGAAGTACACAGGTGGAAGTTGGCGATAATCATGCATGATGAGTGAAACTAGTGCCTACAGTGTATATGATCACCTACATTCTGGGTATGTGACGTAAGTTCCCAAGAACGGAAAATAGCATAACCTTTTTTTAGCCAACTATTCTGATGACAAACATCAGTTTTGGACGACGTCAGATTTCCTTTAGCGTCCTGGGATTTTCAGCAAGTAGCCAAATGCGACTTGGCTTCAAGCTAAGTGTTGAGCATCCTCTTACAATGCCGGCAATATCCCAAGATTGGTTAAGTGTGATCATTTTTGTAAGGCGAATAAATTCATGGTTCTTTAGTGAGAATATTTTGAAAGTGATGAGCAGTAGGTGACGCTCCTGCAATTGAAATCATTATTACCTTGTCCATGATATGAGCTGAATGTTACTCTGATATTGGCAGATCAACAAATATATATTTTTCAACACATACTTGCTCCTAGTTAGGAAACATCAAGTCGTTGTGAAGTGTCTCTGACATCTTTTCTCTGTGATATATGCATTGTGGTCGAAACGGTAGTTCGATAAAAGATGACTATGGAAAATGTAGCTAGTGAATCTGTTTTACAATTAGTACAGCTAGTTGTGATATCAAGTTAAAATCAGAAACTTCAGACTAAAGCAAACCACATTTGTACTGGCTGAAGTAATTGCTTAAAAGCACACAATGCATATTCTTAAAAAACATTCATTTTGGTTTGTGTTTTTAGAGTATGTCTCAGTACTGAGTGCTATGAACTTTCACAATTTTGACACGTGTTTAAACTGCCCTGTGGCTGAATGAAATTCAGTGTTTGGTCATTGAGGCTAACGTCATTTATCTAATAATCTATAAATGTATTTGTATTGAAGGCCTCTGGCCCAAAGTACAATAAACAAAACAATTAATCAGGCACATTTGCACAAGCAGTCAACCCATTTAAGAGTTGATCTCGTCTTTTAAGAGCAAAATACACATATTTAACAGCAGATATATCTGGATTAGCGAGCAGGCGTATACAGGATTCTTGAGTTGGATGCCTCCATTGAAATTTCTTCATAAAACGTGACCTAAGTTCACAATATCCCTTGCAAACCAACAGGAAATGGTATTCATCCTCTACAAGACCATCATTGCAAGCCATACATAATCTATTGCAATATTCCACTTTCTCGTGTCTACCCACTTCCACTTGTAGTCTGTGGTTGGAGCAACGTAAACGAGTAAACGCTTGAATAAGACTAGTGTGTAGCGGTAACTTAAGATATGGTTCAAAACAGTACAGAGTCTTAAAGTTAGAGTAGAATTTAAGTTTTGCATTATGCTCAGTTTCTGATCGCCAACCTTGCTCATAACAGTCATTAACTCTTTGCGCGAAGAAACTTAAAAACGAGACTTCGCACGTGACACCTTGATTCAACCAAATTTGATAAAAACCGTATTTTGATAGCAATTGTCTAACAGAAGATACCCAAGTATTTCTTCCATTCCTATCTAAATCAACTAACATGTCATAAGCCGCTTTAGCGTATCTAGTAGGTGGCATTTTCAATAACTTTAGCCAATATTTTACACACGTGACATAATACTTTGCATAGAGCGGATAAATTCCACATTCACCCAATACAGCTGCGTTTGAGCAAGAGTTTCCAACTCCAAGAGCAATTTTACAGAATTTAACATAAACATTTTCAAGCCATTCGTATTCTTTGAATCCCCAGATTTCCGCGCCGTAGCACATAGTTGGTACAGCAATTTTATCAAACAGTTCAAGTGATAGGCTCAATGGTAATTCCGTGCACCGGTTTCTAATTTTAGAGATGGACATAGCAGCTTTACTACCTTGACGTGCCAGAGTTTTAGTGGCTTTGGACCAGACTAATCTTGGTGTGAAAAATATTCCAAGATATTTATATTGGGAGACAACCTCCACTACTTGGTTTCCATAATACCACTTCTCATACGCTCTGAGTGGCCCGCCATTTCTAAAAACAACGATCTTAGTTTTTTTCAGATTTACACTCATGCCCCAAGAAGAGCAATAATCATAAAGGCAATTTAACATTCTTTGCAAATTAATTTGAGTGCTCGAACACAGAACCATGTCATCAGCATACAACAGCGATTTGACGTGCGGAGCCTCTTCATTGATATAAATCCCTCTAATATTTTGGGCATTATCTAGGACTTCGATAAATTCGTTCAGATACATGATAAATAATAGTGGGCTGATCATACACCCTTGTCTGGTGCCGACAGAACAGTCAAAAAAGTCGGTTAACCCTTCTCGGGTCCTTACGCATGAACGTAATTTGCTGTACATGGATTTCAAGATTTTAAGTACGTTACCATGGACACCAATTTTTTGTAATCTATACCAGAGTAGCATGTGGGGAACTCTGTCAAACGCCTTCGAAAAGTCGACAAAAGCACAATAAAAACGACCCCCGGGCTTAGTGATATATTTTTGGCACATGGCCTGAAGCGTAAACATTTGGTCCTGAGTGCAATAGCCCTTGCGGAATCCCGCCTGTGATTCACGAAGTTCGTCATTTGCCTCAGCCCAGGTCCTAAGCCGGTTGTTCAAAAGTTTGGTGAATAGCTTTCCTACTGCAGACAACAATGAGATACCTCTATAATTGTTCTCATCTTCAGTGTTACCCTGTTTAAATATAGGAACAATTATTGCGTCACACCAGCCCTGTGGGTAGTGACCTGTAGCGAGAATTCCATTGAAAAGCAGTTCCAATACAGGAACAATAGCTACCCTCGTACTCTTCAACATCTCAAACACAACGTGATCAATGCCGGCCGCTTTGCCGTTTGGCAGATCCATTATAGCGCAGTCAATTTCCTCACATGAGAAACAAGTGTTCATATCACTGGGTAAATTTTTGTCACAAGCATCACAGTAATTGTCATGATTTTCTTGTTGTCTTACGACCGCATTTGACATAGTGTCGTTCGGTTCCATCCGTTCATTGAGCAACAAATTAAAATACGTGTACCACCGTTCTGGAGTTATCGCAGTTTCCTTCGGACTACTATTAAATTTTGATTTTACCAAAGCCCAGAATTGCTTTGGATTATTTCTACTATCCAAAATATTTTCTAGCAACTTCGATTGGTGCTCTTTTTCTTTTTCTTTGTATAGCATGCGAAATTGTTTCTTATTTTCTTTGTATACTGCCAATTTTCCAGGGGAAGAGTCTCTCCGAAAAATATTCAAAGAGTGATTTTTTAGTTTTTTCGCAGTATGTAATTCTTTGTCCCACCAAGGGGGTTGTTTGCTCTGCCTTTTAGCATAAGTACGTTTATTTTTAAACATTGCCATCGATGTAGCAGTTTGTTTATACAGATTTGTGATACCTTCTGTTGCACTTTCTATGTCGCCACGAGCAATCTGTTCAACTACTCGATCTAGACTTTCTGATAGGCAATTTGAGAACACTTCATGGAATTCTGCTACTCGGCCACTATCCCACTCCAGTCGAGTGTTTGATTTCGATGCTGATTGGCTAACGCTACAACGACTGTCATACACACAATTACCTGCAACATTACAAACAATAGGAAAATGGTCAGACTCGTCAAATGTGCCTACACTAAAATCTGAAATATGTTGAAAGAGACTTGTCGATACTATCAAATAGTCTACAGTGCTACAACCACCTGAAGCGTGACATGTAAACTCGCCATGTTTATCACCCTGACTCCTACCGTTAACTATATGCATGTTTAAGTCACAACACAATTCAATTAAAGTTTTGCCAAAATTATTTACAGTTTCATCCTTAGACTGCCTGGGCCAACAAAATGTGTCACTATCGTACCAATCTTGACACGTTAAGAAATCCGCACTGTCATCTAGAATATAGTCTTGCAAGTTCCCAACTCTAGCATTTAGGTCACCCATGACCACAAAATGACAATCACAAAACTTCTGAGACAAATTCAACAACTCTTGGCCAAGCAGGGTTACCCCATTTTTCTCTGCGGAGTTTTCATACACTGGCGACCCTTCTGGGGCTACATAAATAAAACAAATAATAACATCGTTGTCCGTCTTAAACAACCTTTTGTCGCCCTTTATGACTACACCGTGAATATGATCAACCTTCAAACGTCTAAAATATTTTCCTAATTCATCTTTGATAAATACACTCACTCCTCCGGAGTTTCTTCCAAATTTTCTTCTCTTTATGTTTTGCACATCGAAATTTACATAGCCTGGTACACTAAACTGGTTTGGTTTATTTGCCCATGTTTCACTGACTGCTACTACATGATACCTAGATATAAAGTCAATAACCTCAGATTGTCCAATCTTTTTGGCGAGACCATGTGCGTTCCAGCTCATCAAGGATATGCCGTTTGTATACAGGGGTGGGCCTTGGCCTCCATCCTATCTGTTGCATTCAAACACTCTCTTGTTGTCTTCGTCGTACATATAAGTTTTCCTATCGTGAATGAGTTTGTCATACCGTATGCTTGCATTTTCCATGTCGTTTCCCTTCGAGAATTTATACAGTTCCTTTCTGGCATTGCGCACTCTAACTGAAAAATCTTCGGTAATGTGGATGGCTGGGTTTTGTAGGTTTTTGCGTTTCTTCAAAATGTAGGTCTTGTCTTTAGAAGACACCTTAGCAATGATCGGACGGGTCTTTCCACTTATTTTCTTTCCCAGTCTGTGTGCCCTCTCGACGTGGATATCGATACCTAAATGATCTTTGGCAAGATTTACTACGAGAGCTTCAGACATTTCCCACGATTCATTGTTTTCTTCTTTCAAGCCATGGACGATTACATTATCACGCCTGGACCGATTTTCTAGGTCATCAATTTTCGCGCTCAGATCTTTAATAAACGTTTTCAATTTTTCGTTCTCTCTTTTCGTGTCTTCATATTCTGTTCTGAGTTTGTTGAATTCTTTTTCCATATTATCGAATCGCTTGTTTAATGATTCCAAAAGATCTTTGTTTGAGATATCTTGATTGGGGCTCATATAATCAGCAATAGAGCTGCGAGTATTTGCGCGGCCCCTGTCTTTGCTTCTTGGCATTGTAATGGCGGATTACGTAACAACAATGGAGAGAGGAGGGATAGGCGTCGTAGCAAATACAATTTTGTCTTGTAGACAAGGGCTAGACATGGGCTGAACATAAAACTTACATTTGTGATAATTCCTCTGTCTCTATGTCTTAATACAGCAACGCACAAATTCCTGAGGCTTGGTTGTCCGTAAATTCCGAGGTATCTGGTATATTATGAGGAGCACAATCACTGAGTCGACATGCCTATGCAGCAGCGCCCTCTGAGTCATTTAATGTACTTAGAAATGTGTTTTGATTTGACTTGACATTAAATAATTAACACTGCATAGGACTTTAATTATACTTGGTTGCTGTGCTCATCTTGTACCCTGGAAAAGCAACAACTTCTTGCATGCATATTGGTTCTTCACATCTTCGTTTTTTTTCATCCAGTGACTTGCTTGGTCTGTACATTTTGTCTGTATGCGTGTTCAGTCTGTAATACCTGTAGAATGAGTTCTAGATTTAGTAATGAGGAAACAAGTTAGAATAGCAAACTAATCATGATGCTGTTTTACATTTGAATCTCGCTTTAACAACGTGATTGTACTTCAGCGTCATCACCTACTTCACTTAAAATGTATGACAAAGTGTCACAAAGACTTGTATGATCTTGATTTGTTGTGTATACTGAACGTTACTGACTGTAAAATTACTGTGGTTGTCTGAAAAAGAGGAATATACATATTAGTAACAGTTTAGTTTTTTCACCGAAATGGTAAATTTGCTGTTTTGTATTGTATTAGGTTATGATTAACTGTCAGGCAAAGTAGGAAAATATATCCTACAGCATACAAAATTGATCCATGTGTGTAACCTTTTTTGGGTTCTGACAGCCAGGGTAGTTTAACTTGGAAACAGGGATATCTTTAATTAACAGTCTTGGACTGTGGCACTTATGCAAACCTGTATGGCTGCCATCATGGGGCCACTAGCAACACAAATCAGCACAAAACTATCGGTACTTATCAGCCCAAAAATACACCAGCAATGTAAGAAACCCCAATATAACAAAATAGTGTGCACAGTTTTGGTACCAACAAAACAAAATAAAAGTACACCAAAATTAATAGAACACACAGTTGGACATTATAATCTGTATCTGATCTGGAGAGAAATTGAAAACTGACTTTGAGTACTGAGCTAAGTGGATAGTGTTATTAACTACAAATGTCTAGTTGTAACGAAATCTTTGATATGAGAGTTTTAACACTACCAAAAAATACTTGCATGTATTCCAACTCACCTTCACCGGGTTCATTTAGGCCAAATTTCCAATTGCTCTTTGACATCCGTGTAGTTGACTGACATCTCCACTTCAAAATCTTTTTCTGGGTTTGATGCTGCCGCGTAATTTTCTACAAAGCCCCCTTTGAAATACTTCATCCACTCTTTTTCTGTGGAGACACTCCGACAAATGCTCATATTTTCTTTGCTTGCCAGCAGAGGGCTCCACTTTTCCAGACACTCAAAAAATCTGACAATGTTTATAAAAAATATTCAAATCTTCATTTTTTTTAAGTGTATGTAAATTGAGCTCGACCTAAATGAAAATAAGGTTTTATTCGAAATAGTTTCAAAATTCCTTTTTAATATTGAATCTCTGTGTGAGTCCGTGTGTGTGAGTAAACTCTTTGTGTGAGTAGATAAATTGTTTTCATGTGAAATTATTTATTTCGAATGAAAATGATTTATTTGTATTCATTACCATTTCATTGTAATCCTAACATTGTATTCATGTATTTGTGTATAATTTTTATATTTCTTTATATATATGCCTGTTGGCACTTTCTGTGACAATTTCATAATAATCATTAAAAAATTCTTTTACTGCAGTTTCATCTCCACAATCCATTGCACCAATAAGTCTTAACGTCCAGCTGATCAAATTTTGGTAGCCGCGCGCTTTTGTCTTTCGTATCTTCTTTGTAGAAGAGTGTCTGGGAATCCCTGCACTCCAAAAATAGAATCATGATTTTCGACAACAGATGTCCTTGCTGCATACCTGGATTGGCTCGTTGACATTGTCCCGCTCCTAACGGCCATATGCATGCTTGATTGACCTTTGAAAATGACAAGTGCATGGGTTAATAAAGGACACCACACTTCTCCTCAGTCATCAGGTACACTCTCTTCATTATGCTTCAACAGGCAGTACTGAGACCGCTTCTGTACCAGTTCATGCCGCTTTGTTGGGACGGCTGTGAAAATAAATAATTATGTGTTAACTATGAAATGGGCCAGCTATGAAATGTGCCATGCCTTTTGTGGTAAACTTTAACACATCCATGCATTATGCGTACGTGGAGTGAGACAGTGAGAGATGGGTCGACTGCCATTCACCCCGTTTACTATTCTATTGAAATCATATAGAGTCTGCTGTTCGCCCGCCTCAGTAGCGTGGTGGGCGTCCGAGATTAGCTCACTTGCGAGTTTCTCGCTAGTCACTGTGACGTCACCGGAAAGGGGGCAAAACCCGCCATATTGCTCTTGTTTTGCCCCGAGTCTTTGCTACACACGCTAAAACTTACTGGAGTTCTTATGGCGAATTTTACGCTTAAAACGTTAAAACAACTTAAGATATGGTAGATGGGTCGTGGAATAACTGTGAATAGACGAAGAAAATGTGACCTTGTTATGTTGTGCGAAGCTGTGAACGGACTGAAATTGGAACTTAACCCGCTCTAGGCCTGAATGGCGCAGGCATACAGGGGCGATAGTGTATCCCCATAAAAAGATATTCACTTCAAAATACAGCAAATAAAATCAAATGAAACATGCATATGTGCACATGAAGTTATAATTAACACATACCCTGACTCTGGACACAATTTAGTCTACAAATAACTTGAGCATATTCATGAAAACCTCGCGGTTCTCTCGAGTTTCTCTCACTAAAGAGCCGCCATTTTGAGGAAGTTACGTGAAATCACGCCTGTTGACGAACAAAAAGTCCAAGGGACACAAATCTTACAAATTTCACTTGATATTTTCTCATGCTATTTTGCAAGTGTCACGCGCCAGGTCACGCGCCAGATCTCGCGCTTCGCTCAGTCTCGCGCTAGCCTTTGCCTCATACTCACCTGACTCAGTTGAACTACTTGATTGTGGTAATCGCGCGCGCGGACAAAGTTAACAGTAACCACAAAGTGGAGTTGGAATTCTTCGCCTAAGTCACCTGAATTCCCGTATATATGCTTCATCGAAGATATGTTTAGAAGCAGAAAGAGTCACTGAAGAAAGTAAGAGCCTTTTAGGTGCTAATTTTAGGTGTAGAATGTATTTTCGACGAGGTGAAAACTTTACCAGTGAGCGGATTTCGCCTACCGCCCGTTTAAAATACACGGGACGAAATTAGTACAGAACGCGATAGAACGTATTGTAGTGCGAATCTGAAGTTCATTTGCCATAACAGCAATGCTTTTGGACATTTTCGAACTAAACGGCTAAAAACTCGAAGACAATAACAGAATACACTCTGCTACCGTATTGGGCAAATGACCAAACGACAAGCTTTTGCCCCACTTCCCGTGACGTCACAGTTAAGTCTCACATAATCTCGCGTTATTGCTATAAACTCGCAAAAGGCCTATTACGTCTCCTGCCTATCTCGGATCATGAAAAATCGAGTAAGTTAGCAACGACAGCTGGCCCTCCCAACTAGCACACTGTACCGATTAGTCTCCTTATCAAACGCACTTTTAATTCCATGTTGATGTCCCTCCTGTCTCAGTAACGTTATCAAGTTAACAATAATGATAATGTTAATAATTGTAGTAGCAGTAGCACTGGTAAAAATAATAATAACAATAATAATAACAATATTAATAATGATAATCGTAATAATAATGTTAGTAATTGTAGGATAGTAATGGCAATAGTAATAATAATAAGGACAACAATAATAATTATAGTAGTTACAGTAATAGCAATGGTCATAATGATAATAGAAGTGCGGCTGGAATGTGACGATTGCGTGAGGGGGAATTAGTTGAACAAGGTATGCACATGAGGTGAAACGAAAGATGATCATGGGTGAATAAATACATTTCAAAATCATTTCAAATTATTTGATCTCATTACTGAACATTAAAAAGAGTAGTACTTGAGATGGTGTTTTAAATTATTAATATTTGTGATGTGTCTCTTTTAAATATGAGCACAGCCCTGGAAATCGTTTTTGCATTATATCCAGGTTCTCATTCATTCCCTTGCATACATTCACTAGTAACACCGATTTGTCTCTGGTGGGAACGAAGAGGACATTCCATCGAAACAACTCCGAAGTTGAAAGTTTTTTGCTCACTTGTGGGCCGGCTAGATACTTATCTGAATGGCCCATCGTAGGACTGAAAGCAGAGAAGTGGTAAATGTGGTAATTTGGGGATATTACTATGAACACTTTTTTTAAAACAGTTGAGTTTCTGATGTATTTCCAATATGAAGCTGATAAGCCTGATGCGAGCGTGAGAATGCAGTAAGTAGGTATGCACTGAGTTTGTTTTGTCCCACACAGAGTTTTCATAGACTAACATATTTCAGTAAACCATTTTGGACAAGCATTATAAAACAATGAATTACACATGTTTTACGAGATGTACGATCCCACCGACGGTGTTGAATCGAACTTTTTTCTCTGTTTAAATAGCACGGTTGAACACATTCTGGGAATCAAAACTGGGTCTTCGAACAAAATTGTGGAAATAATTTAGCGCAGTCTAGTCAAAGTGCCCGCTTCATTAATGTAAGTTACATGTTATTGTTGAGAAGATACATTGAATGTTTTTTTCTTTAGGACCAGTACCTCGAAAAACAAAAAATGTAGTCCCTTTTCAAGAAATAACTTCGTCAGGAATGTACTTGAGCGACTCCAAAGTCAACCGATGTTCACTGGTGTCTTTATCAGTATGTGTTGTGCGTTGCTGTTATCAACTGATGTTGCGCACTATACAGACGGCTGACCTTATCTCTGTTCATGTTATTGAGTTCAAATTTGATATGGATGGATCTTGGGCTTCCAATCTAGTATTTGCTGTTTATTAATGAAATGCTATCCCAGCCACCTATTTACCGCGTTGACTGTAACTGGCATCTTGTAAAAGTGTAATTGCCAAGTCACCCTTCCAGATCGAGTGAAATGTTTATTAGATGTTACTGCTGCTACGTTTTTCTTGTTCTTTAAGACGGTATCTGTGGTTTCTTGGTGTTTCCCAATTATAATTTTGCGTATTTAACTACTGTAGTATAGTGACCGACATTATTTTCAATGAATTAGTGGCAGACAGTGTCGAGAATTGGCATTTTGTAATCATTTTGCGCAGAACCGTCCTTAGAAGGGTAAGCGTAAGGGAGACAACTAAGTAGTAGCGATGGGATGACATGCGGAGTTTTAAAGCTACTAAATCGACGAGTATCATTGCAATAATAAGCTCCGGGTGGTATGCGCCTGAGCACTTACGTTTTTAAATGTGATACCTTTTACTCTAAACCATCACTTTAACCACGAACCCTCTGAGCAAAATTTGAATTATAACCGTATACCAGGACATTTCTGGCTTATATAAAGTCAAATGAGACAGGCTGAGATGAATGGCATGATAGGCCACACAGGTAGACAAACAAATGAACATGGCTAACGTCACCTAACCACAGCTGTAGGCCTACCCCAAATGAGATGGGATTAGTTACTCTGACGAAATGAAAATCGCAAAACAGAATGGATTTTGTGGTTTTATAACCCTGTTCCTCGTCATTGGGCTGTAACGGCAGACTTTTCAGAGCGCTATCGGATTTCATAGACCCTGATATGCGGGAAAAGAAGTGTGGTGTTACAATAACAGACAGAAAAATATAATCCGGAAGACAAAGACCTTTATTACTTAACCTGTATTTGTTGATAAAGTTTTTCTCTGCTGTTTTACTGATGTAGCCTATAGTTAATCTTGATTTTCATGATTTAGGGAGAGTGATCGTTCGTAGGGTCTTTAAGGGTTTTAAAATGCACTTTATTTAAAAATGCAAATTAAGTCCGCTATTATGCAAAATTCTGTTTGCTTATAGCACTGCAGACATGGTATTTTTGATTTGTTTACCTATGTTTTCATGGTCAGTGAATTTAATGGAGCTCATTTGCTGGTGGATACATCTTGAATTTGCACAATATGTGCCGTCGTTATTCAAAATTCTACTTGTGCTTATAACTGAAGTACCAGGTATCACAGGTGAAATATTTTAATATTTGCAACCATGTTTCTGTGTTCAACTATTAGCAAGGACTTTACTACAGTAGGGATGTTCACTGGTGAGATCGTTGTTATCGCTATCACTAGCGCCGCCAAGTTGCGAATAACCAATAGTCAAGTACGAAGCACGGGAACAAATTCATCCAAGAAAACACCATAACTGTCATTTTTACGTTGTCTAAGGATCCAGAAAGGCAAGGATTATTACTTGGCGAAATGAATTTCGCCAAGTATGTTGCTCTGTCACTAATTTGTTTTTTGTTTGTTCGCACGATACAGGTCGCAATTTTTGTCCGATCATCACGAAATTTACACATAACACGTAGTTTTGGAAGTACTGGAAGCCTGTTGTTTTTCGTTATAATCGGATCCAAGATGACAGATTTGGCGGCCATTTTGTTTTCATTTAAAGGTTCAAATGCTTCTAAAGGCTACAATTTTTTACGTACAGAGCTGAGAATCGACACAGTTATTGGATTGGAAATGTGCTACAAGTATACTGGAAATTGTTTACTTCCGATTAAAGATAGCGGAAATATCGGCAATCGCGCCTGCGCACCTCGATTTTGGCCTAAAAACGTTTCCTCCTGTAGAAGGCGCATTATAGGGCCAATTCCTTAGAATTTTTGCAGGTGTTAGTTTCTTATGACATGCTATAACACAGAGCCAAAAAACCGGAAGTTGCTTTCAAGATGGCAGATCTGGCGCATGTTGACTCATTTTCAGTCGTGCTGGAGTGTCATTTTAAACGTGAAGAGAGAATGACGTTAATTTTTGGATGTGGATTCTTTAAAGTATACCCTTTCAAATGACCTCAACAATTTTTTTCTCAGACTTACTGTTTTCGAGTTAATTGACTTTGAATTTCTTTAAAAAACACAAAATTTCATTTTTTTTCGAAAAAATTACTGAATTGTGTGATACTATCAATTTAGATAGAATTTTGAACGGGCTTTCAACAGATGTTTTCCATTTTTCGCGAGAACGTCTACTTTTCGAGTTATTTGAGATTTTCTGATAGCGCTGTTCCTTAATTGTTGAGCGCTCTTGCTGCATTGATGTTAGTTTAGCTTCTGTTGAACAAGACTGTAGCCTATTTTTATTGATTTATGACATTTAAGTACGTCATATGAATGTTATGATGCTGTTCAGCATCGAATCCACCATCATCATATTCGTCATCTTCGTCATCATCTACGTCGTCTTTACTTCAGTTAATTTCGCCAAGTGTCGCCTATTTCTTAGTGATTTCTGACCTCTACGTTCGTCATATGAATATCATAACTTGCATTGTCCATCATCGCCAACATTGTCGTCATAGCTGTCATCTTCGTCATCATCTCCATCATCGTCTCTTCTGTTAATTTCGCCAAGTGTCGCTCCTCGGAGCGCTTTCATTTGTTATTTAATGACATGGTAAACTGTCTTGGATTTTGTGTGTCAAAATATCAACATGTAAACCTTAGCGCTCTGAGGAGCGACACTTGGCGAAATTAACCGAAAAGAAGACGATGGGGAAGACGACGACGATCATGACAATGAAGGCGGCAATTACGAACAACACGATAACATTCATGTGACTAGCGAAGAAACTACTAAGAAATATGCTGCAGTCTTGTTCAATAGAAGCTAAACCAACATCAATGCAGCAAGAGCGCTCAACAATTAAAGGAACAGCGAAATCAGAAAATCTCGAATAATTCGCAAAATAGACGTCCTAGCGGAAACTGGAAAACATCATCTGAAAGCCCGTTCAAAAGTCTACCTAAATTGATAGTAACGCACAATTCCGTATTTTTTTCGACAATATTGAAATTCTGCGTTTTTTTAAATTCAAAGTCGAATAGCTCGAAAACGTAAGTTCGAGTAAAACGTTATTGCAGAACTTTTGAAAGAGCATACTTTAAGGAATCTACATGCAAAAATTCACGTCAATTGCTTTTCCCGTTAAAAATACGACCGCAGAACGATCGAAAATGGGTGAAAATGCGCCAGAGCCGCCATCTTGAAAGTGACTTCCGGTTAAATTATTTTTAATAATAGCCAATCGAAGGAAACAAACAGGTGACGAGATTGAAAATGATTGGTTCACCAATGCGCCCTCTACACTAGAAAATGTTTTCGGCCAGACATCGAGGTGCGCATGCGCCATGGCCAATATTTCCACCATCTTTGACTAAAAGTTAACGATTTACAGCGCAGTGGTAGTACTTGTGTCTTGTAATAATCGTACTAAATTTCAGCCCTGTACGTTGAAACATGCGACCTCTATTAGCGTTTGAATCTGAAACCGGAAACAAAATAGTCGCCAAGTCCGCCATTTTGAATCCGATCATAACTCAAAACAGTAGGCTTCCAGGACTTTTAGATCTACCCATCGTGTGCAAATTTCGTGCGGATCGGACAAAAATTGCGACCTGTAGAGTGTGAACAAAAAAATGAAAGCTCTCGGAGGTGCGTGAAACTTGGCGAAATTAACAGAAAAGGTGATGACAGAGATGATGACCAAGATGACAGATATGACGACTATGGTGGCGATGATGGACAATACAAGTTATGATATCATTCATATGACGAACGTAGATCTCAGAAATCCCTAAGAAATAGGCTACAGTCTTGAGCAACACTTGGCGAGTTAAGCTGAAGAAAAGACGACGACGGAGATTATGACGAAGATGACGAATATGATAACGGTGGTTATGAGGATGAACCACATCGTAACATTCATATAACGAACTTAGATGTCATAAAACAGTAATAAAGAGGCTACAGTCTTGTTCAATAGAAGCTAAACCAACATCAATATAGCAAGGGCGCTCAAGAAAAGAACAGTGCTATCAGAAAATCTCGAATAATTCGAAAAGCAGACGTTCTAGCGAAAAATGGAAAACACATTTTGAAAGCCCGTTCAAAACTCTATATAAAGTGATAGTAACGCAAAATTCCGTTACTTTTTAGAAAAAAAATGAGATTTCACCTTTTTTTGAAATTCAAAGTCAAATAACTCGAAAACGGTAAGAATATACCTTAGAGAATCCACATGCAAAAATTAACGTCATTTTCTCTTCCCGTTTAAAATGGCACTATGGCACGACTGAAAATGGGTCAACATGCGTTAGATCCGCCATGTTGGGATCAACTTCCGGCTTTTTAGAACTGGATAATAGCCCGCGACAAAAAGTAATACCTGAAAAATTTCAAAGCAATTGGTTATTTAAAGCGCCCTCTACAAGACAAAACGTTTTTCCCGAAATCGAGGTGCGCATGCGCCATTGCCGATATTTCCGCCATTTTTTAACGGAAGTAAACGATTTCTAACATATTTGAAGGAACTAGACTGTTTCATAATTGTGTAGAGATTGAGCCAGATACGTCAAAATTTGAGGGTTCTATGAGCAGTTGAATAAGTCATTTGAAACAAAATGGCCGCCATGTGCGCCATTTTGAATCCGATCATGACCAAAAACGACAGTCTTCCAGGCCTTTCAGATCTACATGTCGTGTGCGAATTTCGTGCCAATTGGACGAACATTGCGACCTGTAGAGTGCGAACAAAAAAAAACTTGATGTCAGAGAAACATACTTGTCGGAATTCGAAGATTTCCGCCAAGTAAAAACTTGACGACAGAGCAACATACTTGCAAGTAATCACCCGAATGATCGCAGGGATAATATTAGAAAAACATACCCATGGCCGTGTGTCCATATGACCGGTGACGGCGACAGTCATATCAATCTATGAGTCAAGTTAGAGAATCTGTGGGTCTCGGTGAAAAACTCGACACAATTTTAATGCCCAAGTTAAGCAACACCAGTGCGTCAATGAAAACTTCTATTCGCCAATGATTCCGGGCGCGGCCCTAAAAATTATCCCCAGATCGACACTTGTAATGAAAAGTTGGAAAATATCCAAGGATGGTACTGACATAACCACAGGTGCATGGCTACGGGTTAAAACAAAAAGTCAGTAGGGGCATGCACAAAACGAGTACCCGAAAAATCTTATCACCTCAGAACTGTTTTTAATAGTCAGGGGACTTAACAACCAAGATTTGTGACGATGGAAGGGCCCAACACCCATGTGCCACCCATCGATTTTTTCATGTACCACCCCTGAGAGGGGGTCAACACCCATTTGGCGCCCACCTGGTTTTTACTTGTTTTGCACTCCTCTCATGTACCTCCTTCAGCTGGAACCTGGGGGAAACTGCCCCATGAAACCCCCGGTATGAAATATAATTAAGAACACTCAGTAGTTTGCCTGATTAAAACTCAAATATCGACCAAATGGTTTTTTGAAGGGAGCTTCAAGAGAATGAAACTGCAAAGTTGTTCATGTGTATTACACTTTAATATTGACTAAAACACAATTTTGATTCTTATTTGATTATAAGTGAATTTGAATATACATATTTTACCTATTTTAATCACACAATAATTCTCTTGGTCGTCGAACGTCGTTAAAGTATAAATTCATCAGTGTTTACATGGCTCGGACTCCCGCTGCTATGTTAAGTTTTTCTTATTCGCTGCTTGGGGCGCTAGTTTCTCGACCGATAACCATTGCGGCGAACGGCAAGATAGCGGGGTGGAACCCCTATTGTACTACACTCCTTGCAATTAGATTAATGAATTCAGTTGCCAAGTTGTTGCATAATCAATTTGCATAATTTATTCAAATGAAAACCCCCTTTATTCGAAATACTGTCTGCTCATTGCTTCCAGGCATTACATGTAGATTATTTTCATATCGAAATTTGCATAATTGATAAATTTACACAAATTACAACTGCCGTTAGTCTACGTGTGCTTATAACCACTGTATCAGACACCAGAGGTTAGTTATATTAAAATTTACACTCATGTTTCTGTGGTCAATGAATTTAATGATTACAGGTTGTAGCAAATTTGCAGAATCTCTTTTTTGAAGACAGTTTAGATGTAGTGTGTGCTCAACAGTTTGAGACCTTTAATTCCGAAAAGATGTTGCCTATACTGACTTACTTCCCCAAATCATAGAAAAAACACAGATTAAATTAATGAGCTGGGTGAATGTTAGAATGAGGTTTGGACCGTTCACTTAAAGAAACCACATTCGTGAGGTACGGACAAAGTAGTTGGGCATGGCGGGGAATTATCCACAATTGTCCTTCCCATAGACCCAGTAGTGCACATCAGCAGTTTGTTACTCCAACAGTAAAATGTACATGAGGCGATCAGCATTGGACAAGCAGGTTATCATATTTCGAAGACGGCTGGCCGGTGGGTTTCTACCGAAGAAGGTGACAACCATGACTGCAAGAGCCATAAGTTCAAGTTGGTTCGCCGGTGTGTGATATCACTGCACTGTACTCATGGGTGATGACATCGTTGTCAAACAAACGTGACATTGACACAAGGAACGTCACGAGCTTGCTCCAGTACATACAGCAAAAGAGATCACCTTTCCAAAAAACAAGTCATGCAGGCGTTAAGAGGTCTTTGCAACAGCAGGTACGTGTCAGTAGGAGTTCCTGATGTACCAATGTAAAAGACATTGATGGTTTAGCTCTTCTGTGGACTGTTCATTGGTCAACAAATGCTACTGTACAAGATTGTGTCACCATTTCGAAAACATGTGGAACTACATAACTGAGGGAGAGTGGTGTCTTCCTGATATTTGACAGATACCATGACTTCAGCATCAATTTCCACAAGGGATGGGAAAGATATTGATGTCACCCGTACCCATCACGTGTACATAACTACAAAGTTACATGCCCAAAAGGTGATCCTGCCTTCAGTCAAGAACACAAAGTCAACTCATTAGAATCGTGTGTGATACTAGAAGTAAGTAAGGAAAGCAAACTGGAAATCACTGAGGAAGACCACCTCCCTCGATATTGAACACGACGCTGACAGTAGATATTACCCGAGGACATATCTCACGAAGAAGCCGGCACTAGTATTGTGCAGTAGGCCGTGAAATGCGCACATGAAGTAAACGAAATTCCGGTTGTTTCGGACGACACACAGGCATTCGTGTGTATAACTATGACAAGGGACAGCTTCAAATACCACAACAATGGAATCATCTATTAAGCGTGGAAACGTGCTATGATATTGTGAAGGGTCTTCTACCTGACTGGCCATGCGCCGTAAGAGAGTGACATGGTGGCATGCTACTTTAGAGTTGAAAACGAATCCATTGCTAAACATTGCATACATTTCAGAATGTTTAGTGGTACCCTACCAATCCTAACGTCTCTCAACACATCTTCCCCTTACCAATGATGCAAACCTGTTGCTGACATGTTCGTTATCAAACTGCCCCTTCAGCTGGCGCTGTGATTAGTGGGAATAGTTGAATTAGTTGAAATGCATGTTCTGTGTTTCTCAAGCTGTGAGCCTGTTACTGATGTCATGTTTGTTGTAGCCAGTCCCTGCATGTTACGCAGCGATTAGTGGGAATAGTCCAATTAGTTGAAATGTGTGTTAGGAGTCTCTAAAACTGTGAGCCTGTTGATGATGACATGTACGTTATCTACCTGTCCGCAGGTGGCGCAGCGATTAATGGGAATAGTTGAATTAGTTGAAATGCGCATTTGGTGTGTCTCAAATTCTGAGCCCCTTGCTGACGTCATCCACGATATGTACCATCCCACAGATGCAGCAGCGATCAGTGGAAATGCATGAGACTGTTGTTCACGTCATGTACGTTATTTAACTGCAAACAGATGGCGCAGCGATTAGTGGGAATAATTGAGTTATTTGAAGTGTGTGTTCTGTGACTCTCAAGTTGTGAGCCTGTTACTGACGTCATGTACAATATGTACCAGCCCACAAATAGTGCAGTGATTAGTTGGAATAGTTCAAGTATTTGAAATGCGTGAGCCTGTTGCCGACATCATGTACGTTATGTACTAGCCCACAAGTGGGGTAGCGCTTAATGGAAATAGTTGAATTAGTTGAAGTGTGTTTTCTGTGACTCTCAAGTTGTTAGCCTGTTGCTGACGTTATGTTTGTTATCTGCCTGTCCCTGCAGATGGCGCAGTGATTAATGGAAATAGTTGATATAGTTAAATGCGTGTTTGGATTTTCTAAAATCGTGAGCCTGTAGATGATGCCATGTACGTCATCTACCTGTCCACAAGTGGCGCAGCAATTAGTGGGAATGGTTGAATTAGTCAAGTAACGTAGAAATTAAATCCGAAGCTAAAAGAGGCGATCCAGATCCTCTAAAAGATACACTTATTGTTTTCGAAAAGTGGAATAAATATACGTAAATAAAACAACGAAAATGGATCACTGAAATTTTCGGATATAATAGCATCATTCGTCAACCGAAACAGAAATAAAGTAAACTCAAACACTATATGACAATTGACATCTGATATACGAGGGTCGTTCAATAAGTTCTCGGCTTCACCCAGAAAACAACCAAAATATAGTCATGACGAGATGTGAAAAACACGCGGAACAGACTCCCCGAGTTACTCCACAGTAAAAAAGTGGTCATGTTGTTTCAAGAGGGGTAGAGAAAGACAGTGACATTTAAAAATGAAATTTTATTTTGAGAAATGTCGTGGGTGAACTTTATTGTGGGGTGAAATTTCTTAATATTTTCTAAGGGGGTTTCTCATTTTCATCTTCGGTGGGGTTGTCAAAAGATTCTACCAACCTAAGACGTCTAGCAAAAGTATAAACATCAATGAGTAATTCATCTTTGTCAGACTAATCTTGATAGGACAGGAATTAAGTCCTTTAGAAAGTAGGCTAATCTCACTATCAGTTAAGTTATGGTTAGATAAGTTGACTACATTGTTAGTCTCATTGGTTATTGTTTTCTACGGAACTTTCTGTTATACTTAACTGTTTTCATGGTGTTGTTAGTATTATCTACAGGACGATAGAAGATAGTTGTAGGCATTGGCCGAGACGAAGTCGTTGTAGAAGTCTCAGAACTTTTGTTCCTTCCTTTGGTTTTGTGGGGTCGTACTCTATTCATATCAATGTGGCCGTTCTTGGGTGCTTTGAATTTATCCAGTTTGTCTTCACTTCGGGATTCCTGTAGAGGTTCGAATCTGAGGATACTGTAGATTACTTCATCTCATGTAAACAATGTATATTTTGTTGCAGATTTGTTTTTTTTCCGTTTGATTTTCCAGTTACTTTAATACAACTGTCTGTCTTAAAGTCAGTTTTATTTTGAATATTTGCCGTGATTGCTTGATCTTGAAAAGAGGTTTAGAACGAGATCAGTTTTTGGAATGTGTTTGCTGTCCAACAGGTTAAAATGGTTGTTGCGGTGCAGAAGTATCATGGGCTTATTATTGGTGTTGTTATTCTTTGAGATATATTTAATCCAGCGTATCTTCAGTTGTCACCAACGGTAGTGTTGATATAGACGACTCTAAGAAAGAAAGAACAAGTTGGGAATATTTCACCTTGAGTGGCCCAGGATTTAAAAACAATGTATCATGCTCATTACGCCATATATCAGATGTCAATTGTCATATAGTTTTTGATTTTACTTTATTTCTGTTTCTGTTGACGAAGGATGTTATTGTATCCGAAAATTTCTGTGATCCATTTTTGCTGTTTTATTTACGTATACTTCAATTAGTTGAAATGCTTGTTCTATGTCTCTCAAGTTGTGAGCTTGGTGAGCCTTCTGCTGATTTTATGTACGTTATCTGTCAGTCTGCAGGTGCCGCAATGGGAATAGTTGAAATAGTTGAAATGCGTGCTCTGTGTTTCTCAAGCTGTGAGGCTTTTGCTGATTTCATGTTTGTTATCTACCTGTTCCTGCAGGTGGTGCAGCGATTAGTGGGAATAGTTCAATTAATAGAAATGCGTGTTTGGATTCTCTAAAATTGTTAGCATGTTGATGATGTTATGTACGTTATCTACGTGCCCACATAGGCCTATGTCGCGGCGATTAGTGGAAATAGTTGAATTCTTTGAAATTCGTGTTTTACTTGATCTACCTAATTTTATCTACCCGTTATTTAGTGAATTCCCACAGGTGGCGCAGCAATTAATGGGAATAGTTGAATTAGTTGAAATGCGTATTTGGTGTCTCTTAAGTTGTGAGCCTGTTTCTGAGGTCATGTTTGTTACGAGCCTGTTCCTGCAGGTGACGCAGTGGGAATAGTGAATTGGTTGAATTGCGTGTTTGGTGACGTAATGTTGATTATCTGCCACCCCACAGGCGGCGTATCGATGAGTGGGAATAATTGAGTTAGTTGAAATGCGTGCTCTGTTTCTCTCAAGTTGTGGGCCTGGAGAGCCGTTTGCTGGGGTTATGTACGTTATCTGTCTGCCTGCAGGTGGCGCAGTGATTAGTGGGAATAGTTGAATTAGTTGAAATAAGTGTTCTGTGCTTCTCAAGTTGTGAGCATATTGCTGATATCATGTTTATCAGCCAGTCCCTGCCGGTGGCGGAACGATTAATGGGAATACTTGAATTCGCTGAAATGTGTGTTTGGAGTCTGTACAATTGTGAGCCTGATGATGGTGTCATTTACGTTATCTATCTGCCCACAGGTGGCACAGGGATTATTGGTAATAGTTGAATTAGTTGAAATGCGTGTTCTACTTGACCTACCTAGTTTTGTCTTAGCTCTACCCTTTATTTAGTAAATCCCCGCAGATGATGCAGCGATTAATGGGAATAGTTGAATTAGTTGAAATGCGTGTTTTGTTGAGAACCTGTTGCTGACGTCTTTATTCATACGTGGCGCAGAGGTAGCTTGAAAGATTTGAATTTGGTTGGTACTTAACGATGACGTCTTAGATAGCATTTACATTTGCATGAAGTCATCATTTCATCTTCCTTTGCACTAACATGCTTTTGTGTTTCCTTTTGCGAGTATTTATCAGAGTAAGATAAAAAGCAGTATAGGGAGCGCTGCAATCAGTTCAACTACAGCTTCCTATTAATCGATTAGTAGGTCCCTACCAAAAATTCTGACATGACTCAAACATGGAAGACTGGATATGTCAGGTCTGTTATCGGCAAGATTATGTGCAATTTCTGATGTCATAAAACAGGTTACTAAATTTATGTTTGCTTGTTGTGGAATGAAATCGAGAACCACTGCAGGAAGATTATAGGGACCACACTTATAGTATAGGGGAAGAAAAACGGCAAGGAATATGGGTCCGCCACCAAACTGTGCTTACTTGATGAAAGTGTGCTTAACCGCCATCTTTAGTCGGTCTCCTACTGTCCTTGATGGTTTCGTCTCTAAACCAAGACCATCTCTAGTAGGCGGTACAACAGATGTTTAGGCTCTGTTTGACGGTTGTTGATGCTATTGTTGTTGGTATTTCATTGAAATCCAACCAGATGCCTGTTCAGTTTTAGTGGCTACTTCACGTACAGTAAGAGAGCCTTCTTTCCTGACCCAGAGACGTCAAAAGACAACGCCATGGTAGTGACTGAACTGGCCGTAAAACTCTGGCAGCCGACCTTCACAGAAAAACTCCAACATCTCCAGCCTTCAACGTGGCAGTCATTCTACAGGTCTGCATATTCCAAGTTCTTCCGCTCATGTGCCTCTTCCACACTATTCTCCCACGGGATAGTGAGTTCGATCAGGATGACCTGGTGGGAACTGTCCGAGTAAATGACCAGGTCAGGGCGCTGGGTCGTCTGAACAATGTGCTATGGGAAGAATGACTGGTGACCGGCAAGGTCTGCCCACACTCTCCAGTCGTTTGGTGCTTGCAGGATGCCTTTCTGCGCAGGGGGTTTCCTTTTACTTGCCTCGTGACCACTTCTTATGAAACTGACAAATTCGATACACTGCCACCCATATTTGAGGCATTCACATGTAATGTATACAGAACCCATTACCAGTCAATGTGAAATGGGAAAGCAAATCCACCAGTACTAGATCCAGACGACAATGGATTGAAGAAAGATGTCATAAATAAATCGCTCTCACCAACTACAATTCCGGATGGTGTCCAAGTCTTTCCCACACCCGATTGGTGATACTGGCGATGATTAGGTGTGGTTCCAAAGGTCAAATTCCATGTAATTCATGTAGACAAGGATGAAGCGACACTTGTCTACTCTACACAATGTTTTGGGCAAGGTACAAATAGTGTGATCACGTTCTGAGTCTTGAATTGGCATTAGTTAAACATCGAGGTTGGTCGCAGGAAGTTTGGAGTCTGTAAATTAGAATTATTCTTCCGTGAAATATAGGCAGGGGAACATAGCCGGGTGTTGTAATTTTTCCAGCTCTAGACACAAAGATCTCGTTATAACCCAGTGGCTCGGAACCCGGTCAGGCCCGTCGCGGCCGTCCGCAGACATTACGAACATAAATCAGTAGGGTGAGTTGGCTGCGAAATTTGAAAACTAAACTTCCAGTCACGAAAAGACTTGAGTAGTGAACCAAACAAATAATGTGAACGTGAATGTTTTGGTGAGCTCATCTGAAGCTTGTAAAGCAGTAAGGTTTATTCATTGTTGATTTCTCTAAACGTTTGCACTCACGAACAATCTTATGGCATTACAAACTGTATCTACAATGAGAGACTATGACATTGTGTTTCAGTTTCATATAAACATTGGTTAGAGTGAAAATAATTCATTTTCAAGCAGAACAGTCCCGGCCACAGATACAGAAATGTTTCTCATAGTATTAAAGGCGTACTTTACGTTCTTTATTGCTGGGAACTACTTCCGAAGCATTTCGGTTTCTCGAGGAAATCAACAAAGAACTTATACCCGCTTTGCCCACTGGCCACTGCTTCATGGTTCGAACAAGTCGTTCCACTTAATTCACTGAGGAGCATATGCCGAAAGCATCTACGCGATAGAACAATCGATGATTTCATGGAAATTTACAAGTGAGCCTGGACACTAAAACATCTATCAACTTATCTAGAACTGTCTTCACCACTGCCAATTAACATGCAATTCATTTAATTTGCACTTATTAATTAAATGAAATTAGAATTTCCCAATGTCCCTGCTTACCAAATACAATCCCATGCCATTCATTTGTAATGGAGCTAAACCGTTTTTTAGCAAAGAAAAATTTCATTTATATCGCAAAAGCATTTATCACTCATAAACTGGGATTTAATTTGTATAACTAATGACCAGTTATCTCTGATAGAAGTCGAAAACGGTTGCTTTTCACGTGTATTTATCTTCCTAACAACGAACACATCGTGGATCTATGTGTCTAATTGTAAAGAGGGGCACTGTTGGAACGTTTGTTGCATCATATAATAGATTTAGATTCAAATATAAGTTTGTGTTTGTACACTTTCGTTTACTTTAACCCAAAGAGAAGTTCACTACGTTTTGTAGCCGATGTAACAATGATTTGATATGAAACAAAAACTTTGCAACCTTTGTAACAAAAAAATACTTCGCTCCCGAAAATTCAAAATTACCTCAAACATTTTCGACAACCAATCATTGATGTGGGTGTCTTTGCCAGCGTGCGTTGTGCATTCCTGTAGACAGGCTTTTGTACAAAGGGCTGACCTTGTAATCGCCTCGTCTCTGTTCATGTTATTAGGTACAAATTTTGTGCGGATGATGGATTCTTTAATGTTGTGCTTCCAATCTTGTGTTAAACGAGAGCCAGGGGACTGAACCTGGATTTGCCGTTTCGCGATGCTTTTATTTAAGTGACCATTATTTAGGTGGTGGTGTGACCGTTCACAGCCCTTGAGCATTTTTAAATATGCAAATTAAGACCGACATTATAAAAATCTATTTTTGCTGATAATTTCCTTACCAAGCACCGCAGACACTTTCTGACGTTTTCACCCATGTTTCCATGGTCACCAAATTTTATAGTGCATGTTTGTTGGTGAATAAATCAGAAATTTACATAGTTTACGCAAATTAAGGCCGCCATTATTCAAAATTCTACATGTGTTTATAGCCACGGTACCAGGCACCACAGATGAACTATCATAATATTTGCACCAATATTATTATGCCACCCGATTTAATTAGTTGTTGTTACCCTCTTAATCGGTCTATATCCACGTCACGTCGTATACAGTCGATCTCACCTTGCCGAAAGGTGTCGCGTTAACCTGCGAGGAAAGTGAGTACGCGACGCAGCGAAGTCCGTGGTTCTTCAGCTGAGTGTGTGCCGCTAAGGCTGTGGTGTATCTCTCCAAACAATTACATACACCTGTACAATATTGTACCCTCATGATTGTATTTAAATATCCATTTACATCTATTTTGGTGAGTTACCATTTGTTTTAGATAAGACTTGGTAACGAGTAAGTACTTGTTCCTACAAGGTACATGCCTCGTGGGGACGACTTATTTTAGTGGCTATAGAAACCTGATGAGTAGGTGGTGCGAAGATCGGACGATCTCGCCTTTTGCCCTCGCTGTAATTGGTGTGGACATGGGTAGGTCAGCATCAGAGTGATTTATGCGCGTGAAAGCAGCTTGGTGGTTACGGTGTTCATGGCTCGGTGATTTGTAATATTTCATGGTTCGCTTGACGGCTTAGTGACTAACACTTACTGTCATCTGACTAAAAACCTTTATCTTGGGGCTGAGACTTAGGAGAGCCCGCCGTTGAAGTCACGTGATGTCAATGTGACAGTGCACATATCAAAATAAATTCAATCAATCTATTTATTAGTGTAATAAGGCCATTGGCTTATTTTACAAATAACAATTTTATACTAATGAGCACACTGACAATATAGATTAACGTTCTGCTATAGCCTTTAACAAAAATTCATTCAAGTTTCTTAACTTTTTTGCACTGGATATCTGGTAGGTAGCAAGTATTGTTAATAAAGATCGCTATATAGAGGACACCCTACACTTTTCTTTACATCTGAATCTTGCTAAGATAACTGAACAAAAGTTTTCAACATGGCAAATCCGGCATTATCACACCAAGAAAAATCATTGAGGACGTGACGTCACATGAGCAAACCCAACGCTAACTCTAACAGTTCCAGTGTAGCTCAACACATAATTAAAACCATCATTAGAACTAATAAAATACATTGAGATTGGTGGCACTATGTCATAACCCCCCTTCATTCAGGCAATTGAAATTTGTTTTCCTGTTCATTGACTCCACATTTCTCTCCCTCTGCCTCTCCCTTTCTCTCTCTCCCTCTCTTCCATGCGGCGAGCTCATTGAGTGAAACTGAAGTGAACCTTCACAAATTTTCCTGGATATGTATCAAATTATATTGCCTAAATGAGGGTCATGACATGTCACACTGGGCATCAGTTTGAGTAGGTTTCATTTGATGTTATTCGCTTTACTTTGAAAGCGGCATCTTTTTATGGGAGTCCACAAAGAGGCGTAATTGTGAGTTTGATGTTATAAGTTGCGCCTCAGGACAGCATCTTAATTCTAGTACCGACAATATACCACGACCACTCAAACCCCGCCGGTACCTGAAGCGTGAGCCACTCACCTATTAGTCTGCACTCATTCAACACGGCTTCACATTAGAGTACAGAAGCCCAAGAAGAAAAAACACTGTTAGAAATTTGGTATCTGCCGCTCAGCACCCCCAGCAAAACTGAGACAACATCATGAAGGAGTGGGAGCCTGGTCGCATAGACTTAGCGCATCTTCTACATGCTTCGTACCTCCCACTTGCTCTCATATCTAAGTCCCATGGTTAGTTGTGCTACCCTGAAGGTGTCAATGAGACAATTCAGCCAGATTACTGTACGGTCCGGTACAGAAGCTGTGAGAAAGTTATAGACCTGGTAAGCCATGTTGGCCAAGATGCTCAGTTGGAAAAATGGACATTGCGTCAGCCTTTGAGTTACTATCAATGCACCCAAGCGACTTAGACCTCCTGGGTTACCAACACCAAATGCATTTTTTATTGTCAAATGCCTCCCCTTACCTCTTTGAGACCTTCGCGACGGCTTTTTAATGGGCAATTCAGGCTTGGTCAGGGTATCAATTAAAGCCTGCAACATTTCCTAGACGACTTATATTCGTCAACCAACAAGGTACAAACATATGCAACTCAGTCATGGCCACTTTTTGGCACTCTACAGAGAGATTGGAGTACCAATAGCTACAGAAGAAACAGACAGACCCAACACCTAACTCATATTCTTGGGCCTTCACCTACACGTAGGCACCACTCTGCAACAAATAAGGATACCGCACAATAAAATATCCCAACTCTGAACTACAATGTCTACCCTTGGATATATTGGTCTATTTATATCAACCTCTAGACTCTTTACATTGGCAGAACGTTTTGGTCGGTCATTTCTCCAGTCATCTTCCGGTGTTGCAGCGACCCTAGAAGAACGAGCAAGGGTATTTAGTGTGATTCGGTGGTGTAGCGTTTAGAGTACTGGACTGACAATCCAGATTGCCTTGTTCAATCCCAGCTTGCGCCAAAAAAGGAGAAAATGCTCATCACGGACTATCGTGAGTGCAGCATAAACCTGTGGTCGTTCTGAGAACACTGTAACACCTAAGACGACCGGAGAAATGTTCGACCGAAACGTCCTGCCAATGTAAAGAGGCTACAGGTTGGTTTAAATAGACCAATAAATTTTAGAAATGATGTTACCACATTATCACCACCGCAAAGCGGTTTTACAAAGGCATTATCTACCCTAATATACATGACCAAAATGACGCGTAGGGAGCTCGACTATCTCACAGCCATGTTGAATTTTTTCTCAAAGCTCGTCTCGGTTTCGGGCGCGTTTATTCGCAGGCTCTATCACGTCACAAGGACACGCAATCCTCACCACCACTTATCAGTGTCTAAGGCCACGGTGTAAGTCGTGCGATTATAGCTGTTGTTTCTGGATCCCGTCAACGGCGTCACCTTTTCGTCAAGTCGGAGTGGACCACAAGTAATAACCTCTTCCTATACACACAGTCAGTGCAGGCAACCTGGGCCCGGTCTCCAATCTCCGTACTCAGACTCATACTCATACTCGAGATTTCATACTCAAAATTGTGCTCACTGGAGTCGTACTCAAAAAAGCGTATCTAATGTCGTATTTCGAGTAGACTCCAAACGTACTCAAATCTGACACTCATACTCGAGTTGCTATGGAACTCTTTATGATGTGAAATGCAAAATCACGCAAAGACGCGCTGATTCATCGCTCCCTATTAGAATAGACCACCCCAGGAACTAGGCCTACATTATCGTCTGCTGTCGCTACAACTACAAGATTATGTCTATAACGTGGAATTCTGAGTGTTCTGTAACTGTTCTTCAATTTTTAGTTTCAATAAATATTCTTATGTCATTTCTTTGATACATTTGGCAATTATTAAGCTTTACTTATTGAGTTCCTCGTCCCGAAAACGTCTTAAGAAATTTGTAACAGCTTATCACATCACATCTCTGTTGCTAATTTACTTTGACATAAACCCATTGCTGTGTAGGCCTACGCTGATGTCAAACTTTGATATTGTATCGTGTATTTTACCGGGATGTATCAAGTGAGTTGACATTTGGCACATGAGTTAAAAAACAATACTTGTGCAGGCATTCAGAGTTCACCAGTGGCAGTGAACGGGACGAGAAGTCTACTTAGAAATCGGCTAACAAAATCTGGTATTCCATTTGGGGATTGCGGAATTATAGATGACTAAGTTATGATGAGAAATGTACCTGACAGGGAAGCGAACTTTTCTAACTTCCCTCCCCTCCTCGTCTTTTGGAAACCCTACAAAACGTAGTCACACATACCGAAACAAGGGCAGCACAAACTTCTCACACGACTTTTCCCACAACTGCTTTCGACGCTTGTTATGACTCGCCGACAAGGGATTACAATGCACCTGTTGCCAGGAATTGTAGAGGTAGAATGGCGGGCATAACATACAGTGATAAGGCGGGTTAATAAGGTGAAGAATAAGAAGATTTAAGATGAAAACTATTATCTCTGAACTGAAAATGAAGTGCTGAGATACGGTAAGAGGACTTATTGTTTTAGATTTGCTGTGTTTCTTGGTTCCCTTTCGATATTTTGTTCTCTGGCTCGTATTTATTTTCGAGTACGATTTCAAGCACACTGCCATACCAAACTTGAAATTTGAGCATAGACTCGGAATTTTTACTCAAAATCGTACTCGAAATATAGATGAGATACACTTCAGTTCGAGTACACTCGAAAACTGAGTACGTGCTGGAAAATCGAGTACAGATTTTTCGAGTATGACATTGAATACACCAAAGCTGAGTCTGTACTCGAGTTGAGTATGAAGTGTGAGTTTGAGCATGATTCGAGTCTGAGTACGGAGATTGGAGACCGGGCCCTGGACATGAAAATCTGAGTCATGTTTAAACAACAGTGTGCATTCTTCAAATGACCGCCAAACTCTTCTCTTTTCGTGAAGGACTTGACGTTTTTTCTGGAGCTATTTCTAGTTGTCCTAACATTTATTTTATAGGGCCGTCATATAGGTTGACAGTGACGCCTTGCTCTACATTATCAGCCGTTATTTCTGTCCCTACATCGCAATGTTTCATTCTGAGTCCAGTACGTGGAAGTTGTCGATAATAGCATGGCTGACGCCATCTTTCACAAACAGGTGGACAGATTTTGAAAGCTGGTCCCATTGCCAAACCCTACGCCCCTGCCAATAGCTCAAGTTCTCAGTCTGGTCTCAACACTTCGGCAACTCGACTAATCCAAGCATCAGCACCCATCTAGTGAACGATCAGTTACTCCAATCATTCAATTCGGTTTGCTGAGAATATTAAGTTGCCACCTGCTGCTCTACCTTTTGTACGTCATCCGATTGCATTTTTGTTATTCTATACTTTTGTTCTCCATTTTTTGACAAATGTTATGCCTTAGAGTTGTAGCAATTGCAATTTTTGTATGACAGATTAGTAAATGTGTGATAGATAAAGTTAAGACATAATAAGTTTGATAAGTATAGTTTTACCTGCAGTAAAAACAGCATAAAACAGTATGTTTAATAGTTCCATATTTCACCGACAGGTGGCACCCATAAATTCATATTTCTTCGATGTTTATTATGACTTAATGCAGCCTGTAGGAATATTGTCTGCAGTATCATCCTTTATGAACACTTAACACACTTAATTATCTTCTTTTCTTACTTTTAATTCCATGTAGAATTTGCTGAACTGGCACAATTTTAACATCAAATTTCACAAAAATGTGCTAGTTTAAACGCAGCAACTTTTTTGATGCATAAAGTACAATGATTTGTGACATCAAAAACACCATAATTAAATTGCCCCCTAAAGTGGTCACAGGAATGGTTTTGTAGTTCTCTTGTGGCCTAGGGCCCATGACCTAATGTCATAAACCTCTGGTGCAAGGATTACTGTTTTGTAAAGAATGTCCGACCTGCAAATGTTTGAATGTACCTGGATGATCATGTTCAGAATAGGAAAGTAGGACGTCTTATATAAGGGGACGCTTTTCTACCTTCACGCCAGTTACATGAGAGTAATCTAACAAAGACAGCTTTTTGTGTGCATACTAATCCAGAAAATTCTTATCATCAATGGGGAAAAATGCTTCATGTAGCCAGGATTCTTTCCGTGTGGTCGCTCAAGCAGACATTGCCAACATTTCTTTAGGATGAAACGCATGCAATTTTTACCTTTCTAAGGGCTTTGTGAGTTATGTAGTTAGTTCAACGACAATGCGTTTTCTAGTTACATGCTACACTCTGATATGGTGTATTTTAGGGACTGATCTGAGTAACACTGTGTTGTACACGCAGACCACGCAGTACGAGCAAAATCGCGTTTTGTAATTTGTTGAACGACCAAAGTCGCGCACCGTAACCTATGCAACCATTACCACTTTCACTTTTGTCTCATAGCCTTCGCTCTACTGTCCCATCACTACCAATTTGACGGGAATTTTGTCACCAGGCTTCACAGAAAAAATCGGTTAATTTCATAGAAGGTGTAGATAACGGCCCATCCCTACCTCGATCCCGCCTTCTTCGGCTTCCCAACCCATCTAAATTAAAGAAATACCTCCAAATCCGTTTAACGTGTACAAATGGTGATGTTTGCAGTGCATCTTTATAAAACCCAAATAGTGCAAGGTATACTCAGTAAAGATACACGTTAACCAATTAGGTGAAAAAGACCAAACTTTTGACTTTGTGTATAGACTAAACTAGCACAATACTATCAAATCACACTTGTTTCCTATTCCCACATGCTATATATATCCTTTGCTCGCTTACTCATTGAAAATGGCTAAAATCATCCCGTTGAAAATTCCCAAAAACTCTATTTTTGAAAAGCCAGAAAAGTGACTTAATGCACGTAATGCATATCTAGGAGTTGCCCAAGCCCTCATAAAGTTTCAAGAAATTCTGTGGCAGTCAATGTAGAACCACTTGTAGGTGCTGTCAGAGATTGTCTTTCAAGGACATTCACGGTGTAGATTGTGGAATCCTCTATCATTTCCTACATGCCAAAATCCTCCCTGATGGTTAGCACCTCGGTCTCCAGTCCTTGGGCGTCAAGAGCATTTTTAGCAAGGCAAAGGTGGCATGCACTTCAACCAGGTCGTCCCTAAATTATGTATCATGACCCGCATGGAAGACAAGTTGTTATACATCATCCTACATAGCGCCACTCTCAGGTTGGACGTCGCCAGAATCAGCATGGCGACCATGAAAAAGCACAGGCTAGGTTCAATTCTTTGGCGGCCAAAATCATGCTCTATCAAATACCTCGATATTACAGCTCATGCTGCGTCACAGTTTCATCCGGATGAAGGCCACCTCTCTCCCATAGGCAAATACATCTTTCTTACTGGTGTAAAAAGTGCCTTAGCTCAATTGACATGTATGTAGTTTGCAACCTATATAAATAGAGAGTCAAGCCTCGGGATTTTGACGAAATTTCCAAGAGGTTTTGCCCATGCCATATCAATCTGAGATGAGTGTAACATGAACCGTAAAAACGATCTTTTTGGCCGAAAAACTCGACGTGTCTATAACTTTCAAACTCATGACGCAACTTTTGTGAAAACACACTTGCTTAATATAAAGTAATTCAGTTAGCTTTTGTTAATAGTTTTATTTTCAGCTGTAAATTGCATTCAGCTTTCGTATCAAATATTTAAGTTAGAATCTGATAAATAGTCTTTGAATTTGTAATATTAAAACTTAAAAAATGTTTATCAAAAACAGGCAGCAAGGCTTCCCCGCTCATGAGCACTGAATTGACCTTGAGACAGCACAAATAGACAGCCTCGCCGAGTTTCCGTTTGAATGAACGTGGATATGGAATTCGCCGTGTGTCCGTTTAAGAAGTTGTTTGCATGTCCTTCCGACCGAAAGTACGTACAGTTGCGACATGACCTAGTCACCACTCGGAATTCCGGCATTGTTGGGTTGGCGCGCGTTTGTTGTTTTAATGTTTTGCAGACGATAAAATATAAGGCGTATGGATTTCTACTTTGTACTACTTTGTGATTCGCCCACGGTTTTATCAACAAGTCTTGTCGTAACACATTCCAAGTCATGTGAGAAATTAGACTACGTATTGGTGTATTGTGGGAGCTTTATTTTCAAGCCAAGTTTTACTCAAAACCCCGGTTAGATTTTTCGCAGGGTCTAAATCTAATGTGAAGAATTTTCAGCCCATGAAAAAATGACTCCACGTCCGTGAAAACCTGTCCCGTCATTATTCAACGGTTCCCCCGCAACAGGGGTTTGGGAAAGGCAGACAGCGTGCGTGAGAGAAGAATTTATTTAAAATTTCTCGGCTGAGGGTCGTGCAGACTAAGGGCGGAGACGGAAAGGAATGGTTTGAAATAATGAGTGGGAGCGGGGCTGATCTCTTTGTGAGCACACAATTACACGGTGTGGGTATACTACAAAACGCCAACAAGTGACTGGTGCTTGATTGGGGTCTTCAGATCCGTGAGAGAGGAATACCGTGCGTGAGAGAAGAATATTTCTACGTTGGCAGTTCCGAGCGATGCACAGGAAAAAAACTGAGTCTGTGTTCCCTGCTTTTTACATTACGGCGTTCTCCCATTGCATAGGCGGATTTAGAGGGAGCCCAGGGGCCCCGGCCCCCCCCCTTGGCTGCCGCAAAAAATGAAACAGTAAGAGCGTAGGGAAATGGTGAGTTTGTTAATTAACCCCGGTAATTAAAATTATACGGATGAAAAAAGATTTANTAACGGAACTATGGCTAAGTATAGGCTCTCCCGCGATATCCCAGGCGACCGGCAGTGGCGCTGCGTACTACGACTCCGTTTTCGTCGTCTGCTCCACTGTGCAATGAAGAAAATTTACTTCATTTTTTAAAGAGAATGGAACCTGAGTGACTATGAAAAAACAGAAGCTGCTGGTAAGATGTGAATTTTAATCGAAGCCTTAGTGAATCACTCAGAAACTCGCAATACTCTCTTTGTCAAACCTCATCTTAAAACGATTTCCAAAGCAATCCCGTCATTATTGCTAACACGAAAAACGGATTTGGTCTTTTGGGCATTTGAAGAATTTAAATACGACAAATTTGTTAAGAATTTATAGCACAAAATATAAAACGTGTAATAAGCATTACGAAAAGAAGTAGGTATCACGCGCAAACGCTGTGGACCATAAACAAGTAGGTCTTTTAGTATGACAGTAGTAGTTAAATCGTGGTGGTGTAGTGGTAACGCACGCGCTCTCTGTCCGCCAGGTCGTGAGTACGAGTCTTTGGTACGTTCCTGTTTGACACGTTCTCCGTGTTTTTTTTTCTTTTTTTTTTCTTGGATAATAACTTCAGGAATCAAGGAAAATGCTTGATTTTTAGATGTAAAAACAGAAAAATTTCCTGGGCAAACCTCTCTCCCGACCTCCCCCCATTCGGTGCTATGCGCATCTACATTCGTGGTTCAGTTTGCGAAAGTGCTTACAGCCGGACAAAATGTTGGCTCCCCCCTTGTGATATCCTAGATCCGCCACTGCATTGAGTCTAACATTTTAAGTTGTGTATCACAAGTAGGGCGGATGACCGCTGTAGCCAATGTCTTCCCCTGACGACTGGTTAAGTCCATTCATGGTTGGAGGGTCAGCTCTCTTTTGTTCGGTAATTGATCTAATCTCCGATAAGGTCGTATCTTATATCCTCACTGGGCTGTGCTGTTAAAAATAAGTTAAATTATAAAATGTTTGAACATATACCAATGACATTTCTGAATTGCCCATCAAATACTGATGAAGCTTATGGTTTTTGAATCACCAAAATCGCCCAACTACAATCGAAGTTAAAGGAGAATGTCACCCGATTTAATTAGTTTTTTTGCCGTCTTAATCGGTCTATATCCACATCGCCTGGCATACGGTCGGCCAAACCTTGCTAAAGGGTGTCGCGTTAACCTGTGAGGAAGGTGAGAAACGACGCTAGCGACGTCAGTGGTTCATATGCAGAGTGAATGCCGCTATGTTGCGGTGCATCGTTCCCGCTTTTCCGAACTAAGCAGTGCGAGGAAAGCGGGTATATCGTTTTTTTTACTTCCACGAGAGTCCAAAATGCTTAGGAAGTGGCTCATGGTAGTGAAGAATGAAATGTACGCTGTAAATAGCAAGTATGAGGCAGTGAAACATCTCCGTGTCTGTTGCCTGCAGACGTCGACAGTGCCTGACGAATGCCGGCTTACCAAATAACTCCGTTCCGTTGTCTGAGCTTGTTCACGGCGCCTCTCTAGTATTTGTTCATCACTGTATTCCTGTTCGAATTGATAGCCTGTAAAACTTAACGATCCACTCGCGAAGTCGGGACTGATGAGCTCTAGCTCGTCCTAAGTCGGGATTGCGAGTTGCCATGTTGACGTTTATTACTGAGCGTTCTGTTTCAAAAATGACTTATTCTCACACTTACTAATACTTATATGAACTGAAACAAAGTCTGTCTCATTAGATGCAATTTGTAATGCCATTGGAGTGTTCGTGAGTGCAAATGATTTGAGGAGCCAGCAATGAATAAACTCACTGCGTTACCGGCTTTAGTTGCAATGAAACTAATTGACGGAACACCGAGGCCGTGTGAGCTCATGCTAATTTAGTGTTTTGCTGGCAGAAACGGTTGTGAAACGACTCGATTTCCATCCCACGGCCAGATGTTAGGGGAATCTTTATTTACATTTACATTACTCAAATAATGATTGTCACTGTACAACTTCTGCCTTGACGGTGTGTGGCCAAAGAAAGCGGAACCTGAATCCACGGTCCTCGACAGTAGAGTTGCAGTTTTGTGGCTAGGATAACAAGCGTTTTGTGTTTAGAACTCAAAAAATCACAAGTCTAAACAACACAGATCTAGGTTCTCCTGTCTATCTCACGGGAAATACTTCGACTAAATTATCTCCGAACAGAACCCAAACTACTGCTACGGACCTTATTTGTAGGCTACGGTGTGTCCAAATACCAATAAATCCGTAAGAGCGAAATAAATACAACACGTTTTTACAAGAACTCGGTGTATTTTCAAGGGTTTTACATCGAAGTTTGATGCTTTATTGGTGTTAAACGATGACTTCAAGCGATAAGCTGACACCAGTAACCCATGTTGTGAACTGCTGAACAGACTGTGTGTGAAACCGATGACGTTATTGGATAATTTCAACACCTCCGTCTGCCGTCAGGTGTCAGGTAACGCAACCGTACGTGTCGTTATGGAGTAGAACTGCTCGATCTAAATTGATACAAATTAGGTTGTTTTTTGGGTGGCATGCTCCTTTAAAACAATCTTTTCTGTCCCAACGTACCCACGTACTGGGTTTGACTGTGTTCACATGTGACCGGTTACAAGTGTGGTACTTAATTTATCTGCATGTTGTCCTACCAGACAAAAAACTATGCTCTGCAGTTAACAAAGGAGCTACAGTAGATGTTATCACACGCTCACAACCGCTGTACTGAACGGGAGAACCCCTAATGAACTTTAAAAACCTGTCATTTATTTATATGACCCCATTGAGGTCATTTTTTACAGTATTTCACATTAAATTTAGACCCCATTAAAAGCAACCCGGGTCATATTTTAATTTTGCAAAATTACCCGGGGGCATTGTTCAACACTCCATGAAAAGGCTTATTGCATGGGTCACCACGAAAGTACGTCCCGAGTGAGCGGCACGTCTCCTGTATGTAATGTATTTGCATCGAGCGACATGAATTAAATGATAAATTTGGGAAGATCTTAATGGTTACTATTGAAGAAAGCGAAAAAATAAAACGCTCGCAATGGATTGACAGGCGTGAAGCCGCTCAGGCCACTCGAGAATCTGCCACTGGTTGCGATCTTCTAATAGTTTAATATTTTCCCTGTCGACTGGTTAACTCTTAAAAAACGCATGTACATGTAAGTGCTACATCAATGTTTTTGTCTGTTTCTGGAAAAATCGCACTCTTCGGCCTATTTATTCGTTAGATATCACGCTTTGAAATAGACAATTTCCTCCATTTGTTTACACGGCAATTAGTCATGTCACGTGACAAGTAGCTCTCTCCAATATGGCCAATATTGTCAGTAGCAGTGGCGCGTGCGCCCCGTCTATAGTATTAAAGTCCTTCTCTCAAACTGCCCATGTGGTTCCAGTATCCGAAAATACTTACTACATAAATTCTTATTTTCGACACCCTTTCTTTATATTCTTTTCGCCTTTCTTGCCAAAAGCTATTTTTTAACAGTATTTGACCCTTCTCTCTGAGCGTATGATTACCGGTTGTCATCGGTTATTTCCGTACCCACATTTCAGGCTCATCAGTTCAGGAACTTGTCTTGAACGCCGCCATTTTTTCCTTGTAACTGAATGTGCTATGGCTTGCTCGAAAAGTCTTCATTATTTTGTTTTATTAGTAATATATCGTAATTCGTTTGCATATGTAGTGTATTTATAGTTTGTAGTTAGTGGTCGTTGATTTTTTTGGAATGTTACGCGTACTTAGTATGTTAAAATAGCATTGGTGTTTAGTTCCTTACGTAGGCGGGTCGAACCTAGGAACCAATATGGGTCGAACCAATTTTTTTTCGGTTTTATTTTTTTCTTGTTTTGAAAAAGTACTTTGCTATCATCGGAAAGGTAGTACATTCTACTCAGTAAAAATCGAAAAAGTATCAAAATCGGGGCAAGCACTGTAAAGTTATTGCAAGTTTTGTGGCGAAATTTGGGTCACTTTGTTTGGATCGCGTCGGCCATATTGGAGGACAGCGGGATGAGTTACGAGTTTAAAACTTTGTGTAAATTGTTTTCGCCAACAAATTACGGTGAAATTTAGTTAGACATATCTTTACTTACTATTCTGCACGATTTAGCAGTGTTCACCAAATTTCAGCCTCGCAGTTGTTACTCATTAAGTGATAAATGTGCTCACAATTCCCGTTGGACTTCGTCTCATTTCTGGCGGCACCTACAATGTCGACTTTTGCTGAACTGAAAGGCATGTTCAATCGGCTACTTTGTAATTTGTGAAGATTTAACGTTGATACATTTTGACAAACGTTGCTACAAAAAAGAAACTTTGTTCAATTTTCGTGTTTTTTGTGTTTGTGGCCAGCGACCAGTTAGGCCTAAGGGTAGTCTTGGCGCAAAGCTGGCGTGCGTTCAGTAGACGCTAGGACCTACGCTAGGACCTTGCAAAATCCTAGTCCAAGTCACATGTTCTCATTTAAAATACACGGCAATATCTCACGTAATCTCGCGAAGTCTTGCTTCTTAGCGAGGTCCTAGCGCTACTGAACGGGAGGCTGTATAGGCCTACTAACAAGCTGTATTTTGACTATAGTCTTCACTGGTAGCTGGTGACTGAGGCTAACTAAGGTCTGCCGCAGCAGTGTGACACAGGACTAACCAGCCCGTAATTTCATGCAAGTGTCTGAAACTACCCTTGAATATATGCAGCATTTATCATTTGACCATTTTACTTCGACAAAACAGCTTGCAACCGCATGCATTTACCGTTCGCCAGTGTCTGGTCTCGATCCGCACCGGGTCCGATAGGCTGCGGTCCCGAGTCTGGCAAAATAATTTCTGTCAAAATTTATTCGCCACATTTCTTCAGCAAATTCCATAAAATTGTCCGTAGTTTGATTTTATCAAAATTAAGGCGCGCTGTCGATTTTTTTATCCCCGTTTGCTGGCTGGTAACAGTACAGGCACTGCTCCAGTCGCACTGACGGCGTTTTCTCGGCCTGGGTTCCTGAATGAATTGTACTTCCGGGTTCGCGGCAAGTTCAAAATGGCGGTGTTTCTTCGGGTGCGAATCGTGAGTGGCGCGTTCATTTAAACTTTTTTCGAGTACGGATCGTGTATTAGTTATGGGGTAGGTACTTCTTGGATCCTTATAACATCTTCTAACCATGTAATAAGGGTTAACAACGCGTGAGAGAAGGACTTTAAGATGTCTATGGTCACTTTCATAGAGAAGGCCAATCATCATTAAGATGAGTGCAGAAACGAATCTAATAGGTTGAGGAACAGGTCGATTTACATGTGTCTGTGACTACTTAGTAAGAACGATAACGGTCATCCGTCTTATGAGATCATGAGAACCGACAGCTTCTTTTGGATGCTGTTGGCTTTCTTACTGCGTCTGCCTCATTTCGGCTTAGGAAAAAGCACGCGAAAATTCCACAACATGTAAGTAACCTATAGGTCTTTCGTGTGATCAGCGATTAGGAGTGGGACTCTACCAAGTAGGCATAACGTGCTAAAAGGAATGTTAACATGAAAAATGGGATTTGAACTGTAATTCAAAAACTTTGAGTGTCTGATATGGCACTTGGAAAAAACGAAGTTCAAGTCTAAATAAGAGGTTTGTGAACGGCTGTCCAAGTCAAGAGCAGGGTCGGTAACTGATTTTGAAGTTTTTTTAACTCTCTGTTTTGGGGGATGTGGGATCCGCGGCCACTTTCGCCGTTTGTAAGATAGTTACGCAAATTAAAGTTCAAAAATCTTAGTCGGGCTTTGTCATGATATACAAAGCACGGATCTTGAATAGGAAGCATTTTTTACCTCCGCAATGAAGCATAGCTTGAAACTTAGAGCATGGCCCTTGTAACAGAAATGACGGTGTTACGGTTACCCAAAGAAAGAACGATTTTTCGCTTTCTATAAATAATTCTCCTCAATATTTTTTTCTTGATCACAATATTTGCGCATTTGCAAGCCCTCTGTTTCGATATTCCAATGCGTAACACTGAAATTGCGTGCTTTCGCCGTCAAAGTACTTACGGTGTACGCCTGCAGGAAGATGAAGGTTTGATTTCAGATAATAGCTTACCTTTAGTTAGTTACCAAGGATCGAATTTTCTAAATAGTATTAACATTAACCTTTTGAACTATATGTTTTTAAAATCCTTGATGGTTTTGTGCGCAAAAAATCCAGATGGATTTAAATATTTGTCTGCTTTTTTCACGGAGATCGCCAAAATTTTCACATCAACGATTTCTCGCATAAAACTTGCCACTGGATCGTTGTTCTGTTAGTTACATTGATCGAGTTGGATTTAGCTGAACTATTGGAGCCGTTGGCTGCGAGAGCGAAGTTCCCAGGTTCTCATCCGCACTCGGGCTGATTTCCGCCGGAAAATAATTTTTATTATTCCCGCCGATAATGTCATTTTATAAAAAGAATCTCCGACACGATTGTCTAGGTAAGAAGATTATAAAACATAATTTACAAGTTTCGTGCGAAAAAAACTACTCATGTTTGTCGAAAATACGTCGATGTCCGTGAAGATTAAAATTTCTTTAAGTGCCAGTTGTCGCACTAATGAACCAATCATTCGCGATACGTTCACATCACCGTGCTTCCTATTTCCAAGCACTGTAACTATGTACTTGTAGAGATTCCTATCCAACACCCGTGTTTCATCTTTCTTGATCAAGCGCGTTTGAGGTGAAGAAAAAAATAACAACTGCTGAATTAGTTACCGATACAATTGTTTCGCAGATCCCAATTGGTAGAAAGTTTGTATGGAAAAGACAGCGGATACGACAAGAATGTATCTCCGCACGGAAGTAAGTAGGTTTAAAATGAGGTAATGGATTTTTGGCATTACACGCTTGGTTCTTAAAGATCTGCAATTGGCATTAAACATTCAACCAACAGATTTAGACCAGTAATTTATAGAAATTATCTAAGTAACTAGCTGCTATGTGGAAGTTCTCAGAGACTTTGCACGTTTGCTCAAGTGAGATTTAATAGTTTTTCAGACATAGTTGTGTGAACCGTCAGATCAAATTTTTATGAAACAGACCCAGGCGTGGCTTCATTCAATTTTGTCAGTGTTAAAAATGAAATATCTTGTCTCAGATTATGCCCATCGACTCAACTTACATCTTACCAACAACATCGCATAATCGCAGTCTTGTGAAATGGACGTGATGTTGAGAAGGGCAAATTGTGCATTGTTATATGACGCTGTTTGAGATAAAATAATTCAAAAACGAAATCGTTGACTCCTTGTTCTTCACTGAAAATGCGATTTGCATCAAAATATAGTGTAAACGGGAATAATTCATCAGTGTAATAGACCAGGATCCCAGAGCTTTTTTGGGCATGAAAAGGTAATCAATTTTCTTTGGTGCCACTGTGCTCTGTGGGTATCCTGATGCTTGGAAATGGCGGTCTGGCAGGTTCGCTCTGGTTGGTGTGGTCATGGGAGCCAAGAGAATTACACTCAAAAATTGAGCTAGATCAACTTTTCTGGTAACCACATAAAACTGCCTTCGATACCTGCTACGTCATCCATTGTATCAAAATTGGTCACTGCCAGACAATTTCAGTGGTGGGGAGTACCCGCCAGACGAACATATACAGGGTACAAAAATTGAGCTAGATCAATCCAAGAGGTAACTGCTTGAAACCAGTCGCAAAATATTCACCGTAAGCCCAAGTATCATGAATGAGCACTGCCAGACAAATCTAGTGGTGGGTTACTCCCGCCAGACACGCCCAAATACCTGAATTGAGCTAGATCAACCCATCAGGTAACCGTTTGAAACCAATTGCACGATGTTCAGCATCACTGAACATGGCACAACAGTTAGATACCAGACAATTTCAGTGGTGGGGTGCCCCTGCCAGACGATTATCAAAAAGGGTTAAAAATTGAGCTAGATCAACCCAAGAGGTAACCGCATGAAACCAGTTGCAAAATATTCGCTGTAAGCCCAGGTATCAAAAAATAAATACTGCCAGACAAATCTAGTGGTGGGTTATCCCCGCCAGACACGCCCAAGTACTTGAGTTGAGCTAGATCAACCCTCCAGGAAATCGCTTGAAACCAATCGCCCGATGTTCAACATGATTGCACGTGGCAAAACAGTAAGATGCCTCCATCAGACAAATAAAGAGTCGAAACAAAATTGAATATAAGCCCATTCACGCTGAATAAGCATCACAATCAGGAACCAGGCACTTCGATTTTCAATAGAGCCACTAAGTCTGTACGACATATGTCACAGCACAAGGTGAGATTTTTGTCTGCAAGTTCAGGTCAGGGCATGAAAACCAGAAAAATCGCGCCTGAGGTTGGAGCGACCTCACAAGTCCATGCGAAAACAGCGTAATACTCCACATAATTCACTATTAAAAACAAAACCTAAAAACCCGTCCAAGACGGATAGCACATTGTGTTTTCACTAATTTCCATTTTTCGTTGTCGTATTTTACCAGTCTAAACTGCGTCCCTTTGTTTTCGGACGAGTCATTTGATGCAACTGCTAAAAGGAATAATAATCAAAATGACGTCTTTTGCTGTCGCCTGCGTAATGTTTGCGCTCCATCTACCTTCGTTTCACACAGTGATTAATGGCAAATTTGGCAAAACTGATCAGTTTTGGGCAATCTTCGTCTTTCTTATAAACCGAACCCACAGAGAACTCCAGAGATGCGTCAAGAACAATGACATCAGTGGCTGTATCAACATTTTTCCGACTACGCTAGATGTATTCTTTGCCCTGAACTACGCCAGATGGGGAACATTGTTTTACCAAAAGTTGAAATTAGCAAACCCAATATTACGTGAAGCGCTGGAAAACGGTGCGTTCTCAGTGCCACGTACGAGGAAGAACTTCAATAGATCGGCTGTTGACCTCTCTTTGAAACAGTCTGTATTTTTTATGTTTGATATTGTGTTCTCCAAAAAGGCTGAAAACACCTCTGCGGCACCTGATATTGGGTACGTATGGTCGTGTTAGATTTCGTGGAAACTATCGAAGCTGTAACGAAGATAAAAAATTCTGTTGATGTTGCGAACATATTATTCACAACTGATTCGTGGGTATAATGAGTGCTATTAGTTTTTCAGTTTAAGTTAGATTGACAATCATTTCATTGGCACGACAGAGATATGCGGGCAATGGAACTGTTCGCTTTTTGTTTTCATAGTGAATATAAAACACGTTCGAGTTAATTATCCATAGATGTTGTATATGGTGCTCAGCCACCGTGGCGACGGATCCGGGCATCCATATTTGGGAAGGGTGTATCCAACCACTATGTATAATATTTTTGGAAATAGTGACTGATTTGCAGTTGAATTAGATACAGAATCTAGTTTATGCTTCACCTTTTTACTTTTATTATTAATAGTACAGGCCCATAGCCCGTAGCCGGGGGGAGGGTTCGGGGGGTTCGATCGAAACCCTAACCCGCTGAAAAGGTCCACCCCTAGCATATTCGTTAAAGATAGGGTTTAATTGGACAATAACAACAAAATTGTTGCAGCTACTGGTGCTAACTACAATGATAACTAAGTTAGCAATAATTTTGAATCCGCTTCTGATTCAAACTGCGCCACGTGGCGTTGACCCGAACTCGGCAAACTTCGCCCGAGTGCCGCTGTTTGTGTAGATGACAGGATCGTGCATACGATAAGAGGAGGATGTTATTCATAAACTACGCGCGTGATAGCTTCAACAAACGGTAACAAGTGAGTTCAGAAGTGAATGTCTATACCTAAGCATAAAAGTCTAGCCCTAAGATCTATGTAAGCTTCATGTTAATGTAAATAACAACGAGAGAACTCCCAAAAAGTAGTGCGGTGTGAATGCCTTAAACTCGGCCAAGAAACACAACAGCAGAAAAATTGAGATTTGTTATTCTGCAATTTTTGGTTTAATTGCAACTATAGTACGGTAAAAGTGTAGGCATATTCAAATTTGAAAGTGATCGTCAAATTTGCAAATATGTTGTTCAACCAGTGCCCACTTTGACTGTTGGATGGATTGACATGTATGCGTGTACACGTTTGAACGTTTCTGTTCTTTTAAATTCAGTACATGCTGACAGTAAGTTCATTATAGGCAGCCCTCCGTCGTGCTAAAAGCCAGACATTTAACTACCATGTTTTCTTGCATTGAGAATACACCGTTGAGCATTTTCACGTTATGATGGAAAGGCAGGCATAGGCCTCAACTTTGGTCAATGAAAATCTTCACTAGTCAATCAATGTCAATGGTGCACAACCCTGCAGACTTCATACGAGACACAAACTAGATGGAAAAGATTTCCAGGGTTCCATGTCACTATGACGAAGGTTCAATACTCCGAAGGTCAAGTACTCAGAATGCCCATTACTCCGAAGGTTCGTTATCTTCTAAAGATCACTACTTGGAATTTCCACTTTTCCAAACCCTGGGCCCGGTCTCCAAATTTCCTAAAATCCGTAGGTAGATAACGTTTGTCTGACAGAAGATATCCATGTATGTCTTCCGCCGAGATCTAAGTCATCTAACTTGTCACAAAACGCTGTATCATTTAGGTATCATTTTCAGCAAGTATTTCACACATCTGGGCCCGGTTGCATCAAAGTCTGTATAACTATCCGGCGGATAAGAGCTTATACGCCGGATAAGATTTATACGCCGGATAGTTATCCGGCGTACAAATTTGGGTTACACAAAGCTTGGATTAGGTTCGGATAACTATCCGGCGGATATCTACATGTATGTTATACGGTGTATAGCCAAATTGGATACCATATAAGACAATACCCATAATTCCTGTTACCATGGCACAGACAAAATGGCTGAAAAGAAAAGATCTTGTAATTGGACTGAACTTACCGAATCGAACTTGCAAGTAATTAACAGCAAGTTCAGTCAGAAGGTGACAAAGGCCGACAAGAACTCTGTTTGGAAAGATATAACTTCCAAAATCACAAGTCTGGGAACAGCAAACAGAACAGCGTATGACACAAATGAAAAGTGGAGGCACATGGTGTCTGGGGCGAGTGCCTCACAGAACCAACTGCAATAGACTCCACATTCACCAAACATTGCTGAGTTTGAGCGCTAGAACTTCCCAGTTCAATTGCGATTTTAAAAACAATAACATACACATTTTTAAATCCACAAATTTCTGCACCATAGCACATAGTTTGCAGCAATTTCAAGTGATCAACCCAAAGCAGTTAAGTGCACCGGCTCCTAATTTTAGAAACATACATAGCAGTTTTACTCCAGGGGCGTAGCAGACGGCTGGGTTTGAACCGGGGACTTTTCGTATGTCAATCTAGCACATTCGAAAGATCCCATGTTCCAGGAGCCAAATGCTGTTTTTTTACTTAACCTGGATTTGCCTGATGAAGTTTTTACTCTGCGCGTGCAAGCGCAGAGTACTGTTGCTCCTGGGTTTCCTTCAATTTTATTACTGTACGCGTGTAAGCGCAGAGTACCGTTGTACATGGGTTTTCTTCAATTTTATTCTTATTCTTATTACTCTGCGCGTGCAGCGCAGAGTTTTACTGTTCTACGTATTTTATCTTCATATTACTTTGCGTGTGCAAGCGCGGAGTTTTGCTGTCCTGAGTATTTTATCTTCTCATTACTCTGCGCGTGCAAGTGCAGAATTTTACTGTTCTACGTATTTTATCTTCTTATTCTTATTCTTATTCTTCCTTCCATTTCAGATTGTTATTACTCTTACATCGATTCATTAACAACAATCATATTCTCTGGGGTTGATACGATAATCAAGGGATTTCTATTGATGATATAGTTTTAACCCAAAATGCACTGGAATGACCCGAAATGGGTCAAGGAGTGCATTCAGTCAAAGTTCATCTCCTTCTACAGGTTTTAGATAGACTCGTCGAATTTTCTTAACAAGTAGGCACTAGAGATCTGCATCCAATGATTACTTGGAATTCCAATCCGATCAAGGGAACCGAGTTTCCGGGTCAAAGGTCACTAAATGCAAAAGTGATTTTTGAGCTAGACCTTTCACAGTCACGCATATGATAACCATTCAAAAAGGAAGTTTAGTCACAGATTTTGGGGTCACTAGGTGCAATTTTGGGATCATTAGGTGCAGTTTTATGTTAAATTTAAGACTTTTTCAATCAGCTTGTACTTACATGATGCATTAGTGAGAGCGTTCATATTCATGGTGGTTCAACCACCTGCCGATCAAATTCTATTGATCACATGGATTTGACTCAAAATGCACTGGATTGACCCAAAAGGGGTAAAGGAGTGCATTTCGTCAAGTTGCTTTTTCTTCTATAGGTTTTCAGATAGACTCTCCGAATTTTGATGACAAGCAGACACTAGAGAAGTACACCCGAAATTTACTTGGAAACTAAATCGGATAAAGGGAACTGAGTTTCCAGGTCAAAGGTCATTAAGTGCAAAACTGATTTGTGAGCTAGACCTTACATAATCACATATAGATTTTTCATTCGTAAAGGAAATCCCACCACAAACTTTGGGATCATTCGGTGCAACTGTGAAGTCATTAGGTGCAGTTTTCCGATGATATTCTTACTTTTCACTCTTGCGCTTTCATAGTTACCAGGGACATCGCTGTCTTTCACACAAAGGATGCAACTTCTATGCAATGTTATGCACCTATACTTCGCTGTGCATGTGCATACACCACGCGCAGAGTTGTAAGTGCGCATACGCAATTGCATTCTAGTTCTTATTTTTATTTTTATTCTTCCTTCATTTCAGATTTTTATTACTCTTACATCGATTCATTAACAACACTCATATTCATTGTAAATGATATGGCATTCAACGGATTTTTATTAATTATATTTTTTGACCTAAAATGCAGCGGGATGACCCGAAACAGGTCAATGAGTGCATTTCGTCAGAATGCTTGTTCTTCTACGGTTTTTTAGATGGATTCTTCAAATTTTGTTTAAAGTGGGCACTAGAGAATTGCATCCGAAATTTACTTGGAATTCGAATCGGATCAGGGGAACCGAGTTTCCGGGTCAAAGATCTTTAGGTGCAAAAGTTATTTTTGAGCTAGACCCTTCATCATCTTCAATATTATTAGCATTCATCGAGGAAGTTCAATCACAAACTTTGGGGTCTGTAGGTGCAACTTTGGGGTCATTAAGTGCAGATTGTTAAGACTTTTTCAATGAGCTTGGAATGTACTAAATTGATGCTTTAGGAAGAGCGTTCAAATTCTTGGTGGTTCAACCAATTGCCGATCAAATTCTATTGATTATATGGGCTTGGTTCAAAATGCACCGCATTGACCGGAACGGGTCAAGGAGTGCATTCCGTCAAATTGCTTCTTCTTCAACAGGTTTTTAGACAGACTCTTCAACTTTTGATAATAAACAGGGACTAGGGAAGCGTATCCGAAATTGAACGTAATTGCGTTCTATTTCTTTTTCTTATTCTTATTATTATTATATAGTTCTTCACAGTACATAAATTTTGATTCTTTATACAACCACATTCCATAATGCACCGGAAAAGGTCATTTTAGTGCAAAGGTCATATAATATTCAAAATGCTACTCTTTCTTCAGTTTTAAAGGTTTCTTGTTCAAATTCGGTGTACAGGCAAAAGTCAAGAACACAAATTAAAAAAATTCCATTCTAAGTAATCAGATCATCCAATCAGATTAAACTGGTCAAAGGTCATTAGATGCAAACTAAAACTTAGAGCTAGACATTTCAAATTGACATATCTGATTGATACAGGTAATTCAGTTTGAAATCCAAAGTTTCAGGTCATTTGGTGCAACCATGGGGTCATTGGGTGCATTTTTCTTAAATTTTGGCTTTTTTAGCCAATACGTATTTTCATACGAGAGCAGTTAGACAACTGCGATTCTCATGATTAAAGACATTTTTCACAGACTTCGCAATAATTCTACTGAAAGAGCTTGTTATGCACTGGATTGGGTCAATTAGTGCAAATGTCGTCTGCTTTTCAAATGGTTATTTCTCAAACATTTTCAATGCTTTCTCTTCACACTGGTGTAAACCTACATGTCAATCATATACTCTACTTTACTAAGCAAAAGAGCTATCCAATCAGAAAAAATAAGTCAAAGGTCACCCAGTGCAAAGTGAGATTTTGAGCTAGACACTTGAAATTTACTCATCTGTTTAGGAAATGCAATTGGTGTGAATTCTAAAGTTTCAGGTCATTTTGTGCAACCATGGGGTCATTGCGTGCATTTTTCTTCTGAAAATTTGTCCTTTTCATTCACCAACTATACTGACGCGTCAATAGTTAGACAACTGTGATTCTCAGCATTAAACGCACTTTACACGAACTTTGCAAAAATTTTAGCAAACAGGCTCATAATGCATCGGAAGAGGTCACTTAGTGCAAAGGTCGTACAATTTTCAAAATGCTAATCCTTCTTTAGTGTTAAAGCTATTTTTTCAAATTCAGTGCACTCGTATAAGTCAACAATAGAATTCAGAAATTTACTTTTCTAAGAAATCGAGTCATCCAATCAGGTTTAAGGGGTCAAAGGTCATTAGGTGCAATCTAAGTTTTAAAGTTAGACACTTCAAAATCACAGGTCTTATTGGCACCGATAATTCAATTCGAAATCCAGTTTCAGGCCATTTAGTGCAATCATGGGGTCATTAGGTGCAATTTTCTTCTGAAAATTTGACCTTTACATTCACCAAGTATTCTGATGTGTCAACAGTTAGACACATGTCACTCTCAGCATTTAACGCATTTTACACGAACTTTGCAAATATTCTAGAAAACATTCTATAATGCACAGGAAGAGGTCACTTAGTGCAAAGGTCATAAAATTTTCAAAATGCTAATCCTTCTTTAGTGTTAGAGCTATTTTTTTGAAATTCGGTGCACTGGTATAAGTCAAAGAAATCGAGTCATCCAATCAGGTTAAAGGGGTCAAAGGTGATTGAGTTCAATCTAAGATTTTGAGCCAGACACTTCAAATTCAAACATCTTCTTGGGGCATAGAGTTGAGATCGAAATCTAGAGTTTCAGGTCATTTGGAGCTACCATGGGGTCATTAGGTGCATTTTTCGTCTGACCATTTGGCATTTTCATTCCTCAATTATTGTGATGTGTCAACAGTTAGACAACTGTGATTCTCAGCATTAAACACACCTAACAAGTACTTTGCGGTAATTCTCCTAAAGATTCTTATAATGCATCGGATCGGGTCAATTAGTGCAAAGGTCATCTAACGTTCAAAGTTTTATATCTCCTACATTTTTCAATGAATTCTTTTCAATTTCAGCACGCTGATGTAAACCAATATGCCAATCAAACACCCCTCTTTACTAAGCTATAGGCCAATCCAATCAGAAAAAATAGGTCAAAGGTCATTGAGTACAAGCCCATAGTTTGAGCTAGAGACTTCATATTTACATATCTGTTTAGTAAATGCGATTGAGTTTGAATTAATTCATCTTATATTTTTAAATTCAAAAAGTAATATATCTGTAATTCTTAGCATTAGTCTCACTTTTCATAGGCTTAACACTCGTTTCCTTATCAGGACTCATAATGCACCGGAAGGAGTTAATTAGTACAAAGGTCATCAAATAATCCACATGTAGTTCCTCTTACAGTTTTAAAGAATTCTTTTTCATATTGGTGAACGGGTTGTTGTCAATAACTTCACATAAAAATTCCAATAACACACACGCGCAGAGTCCATTATTGTCTCGCCGTGACAATAATTTTCCTAGTTCTTATTGTTATTCTTCTTCCGACCAAATTTGACGCTTAATTACTCCAAAACGGGTGTAGTTATTTTCTTTAAATTCAACACATGATTTTTAACAGTACATAAATTTTGAATCGTTATATAACCATATTCCATAATGCACCGGAAGAGGTCGTTTGGTGCAAAGGTCATATAATTTTCAAAATCCTATTCCTTCTTCAGTTTTAAAGCTATCTTTTTGAAATTCGTTACACAGCTATAAGTCTATAAGTCAATTAAAAGGATTACATTTTTAAGTAATCGAGTCATCCAATCAGATTAAACAGGTCAAAGGTCAATAGGTGCAAACTTAGATTTTGAGCTAGACCCTTCAAATTCCTCCGTCTAATTGGTGCATGTAATTGAATTCCAAATTCAAAGTTTCAGGTCATTTAGTACAACTATGTGGTCATTTGGTGCATTTGTCTTCTGAAAATTTGTCAGTTTCATTCACCAAGTATTCTGACATGTCGTCAGTAGGACAACTGCGATTATCAGCATTAAAGTCATTTTTCACGGACTTTGCAATAATTTGCCTAAAGAGACTTGTAATGCACCGGATAGGGTCAATTAGTGCAAAGGTCCCCTAACCTTCAAAATGTTATTTTTCCTACATTTTTCAGTTAATTCTTTTCAATTACACCACACGGGTGTAATTCTACATGCCAGTAGGCAATAGGACCATCCATTCAGAAACATTGGTCATGGAGTGCAAACAGTGATTTTGAGCTAGACACTTCAAATTTACAAATGTGTTTAGTATTTGCAATTGAGTTTGAATTCTGAAATTTCCGGTGATTTGGTGTAACCATGGGGTCATTAGGAGCATTTTTCTTCTGAAAGTTTGACCAATTCATTCATCTTGTGTTCTAAAGTGCAGACATCTTTGATTGTTGGCTTTAACCACAATTACCGTTCAGTTTACACTTATTCCCTCATCGGGGCTCATAATGCACCGGAAGGGGTCAATTGGTGCAAAGGTCATCAAATTATCAACATCTAATTTTCCTTACAGTTTTAAAGAATTGTTTTCATATTGGTAAACGGGTTGTTAGCAGTAACTTCCCATAACAATTCCAGTAATACGCACGCAAGAGTCACGCCGTGACAATTATCTTTCAATTTTTTTTTGCTGTTTCCCGTAGCTTAGGCATAGTTAATCGGGATTTTGGGGAGTGACCGTTCGCAAAGCCTTGAACATTTTTAAATATACAACTTAAGGCCGCCACTATGCAAAACTCTATTTTTTCTTATAATTTCCTTACTAAGCAATACAGACAGATTATTTTATTGCTTTCACCCATGTTTCAATGGTCAACGAATTTAATAGTGAGAGTTTTTGAGTTGATACACCGTCAATTTGCATAAAATATGAAATTAAGGCCGCCATTATTCATAATTTTACCACAGGTGAACTATCATGATACGTTCACCGATGTTCCTATGGTCAATTAGTTTAATGAATTCAGTTTGCAAGTCGGTGCACGATAAATTTGTATCATTAATGCAAGTTAAGGCCAACATTATTCAAAAATAGTTTTTGTTTATAACAGGTTACTTCCATTGTCAGTGAAGTTAATGGAGCTCATTTGTAGGTGGATACTTCCTCATTATTCAAAATTCTACTTTTGCTTATTGCAGGCACAACCCCCCAGGAAAACTATTTTAACGTCTTCACTCAATTTTCTGAGGTCAGTTAATTTAATGAAATCCGTTTGCAAGTTGTTCCTTGATAAATTTGCATGAATTATACACATGAAAGGTAAGTATTCGAAATGCTGTTTCTGCTCGTAATTTCCTTACAGACATTACATTTTTGAGTATTTTTATACTATATCTAATGTTTTCATGGCCATCAAAAATTTGCATTATTGATAATTTACATAGACTTCAGCTACCATATTCAAAAACTCTACTTGTGTTTATAACTGCTGCATCAGACAGAAGACGTTAGTTATTAATATCTGCACCCATATTTCTGTGGTCAATGAATCTAATGAAATCTGTTTGCAGGTTTTGTAGCATGATAAATTTGCAGAATCTCGTTTTTAAAATGAAGTAAGAAAATAGTTTATGTAGTGAGTGCTCAGCAGTTTGAAACCTTGCCTATTGTCCTATGCTCTCACAGACCATAGACAAAAACGCAGATTAGTTTAATGACCTGGGTGAATGATGCTGAAATGAGGCCACCAGCATCGGTCTATTGGATCCCAAGATTTATCCTAAAGACGCAATAGTGAACAGTAGCAGTGACAGGATTGCTAATCCAACAGTTAATGTACATGGAACAATAAACATTGGATAGGCAATGTTATCCGAGTCAGACTTCAAGAAAGGCTGGCTGTAGGTAAAGAACTCAAGTGGGTAATCACTGATGAAGATCCCTGTCCCTCTACTATAGTACAAGGACATTTGTAGTAGGTATTATCTGAAGACATCCCACGAAGAAGCCGGCTCCTTTATTGTACAGCAGGACGTGAAATTTGCGTTTAAATTTAGAAAATTTTCAGTTGTGACACAAAAGTATCTGTGCTTTGTGGGCATTACTATTACAAGAAACATCTTTAAATGCCACAACCATGATTTCAAATGTCTTAAAACTGGTCACTAAATGTATGTGTGTATTTAATGGAATGAAGATAATCAGGAAGATGTCAGGTACCAGATTACTAGTATGGGGAAAAAAACAGCAAAGGATATACTCCCACCCCCCAAACTATGTACTCTGTCACCGACAACAGAGGCATTCTCAGAGAATGTAAACAGATTCCACGTAGTGGAACGTCACCATCACTAGATCCAGAGGGCTATGGATGGAAGAAAGATGCCATAAACAATTTGTTCTCACCATCTATACTTCTGGATGGTGTCCAACTCGACCCTATTGCCAACTGGAGATGATTAGGTGGCTGTAACGGTCCGACTCCATGTAATTCAGTAGTTGCAGCGTCAATTTTCTACACAGCACAATACTTTAGGCACGTTACATTTTAGTGTGCTAACCATCTGAGTGTTGAATTACCATTTAAAACATATTGTGATTTTGCCTTATTCGATACATATAGGTTATTGTCCTGAGTACATGCAATTAAACAATATGGTCATCTACTATATCTACCCTGGGTATCAGATAAAACTAGAATTTTAATGTTACAAATTATTTATACTCTTGATGTTATGATACTACATCAAATTCATTTGTACCAATATGAAAATAATCTATGTGCAGTGCCCCCATAAGAAAATTAAGACCAGAAACAGAATTTTAATAATGGCCCCTTTTATTTGCATAAATTATGCAAATTTATCATACAACTTGCAAACTGATTTCATTTACCTAATTGACCATAGGAACATAGGCTCAAATATCACGAAAGTTTTCCTGTGGTGCTTGGTACAGCAGCTCTAAGTACAAGTAGAATTTTGAACAATAGCTGCCTTAATTTGCATTAATTATGCAGCAACATGCAAACTGATTTCAATAAAATAATTGACTATAAGAATATAGCTGCAAATAAACAGCGTGATAGGTCACATGTGTTGCTTGGTACGGTAGCTATAAGCACGAGGAAAATTTGAAAAAATCGTCGCCTTAATTTGCATAAGCAAAAATATGATTTTGCATAATGGCGACACATGAAACACCAAAGAAAAAAAATTATTCGACATAACAGGTTCAGCCCCTGGCTCCAGGAATACCAGGCTCAAATCGCCGTCTACCAAGAAAAATATTAACTTTGTGCCCAACATGATTGCATCAGATACCCTTGCTCAATCTTCTAAGAACGTTGAGAGGTCGTGGTATCGTAAATACACTAGGGGTTGCTGCAGTTTTAATAAGTCCCATCACATGTTTTGTTAGCACCTGTTACACTGGATAGGCTGATAAATGAAGCACTGGATGCAAGACATTTTTGAACGCCGAGTGACGTGAAATATACTTAGCAGTTTGCCCTAAGCTGTAGCATCCCACATTCCAATAAGGACAGCATCTCGCTTCCTTTCACTCATGGCTTTATATCTCTGCTGTAAATAATTAAACAACGCTCCATTTATCAATAGTGCTTAATTCAATAAACGTTAGCCTCATCTGCTTGCTGCGATAAGAAATGTTCCCCTGAGATTGCTCATTCCATTACATCCTAAGTAGGCCTAATTACATTTAAAAAGGCTTTTTCCAGCGCTGATTTTCCATTCACGTCAATTGCAATTGTCAATCTGGTCTCAACGACTGTTGTTATGAATCTGGTCTCAACGGCATGGGATGAACTTTCAGTAAATCGATGTTTTAGACCAAGCTTAATAATTGTTTTGACACGGCTGATCATTCTTATGCACTGAGTGTAGAACACAGTGATAACTTTTCCGAAGCTAAAGTTGCGAAAAAAATACGGATTTGTTGGTTTTCCTCGTGAAAAGAATCCTACATCAATTGGGCAACTGGACCGGTTTGCGCACCACAGAATCTGCCGGTTCACTTCAAAGATACTATGTTGTTGTCGCTTATTAAATCGCCTTAGGCTGCTGAACCTATCGTTCTCTTGATAATGAGACCATCATAAACGCATTGGGGGTGACAATAGTATTTTAAAATTTTCGTTTTGAAAGTTTCTAAATAGCATATTTCGTTGAAAACACGACTGGACTTTTTGTTTGACAGCTTAATACAAAATCGCTCGTTTATGTCGGAACAATCTCTTTTCTTCTGGGGGTGTAGCTCTGTAACAAAACACCGAGAGTCATAACAGACATAGAGAATCCTACACTCGTCTCAAGTTTCTGACATGGGCAAAACCTCTTGCAGGCTTCCGATGGTTTTTGACGAAATTTCCAAGAAGTTTTGTCCATGTCATCAACCAGAGATGAGTGTAAGATTTGTTTTCTCACATAAACTGTAAAAACGATATTTTTGCCGAAAACTCGACTTGTCTAAAACTTTCAACCACATGACGCAATGTTTGTAAAAACACGCTTGCGCAATGTAAACTAATTCAGTTTCTTTTTGTTAATAGTTTTATTTTAAGCTTAACAGTTGTAAATTGCATCCAGCTTTCGTATCAATATTTAAGATAGAATCTAATAAATAGTCTTTGAAGTGGTTATATTAAGACTTATAAAATGTTTATAAATAACAAGTTAGCAAGGCTTCCCCGTGCGTGAGCACTGAATTGACCTTGACACGACACAGCTAGACAGTCTCGCCGCGTTTCCGTTTGAATGAACGCGGATATGGAATTCGCTACCGGAGATGGTTCCGTGTAAAAAGTTATTTGTACGATCCGACTGGAAGTACGTACAGTTGCGACACCCGCTTTGTCAATCATAACCTTGTCACTTTCTCGGAATTCCCACCTTGTTTGGTTGGCGCGCGTTTGGTTGTATAGTGTTTTGAAGACTATAAAATATAAGGCACATGGTTTTCTACTTTGCACTACTTTGTGATTCGCCCATGTAATATCAGAAAAATTACGTACTCGCTGTTATTAAGCAGTCGTGTAGTAACACATTCCAGGTCACGTGAGAAAAACTAGTTAAAAACTAGTTTTATTTCGAGGTCTTATGTTTCATCACCAGGCAATGAGTGAATCAAACAGTGAAATACACAGTGGCATCAGGAAGAGGGGCATACATGCAGAGAGCGTGAATGTATCACACGGTGGGAAGCCCACAAGCCTAACAAAACAGAGCCAGCGTGCGGTACACACCTTTGAGCTGCCAAAAAGTTGTTCAAGAACAAAACTTCCCTTCCATTCTCCAAAATGTACTTCATTCAATTATTTAAATGGGCTACTCAGTTTTGTAAGACAAAAGTATGTGAGGCAACACCCTAACAAGTCACTACTCATTGAAACCTGACGTTTCCTATGCCCTTTCATCATTATTCGACGAAGTACTGTACCCTAAACTTCGCAGACACACGTGCTCTGTGCTAGTAGGATGTGTCAGGGGAAAGTTCCAGCTAAAAGATTGGAATTTCTTCAAAAAGGGCAACCATTCCTAATTAGCAGATAAAAATACTCTTTTGTTTAAATCTGATATTCCTCATCTTGCAGCGGTAGTAGTTCACGCGAACGGCCACCAGATTCAAGCGTGTCCAAGCATAGATCGTTAAAGCGGTAATGCAGAGCAGTTTCGTCTTCCTATACCAGGAGTGCAGACTCACTCATAAATTGTCATAGAACGCAAAAAACAAAGTGGTTCTCTGGCACTAGAACAAACGTTCAATAGCTACTTTATGTTATTTTCTCATTATTTATTGTAATATTTAAAATGAGGATGGCCTTTTTAATGACAGCACTGCTTTCCAAGAGGGTCCTCAACTGTTTTTGCGTTACATGCCTCTTAAACACTGACGAGCATCCTTACCATACAACGCAAAAACTGTTCGTTCGTGCTACGATGGTTTTTGAGCCTGGGGCTGGGAGTTTTTTTCGTGGTATGAATTTTTCGTTCGTTGTAAGATTTTTATAAATGCACTGTGTGGTAAGGGTGCGCGCCCGTTGTAAGAGTGGATTTCCCGCTCTGCATCGTCATATGCTGTAGTGGTCAAAACAAGTTTTCAAGTTTACTTCTGCTTGAGTTTTTCTCAAAAAGTATGTGCAAAAGACAAGCTTGTGTAGCACCATGACAACTTACTAGAAACTCGTTCCACACGGTTGCTGACTGGCAGTGACATTTTCATACAACCAATTCGTGCAGTTGGTGGGGGATAATTGCAGCATACACTGGTCACGAGAGACGGAAGATTTTTATAGCAAGGATACACATACATAAACATTTTTGCTCATGCATTCCGCCAATTCTGAGGTATTCTAAACGAAATAATATAGTTACGCCCCCACTTTTCAAGCATTATGTTGACATGCAAAGGTAGGATACACCGCTTCAAGCATGCATGCTATCGTCAGTGAGTGGTTGGTATACAAGTTTGATTTTATGCCACATTTTATGAACACAAAAACAAAAATTGATGAATCAGGGTAAATTTGGGGCTATGCCTTTCGCCTATGGTACAAGTTTTAGTCAAAAAATCTGAACGCCGTTTTAAGCCGCTTTTAGCATGACATCAAGTTCAAAAATTATTAATTTTGAACACGTGATAAAATTGCCAAAAACAGTTTTAATACTATAAACGAATGAAATGTTTACAACGAATAAAAGGGATAGTCATTACAGTACAAAACATACTACAACAACGCAAGCGCAGCTACAGAGTTCAACAGTAATGCAAATGGAGAAAATTGGCAGTGCACGTCCGACGGTGAAATGCAGTCGTCCTGCTCTGCGAGATTCTGAAAAACGACGAGTTAGGCAGCACGAAAAGCGGCATTTCCAACAATCCGTGTATCTAAACGACTCGGTCGAAAGGTGGGGGACAGTGACGGCAAGAATGATTGTTGTAACTCATCAAGATTTTGCAAGGTTCTTGATGGACAAGTAAGTGTGGTGTTTGTAAAATGTGCGGTAACTCGTATTACACGCTTAGTGTATTCACTGGGTAACTGAACACAGTCGGCATACGTCAGAGCGTAGTCATTTCGAAAAGAGAAAATTTGATCAGCTGTTCAGTTTTTGTCCTGCGATTTGTTGCCACGGGTTTACTCCCGCTTAATGATTCACACTGACTGGCCTAGGTTAGTAAATTACACCTGCGAGTGTTAGATTGATTTTAGCAAGCAAAATAGCTTAGTAATTGGTGTAAAGAATTGTTCTGTGGGGGGCGGGAGAAGTTTGTAGGACGTGTTAGGGATACGCTGCCAAGTGTCTCTTACCTGGTCATGCCAATAGCCCTATTAGAAAGCTCATACCCCTGTTGGTCTTAGTCCAGTGGGTGGTGAGTCTCAGTTAACATGGCTATACTTTAGAATATCTAAATTAGTTTTGATTTATTTTTCCAGTTTCGAGAATACTGAGCACCTTGAAATGCCCATTGAGTTTATCTCTGTTTTTTCATTAAGTTTTAAAAAATAATAACTGTAACAAACTAAAGCTTATTCAGATATTGGTAGCCAGTTGTTCTGTGTATTTCCATCTTAGACTGTGCGGGTTAGGACAAAATGATTACTTGTTTCCAGACCGCATGTTCAAAGCACATTACATGAACCCAAAGCCTCAGAAAACTTGCCAATCAAGTGGCATGGAGTACAAATCTGTAAGTTTGCTCGTGTCATGGAATTGCTCAGTGTTTGAGTTGTGTATCGAATACAGAGATTAGGCTATGGGTCCTAATGTAATATTAATGTTACATTATAAATCTCTTATGTTGTTGTCAGGTTGGAATGATCCTGTCCCAGCTATAAATTTTACCTACTGGTAAATCAATGTTGTTTTAGGCGTGAAGGTATGACAAATTGACTTAAAGTACGTCTTTAAAAATCTTTTGATTGCTCCTGGTCAAATTGTAGTGTTTAAACCCTTCTTCGTCATCTGTACTTTTAGAATGAATGGTTTAGGTGAACCCCCTATACAAACTTCTTGTGACGACTACCAGACTGGTCATAGAGGCAGATCGCTTGAAGAAATCTTGAGGTATTGTTCCGTTTATTTTCCTTAATATCTCATGGAGTGACATTTCACATTTTATTCAAATCACAAATCGCAATCCTAACACGGCAAAGGTGTCAGTGTTTCGTTTAAAGTATTTTAACGTGCCTTGTTTAAAGTATAATCAAATTGTATTCAGGACTTCACTCAGGATTTCGAAAATAGGTTGTACAAAATGGGGTTTCCAATATTCCAGGGTGTCCGTGATTCCAACGACGCATCACCTCCACCACCGTTCACCAAAAACCCACCCTACACAGCGATTTTTCACACAAAATACGTATAGCAAGGCGTTTATATCTGAGTTTACCAAAACAAAACCCCTGTAGTGAGCTTTTTAATAAAAAACTGCTTGCACTAAGACATTTCCTTCGAAGTTTGCGAAAACAGCCAAGCGGCTGACCAATGAGTGAACTTTTCAGATGCGTGTTCCATATTAAAACGTTAAAATGCATATTGAAAAACATGAAACAGTAATTAATTTGAGTTATTGATATTAAGTTTGTGTAACCCCTACTTCAATGATACCAGTGTGATATTTTTACTCTGACTTGATGTCCAGTTGAACATATATACACATATAGACACACGCACACACACACACACACACACACACACACACACACACACACACATACATGTGGGCCTATACATTCATACACACATATACATAACCACATACACACACTACAGACATACATATATAAATATATATATATATATATATATATATATATATATATATATATATATTTATTTATTTATAAGAAATGAATAAGAATATAGTCTGGTCTGGGGATGTTGATTGCACATTTGCTACACAGAGCACATATATATTTAGTTGAATTGATTTCTTATAATTCTTTTAAAACTTTTCAAGGATGATGCAGATTTGGCATCGGAGGGAAAGTGTTCTATAAATGAGTCCCCCCTGTAAGAAAATACTTTTTTCCAGTTTCGTTTCTGGTTTTTGAAAGATTGGCCATTGCAGTCATCGTAAACTTAGCACTTACGTATTTTAGGACAAGGCGTCTAAAACATTTGTACATACAACAACCAAAGTTATGCCTTGCGTGTATTTACATTATCCCAGTCTCCATATGAAGGTTTTAAATTTTAATATCTCTCACACCAGCTCCCAGAATAATCCGGGCATCCCTACTTTGGATCACCTGATGGTTTTCATATCCTTGTGTGATGCAACGCCCCACACCGGGAGGCAACAATCTAGGTGATGTTGAATGATTGCATTGAAAAGGGTTTTCAGTATTACTCTGTTCACAAATTTGCTGATGTGTTTCAATATGCCAATTTTCTGAGACACCTTTTTCGAGATATAACCAACGTGGTGACAGAATTCAATATTTTCATCATGTATTGATTCCAAACATTTAAAGGAACTCACGTTAATGGATTTCTATCCATACTCAATGAAAGGGTTTTGGTTTCTAAGTCTTTGGGACGTGCCAAACAGAAGAGTTTTAGTTTTTGACATATTTAAGGATAACTTTTCTCTGGATTTCAGAAAAGGTTCTGCCTGCGGACAGTCTTGTAGTGTCATCCTCACAATCTGCATTAAAGGTTTGTGTCTGCACTTGCAGAGACTCTATGCTCTAATGGAATTTAAAGTAAATAATTATAAACTTGCCTTCTGCCATGAAAACCAACCTTTCATTTAGACCAAGTAACCTTGGTATGAAATTGATCTCAAACTCTTCCTTGATAAAAATAGAGGTGATTTCTGGGCATGAAAATATCAAGCAATTGGTAACTACTTGAGACAGTCTCTGTATGTGGACTTGTCACAGTATGCTATTTCATTCCCCTGACATCGTCTAAACCATAATCCACTGCCACTTCTTTGCAAGACCAAAAATTATTTCTCATCTGAATAAGAAAATGTCTAGATCGATTTTATACTTGTAAGTCAAGTTGCATGGATAGAACAGGGTTTTATATCCACAACAATGCAACTCCATCGTCTCTAAATGTTGCTTTCTCATTGCTTAATGGTAGACGATGTTAGAATGAACCTTGTTTGAGCTTGATAAACCAGTTGTGTTGTAGCTGTATATTCTTGCAACGGCGGCTGAGTACAACTTGGGACATAATCACGTTACCATGGGTTCAATTTTCTGTCTTAGAGCTCTGGGATCTTTGTAAACAATAAGGTGTTTTACAATGGCCATCAAGAGTTATTTATACCAAGAGTCAAATGGTCATATGTTCATTAGTTATTGCATCATCTTTCTAACTTGCAGCCTCTCACACTTGTTTATCCTAGTATTCATTCAGTGGGGAGGGTTATTTCAACTAATTTTATGTCACCCCCGGGCTGCTCCTTACTTAGCATCGCCATTATTACTTGTACCCAATGTGGTGGTTGATTTTGCACTGTATCTTTGCTTTTAGTGTTTTAGTGTTCACTTATATTCTAACTTTTCACAATCTTTTACATGTGCAGGCTACACAAGTTTTTAGTAAGAAATTAAAGAAGTAAAAAGTCAAGGGCTATGAAAGGTCTATACTTCATTGCCACTGGCGTTCATAATTATCAGACGCTTGAGAGAAGAACAAGGCGTGCACAACTTTGACACCAGACTTCGAGGGGCCACCCAATCCATTGTCTTGAGGTCACTGGTCTTGCAATGGCAGCAAATGTTAATTGATCTATCTGTGAACACAAGACACTGTCACAGTTTGACTTGGATATAGACTGCAGTCAATACAATATGACACAACACTATTTTTCATCTTATTCGTTTACCATACAGTGTATAAGTCTGACATTTTTTAACGCAATCTATTTTGTCCGGGGTACGCCACGAGCTATGTTGCATAGTAAAACAAGAGGAGGATTGCGAATAATGTCATTTATTATGACGTAACTATATAAAACTAAATAAGACTCTGCAAGATGGGCATGGAGAAAACGCCCATCGGCGTGTACAATGAATAGCCCTGGAATAAAGAACCAAAACAAAAGAACTGCCTAAAGGGCCTAAATAAAAATTACAGAACATGAAAACAAAAATTGAAAATACCATACAGGTAGTGTATATTGGCAAAAGAGAAAAGTGGAACAGACACCCGTGATGGGGGATGGGAAAAATGCAGAGAACGAACGTAGGTCTTGTAGATTACGAGGTAGGTGGCTGAATGAGCTAGACCACGTTCAACTGAACAAAGGAAATATGGGCGACCAATCAGGTGTCGCATAGAGAAATGTATGAATACAAAAGTAGGCCCCCGGGGCTATAAATAGAGGTGAGTAATAAAAAATAAACCGTAAGGGTTGATATCAAAATAAAGAAACAAATGTCAAAATAATGACGATAAATGCAATTAACAAGTTACATTAAATTTATTGCAATCTATTTTGCCCGGGGTACGCCACAAGCTATGTTGCAGAGTAAAACAAGAGGAAGATTGCGAATAATGTCATTTATTATGACGTAACTAGATAAAACTAAATGAGACTCTGCAAGATGGGCATGAAGAAAACTTCATAATGGCAGCATGGGAATGTTGACATCGCCCATCCGAGGAAGCAAAACCTGGGCAATAACAAGGTTAGACTATGACAAAATATAGGTAATAATAACGGTATAACGGAAAACTTAAATACAAAAGTCTAGTATATAAAAATCTATGAATATAAAAAACTAGATCATAACAAACCGCTAAGCAAAATGCAACAATGGAAGTAAAGGTAACTAGGACTAATGTCTAAACATTGCAAAGCCTGCAACTACAGACCTGCGAACGGGAGGAAGCCGGCTGCAGCAATAGACCTGGGCCCGGTGCCTAATGTCAGACTCGAACTCGAACTCGGACTCGAAATCTCATTTTCAACTCGACTGGAGTCCAAACTCGAAATAGGCGTGCCTAATGTCAGACTCGAAAATTTTTTGACTCGAAATTTGGAGTCTTGACTCCAAATTTCNGCTGAAAAGCAAAGTGAGAGAAATGGGGAGCTGCAACAGGCTCACTGAGAATTCAGGAAGCCTGGGGAAGAGGAAAAGCCAGACATGCGAATGTAGTTTTTTAGTGCGTCAGATTTCCAGCGCCCCATGCGCTGGATCACCGGTTCAGGGTCGCCACGGCTGGCCGCTGACGTGGCGGCGCCAATGCAAAAGCTGTGACGTATAAGACTTGGTGTCGAGTCCTACAAAGGAAACCACTTTAGTTAACATGGAGTTGAAACAGGAACGTGTAACCGGTGATCCACTGAGGTGCTGGAACAGGGGGCCTAAAGAGTGGAAAAGTACAAGTTTAGGGCAGCTACCGGGCAATAGGGAGATCGACTGGAGGGAATCGTAAGTGGGACTGGTCCCAAGCTGTGCTTGAAAGTACGCATAGTGATGACCACAGAATCACCAGAGGGTGGGAAGACGACGTCGTTGACCTGTATGACGTGGGAGGAGAGCGAGGAGGCACTGTGAATTCACCGATTATGAAGAAGGCATGGGAGGCTAGGAGGAACATGGCACGTGCTAGAACCGGGTCGACAAAAGAGTCGAGTGCAGAAGGGCAGGCGTCAAACAAGCGGTGAAACAAAGCTGAAGTAATGCGCATGCGTGTGTCAGAAGAGGAGCGCAGATTGGAAGCACCTTTGAGAATTTTTTTGATGAAAAAGGGGGGCGTGGAGTCAGGCTTGTGGACAAAACTAATGGCGGAGACATAGGACTGGATAGACGAGCTACTAAAGCCAGATACGAAAGGATGGGAGATGTAGTGGGCCAGGAAATAAGTATTAATGGGCAAGGTGAGAGGAGAGTTGTTAGAGGAGAGGTGAAACTGTGCAAGGTTATGCAGGATGCAGGCGTAGGACTGAACAGTGGAGGGGACCAGGGAAGCCCGGAGCAGTCTGGTCACGCTGCCAGGAGGTGTGGCGGGATCGGTGTCAGATGAGGGCTGAGCCAAGAACCCTGATAAAAGGCAACATGAAAGTTGAAATAAGAAAGTACATCAGCAATGATGTTAGTGTGGCCAGGGATATGTTTTGCCCGAAAATGAACGTTAAAGGTAAGAGCGGAGATGACCAGACGACGAACAAGGGACATAATAGGAAGGTGGCGGGAGGAAGTCTTGCTGATAATGTCAACGGCGGCACGGTTGTCGCACAGGAAGACGATCTTGTGGTCGGCGAGCTTCGATCCCCACAGCTCTAGCGCTATGACGATAGGAAGGAGTTCCTTGAAGGGGATGTCATGGTGTTGCAGGTGTTCGGGCCACGGGTAGGCAAACCAGGAAGCCCCCAATGTCGTAGCAAAACCCCCATTGGAGCCTGCAGCATCAGAGTACAGTTTGTTGGTGTCTGAAGATGTCCACTCGTCGAATGGGAACAGTGTTTTCCCATTGAAGCCTCGGAGAAAGATGGACCAAGCCCTAAGGTCCGCTCTAGCTTCTGTTTTGAGAGTGACGAAGTGGCCTGGTCTCGAAATACCAATGGTGACTTTGATGAGGCGGCGCAGGAAGGCGCCGGCGGGCACGATGACGGAGCAGGCGAAGTTTAGTAGACCAATGAGGGATTGAAGATCGCGGAGAGTAACCTTGCAGCGCTTCTGGAAGTCGAGGTGGAGGTTGGAAGATTTGTACACCTTGTCCTGTGGGAGAGAAGCAGTCATGGTTGTAGAGTCGAGGTGGATGCCATAAATGATGATGGAGGTGGTCAGCTGAATTGTCTTGTCGTGGTTGAGAGGGATGCCTATGGAAACGCAGAGTGATCTGAATGCGGCGAGGTCCCGGGAGCATGTCGGCGAGGATGGGTGGCCCACGAAAATGAAGTCATCGAGGTAGTGCGAAACGCCGGCGACCTTCAACTTGGTTTCCAGTATCCATTGAATCGCAGAACTGACCTTCTCGAAGATGTTGCAGTTGGAGGCACATCCAAATGGCAGGCACCTGTCGTAGTATAAATTGTTGGCCCAGGAGAGACCTAAGAGGTGGTAGTCGTCAGGTTGCACCGGTACTGCGCGAAAAGCACCATTGATGTCAGTCTTAGCCCTGAGGGAATGACGTCCAAACCGTTGAATCAGGCGGATAGCGTCCGTATTGGATTGGTACTGGACTTGGGAGAAAATGAGGTGTATGAGGGAGTTAACGGAGTAAGAGTAACGAGATGGATATGACAAGTTATGAATGAGACGAAAACTGTTAGGCAGAGATTTAGGGATGAGGGCAAGTGGTGACGAAGAGAAAAGGGAGGAAGGAGGGGAGTCGAAGGGTCTAGCCCAGCGACCAAGCAGAACCTCAGCCTGTATTTTTTGAAAAGTAACTTCGGGATTACGGAGAGCTGACGGGTGGTTGGTGGGGGATTGGAGTGACAGATCGGGGAGGCGTCGAGCCTGAAAATAAAAGAGAAACCATTGATAAGCTCCGTAGCGGGGAGGGAATCATAACCTGAAAGAAGAGGTTTCAGTTTGCTTACTTTTACGGGTGTTGAAATACTTGGCAGGTGTATTGGTGGTTTTGGAGGTGCATGAACGCACTGGGTGGTTGGCGCCGCAGAAGCCACAATAGTGCTGGTATCGGTAGAGGGGAAGGTTGCAGGACTGGTCGTTAAACTTCCAGCAGATACCTGTGGGAAAAGAATGGGGGTTGGGGGTCGGGGCACGGGGGCCTCGAAAAAATGTGGAGGTGGAGGAGCCTTGACGAAAAGACTGACTGTTGGTTGGGTGGGGTTGGATGTTGCTGAACTTGAGGCAAACGTGGCGCCACAGGTCCCAGTGGATGTGGTCCCACTCGAAGGGGAAAGGTGACCGGAATTTCCTGAAATGTGGATCGTAAAACAAGGCTGCTGAATGGCCATAGTTTGTGTTGCAGTCATGGACTATGGTTGAATATTTGGGAGCTTATGGACATCCTGTGGAAGCATCTGGACCAGGATGGATTGGAAAATATTGAAGGCCTGGGTCCACTCGAGGATGGATGAGATGGCCTTTGGACGTGTTGAGCTGGAAAAGATGGGAGTGTTACCGGCAAAGCAGATGGAGACAGAGGGAGTGGAAGAGGCGGACGGCTCACCGAAAAGGAGAGAAGAAAATTCAATGAACTCATTGTTGAAGATGCGTTGACGAGTTTTGGAGTCGATATGAAACCTGAGGGACAACATACAAATTATTTGAAGAAAGATCAATACCCGAAAATGACGGATTTGTAGTCACATCGGCTGACGATGGGGCAGTGAACGCCGGCTGGTCTGGGTAGAACGGAGGTGACAGGCCCAGCGGCTGGCTAACGGTGGGCGGCGTAGCGGAAGAATCTGCGTCGTAGTGTCGTTTTAATTCTGCGGCCAACTTGACATAGTCGATGACGGGCGGTAACGGCTGGATTTCAGCTGTTGTAAGTTGCGCTGGCGGAGGACGCGCAAAAGGACTTGAAGACTTGCGCGTGGATGCCCTGGTGGCTTTCTTGGGTGCCATGCTGGAAAAGAAAAAACATACTTAGTAGACCACCGGGGAAAAAACAGGGTGGCGACACCGGGGCGGAGACGACCACCAAGAGGACAGGAGTGAAAAATTGGGAATTAAAGGGTATAGAATATCCCGAGAGGAAAGACAGAACCTCGTCATGGAAACACCACCGAAGGTAGTGGTTAGAACAGAGTATTGTAAGGCCCCCTGCAGGCAAACCGCCGAAATAGCATTGAGTGAGCGAGGTATTATAAAAATATAAGAAACAAGAGGTACAATCTCTTGGAGGGATAGAGGGTTAACTAGGGGGCTACGTAAGCCAAAAAAGGCAGAAAAAATCCACGTAACCACCGAAATAATGTATTGTTGGCAGGGATTAAGATCCCTGAGGGCAAACCGCCGAAAGTGAAGGAATTGTAGAGGAGGTGAACATGGGAATATCAGTAATCCTATGAGGAGGCAAAGAACCTCATTGAGAAAATACCGCCGAAAGGAGGGCTTTTAACAGGGCATTATAAGGCCCCCTGTAGGCAAACCGCCGAAATATGAATATTTAGTACGAGGTGTAACGTACAGTCCAGGAAATAAAACGATACAAGGAAAAGTACAAGGAAATACTGGAAGGAAAGGGAGGGGTGTGAGGGAGGGACTAGAGGGTGAGAAGGCCCAGTTCGCGAAGGTGGTGTCGGATGGCCTCGCGAATGCTGAAGCGTGTTTAAGAAGGCCTGAGTGGTTAAAGTAGACTCCGTCCGAGCGGGGTGAGCCCAGAAACCTCCCTTTTGAGTCCAAAAATGAATGTGGGGTTCATGGGACAAAAGGGTTTTAAGGGACGCGTTGAAGGCGAGAACGAAAGCGCATCCCAACGTGTAATCGGTGAAACGCCAGTCCGACTGGGACACGACGGACGTCGTAGGCAATTAGCAAAAAACGGGCGAAAGAAACGAGGTGTGAGACTAAGGCATGGGGGTGGATGGAGGTAGAGTGAAGGTCATTCCCGCCGATTTGGAGAAAAAAGAGGTCCGGAGGACAAAGTGGGAGGGAACGGTTGGGCGGTTGGATGGACTTCGGGCCGGGTAGAAGGGTCTCGCCCGAGATGCCGAAGGACGACATTATGACCAGGGAAGTTCGGAAGCCATGAGATATAAAGTGAATGGAACTGAGGGTTAAAATCAAAAACGAGACTTACCTCGAAAAAGGACGAAGTGAAGCAGAGGAACGAGAAGTGGCAGAGCGTCGCACCCTAACGGAGTAAGGGTCAAGGGTCAAAAGGAAACGAAAAAACAAATGCAAAGAACGAACGTAGGTCTTGTAGAAGACGAGGTAGGTGGCTGAATGAGCTAGACCACGTTCAACTGAACAAAGGGAATATGGGCGACCAATCAGATGTCGCATATAGATATGTATGAATACAAAAGTAGTCCCTTGAGTCTATAAATAGAGATGAGTAATAAAAATAAAGTACCCTAAGGGTCGATATCAAAATAAAGAAACAAATGTCAAAATAATGATGATAAATGCATTTAACAATTTAAATTTAATATTTTATTTTTATATAAGTAAGCCAACAATACCAGGTCACTGTTTGTCTACATGCGACTCCAAAACTAGTGATACAGTACCTGCTTAGTAATGGAAGTGTTAATGTAACTTGGTTCAGGATCAGATTATTAACCAGTATCATCTGCTTTTGTTGATACACGTAGTGGTGGGAATTGACTAATTAAGGTAAACGTGTCTGTAACTTCAAGCATATTTCGTTTTATTACATATTTTGCTGCAACTCTTGTTTGCATTTACATGCATGTTATGTTGGAAATTACTGCAGTGCAGTGCGTTTGATGTTGTGCAGGTTGAACTGTCACTAAAAATCCATTCTGTTGATTAATGTGATTACGTCATTGCTTTTAAAGCTGCTATAAACCTGCCTTCCATCAAATAAACCAACTCTTGATTGTGACTTTTCATTGTCTCATCCCATTCTGACAGTTTGTTAAAGCTTGAGCCTCAGCTTATCAGGTTGGCTTGAAACAGAATGTCATTTTTGGTCAATTTTATCCAAGCCAAGAAACCCAATCCTCACCTGGGTAAAGAAACTTAATGGAAGCAGTAGACGCTAGGACCTACGCTAGGACCTAGCTAAAACCTAGTCAAAGACACGTGTTCTCATTTAAAATACACGGCAACATCTCATGTAATCTCGCGAAGTCTTGCTTTTTAGCGAGGTCCTAGCGTTACTGAACGGGAGGCAGGTTTGTTGTGGAAATTGGTGTAAATCAAAAGTTAGTTATTTATTGATATTGATAGAATAATATGAGTTTGTAGGAGCTTTAATAAATCTGCTGCATTACATTTAACTCCTCAGAATGAAACTAGGAAATGACATCAATTGTGTTAAAGATGTCACATTAATCTGAGTACTAAGTAGCAGCAAAACGAATGTATGCATTAGGCACATATAGTACTGAGCCTAAGTAAATAGCATCGATTGTTTTGACTCTATGCAAAGTAGATAAAGCGTACAATTTGTGACATAACTCTTGTATTGCGAAAATATGTTGGGGAAGGCGCCTGTTTTTGTTGTTGTCACTACCTTTGTCGAAGGCCATCACAGTTGAATATCCAATAGAATTTACTGTCGGCAATCAATTGTCTGGGCTATTTTAGTATTCTCAATTAAATTTCAGACAAACAATAAACGAAACTGTCAAATTATGAATGTGTTATATTGTTGTGTTTTGTTTAGTTTGTCTAAACCGGACGTTATTATGAACCTGCCAATAATCCATTGACAGTCGTTAATGAATATTCAAGTCAGAGGCTTATAGTCAGGGCCTTGATGATGTTTCAACTTCTGTTGCCAAGTAAAGGGTTAGTCCTGGAAACATTAATACATAATAATCTAGAATAAGAACAATAAGAAACAGTTATGAGTATAGTTTCAGATAATTTATTCATTTGCTAAGATGAGCTTTGAGAGTCACTGCATGAGAATGTCAGGCAATTTGCAATATTATGGGAACGTGACATGTCACGAATTTTGAATTTGTTATAGTATATGTATCACTTGGGGTGAATTAGCTACAAAAATATAAAAATTAGTTTTGTCTTTCGCCACTTTGTAAATATATAACGAATAACTAAATCGAGTGAAAAAATGGCCTAACCCCTTGTGCGCGACTGTTGAAAAAGCCCTATGTTTCCATGGGAATTAAACCAATTTGGGCGCGTTTCAAAAATAAAAATTCGATTGAGTTATGCACAACTATCGTTTTTGTAATTGAAAATACCAAAAATAATTCAGAATGACTTATTTTGATATTTTTAAGGAACTTTTGAATGCCTTGCCTCCACGGGCCAAAACAGCTACCACTTCAGACCTATATAGAGGCCTATGTAATTCAAGCGCGCAAAAACGCACACCACCCACACATGGGTTCTGTGATAGCTACAGCTCTCGTCTTTGACAAGATATCGTTATTTCCGTGGACAGCACCTTTTTTAATTCTCGAATTTACACTTTAACGAAGGCACTTTCACCACTTTCACCTGTTTCATACTGCCACCAATAGAGGGCAACAAAGCAGAAACTATGAACAATATGATCCAAATTGGAGGTAAACCGTAATAAAAAATCATATTGAATTTTATTCAAGAGAACCAGAATTGCTTCCAGCGTTCTTTTAGCGAAATATTGCGTTATTCATATTTAGCTAAGAAACGGAATGAGGTTCACGAAAACAGGTCACGCTCTGAAGGTAAATGGCAAAGCCAGCGAGCCGCTGTGTTACTTACAACAAAGATAATGTCAAATACCTGAAAAGTGGCAACGCACTAGATCGCTTTAAAGAATGGGAGTTGATTGGCAATCTGGCACGAATGGGAGTGTGAGAGACAAAGGAACTGGCCAGCCTGTCAGAACAAAAGATCATCTGTCCAAAGCACCGTATGTAGCAGTATCCAGGTTGTAAGCCAATGTATACGTTTGCAGCCTCAGGAATACAAAGGATGTTCACCACTCAATACCAGGACTACGTCAACTTAATAACTTCTTATTTGAAGGTGAGCTTCGTAATAATTCATAGTATGGGCTTCATACAATTACATATACTATTTTTCTCAGAAATCTCACTGTGATTAGTCATACCATCTGAGAGCTAGTTTCAGCTGTGTATGTGGTCTGAAACAAAAGTTAAATATTTGATGGAATGGAATATTCTTTCATTTTTAAAATGGATTTGTGTTCTAATGCTTACAAGTAAGTTACCTATTTCAACAAGAAAAGTGGTTGCTTGGAAAGCATATGGAATCGGAGATGGGGTGGTTTTGGAGAATTCTGCTTCTGATTGCAAACCTGTGGAACTATTGGTTGAGGAATGTCATGTTGCATCCTCATTGAGACCTTTCACTAGTTTCAGCAATCGAAAGACGAAGATATTCCTGTGTCCAAAAGATGGCTGTAACAACACTTGCCTCGCGAAACGAAATCAAGCAGCAAGTTAGCATGGGATGGCATGATAAACAGCTAACAGCTCTTGAAGATAATCGCTGATGTGGGGAGACAGTAGGCTGGCAAAGTCACTGGTATAGAAGGTGAAGTTCATGATCTAACAGCATGCTCGTTGAACTCAATTTGGCATCACAAATCCATAAGTTTGACGTATAACTTTTGTTGTGCATTTTAGTCACTGACTGTTCCAAGTTGACTTAATAGTCAACATGGAAATGCTCTGTGTGATGTTCTAATTACAACTCAAAAAAGTGAAGCTGTTGTGGAACAAGCTACTCAACAGCCCATGCAGCCATGGCTTGGACATTCGCACAAATTTAGGCTGGATTTTTTTACATGGATTAATGTATCAATCAGACCACTCAAACAGCACAGCTCTCTCACTTATGACCACAGCATTTGGATTTTGTAAGCTCAGTTTGTGAATTCACAAAACATGGCTACCCATCCAAAAAGCATGGCTCCTGGTGTTGCATCCAGTTTTGTTACCTTTAAACACTCATCACACACTCTTCTGTGAGTCATGCACATGATTCTTAGTCACGTGAGTTTTTGAACTGATTATTGGTTGCAAAAGCTGTGCTTGATTTGTGTGAACAAGGATCAGCTTACAATTAAGTGTGTGAGTGGTGATCAAGAGTGTTTGACAATTGTTGTTCTGGTAGCCTGCTAATGGACTAGATAACATTATATTATCTTATTGAGTTTTACATTTGCAGGTGTAAAAATGCATGCAGCTAGTATCTAAGCAGCAGGAGAGTCATGCAGCACAATGCGTGGGCTCTGAAGTCAGCATAAAGGTCTGAAGTAATGACTGAAAGCGTAAAGATGTTTTTGACTGATGCGTTCAACAAAGGCATGAAAACTGGTCAAAAAGCGATCCAGCGAGGTGTTCTCAACAAACGAGAACCGCCGGACACAATCAAAGAACTGCTGTTGAATATCTTGAGCAGTATCCGTGTAGATCGTAATTATCACTGTTACTGTATTCTTGTTGTGCACCTTATGGTGTGTCTATTACAATGACGTAATGTTGCTAGTGAGTTTGATTCCATGATATCTTCTGTGAAATTACTTCTCACGCCAAGAGTGTCCCTTTAACTGTCATTTCCAGGTTTACAATAATGTACAGTACAAGCCAAACGTATCCTGACAAAATAACCTGAAATCCCTTGCCATGACAGCTGGAGACGTATGAGACAATTTTGTGCAATGCTCAATTGTCTGCCAGAGGAAAGCAGGATTTGAACTAGCCAGACAGCTAGACGTATGAAGGCTATCGTCAAAATACATATTTAGCATACAGCTTTGTACCAAGGCTAGATTCGAACCTGAGTCTCACGAGCTCAAACCACTGTCTACAAATAATCAGAGACCAAACACTTTTTGAGTGATTTGCTAAAATGCAAAAAATCCCACTTTTTATCACTGAAACTGATATCCATGATAGCAAATGGCAGCATATGATAAAGAAAACAACAGCGGTTTCGGTGTCATTTATTCAAACACCATCATCAGAAGAGAGAATGCAGTGGCCACCTAGCTAGGCCCAACAACAAGATCCTGTGAGATCTGTTACCTCCTCCTTCACCTCCGAAAGGTCGGGATCATCTGAAAAGTCTACCTCTCTGTCCCTGTATCTTTCAAAATATTCCTCATCTGCGTTGCTGTACTCACTTGGTTACACATCGTTTCATTTGTATTCCCCTACACCATGTCACAGATGTGCAACGAACGAAAATGGAGCCGTTTCTATTCTCCGTTACAACAATCATATAATCATATTGTCACTGCTGCCAGAGTCCAGTTGTTTGTTGCTGGTGCAGCGTTGATGTACACTGCGATGATCCTTTAAAACATGACAATCATACAAAATGCTAGTCTGTGCAGTACATAGATAACAATGGTCAATATATTCCATAGGATACACATGTATGCAAAAGTGTGAGTGTACTTCAAGTTTAAAGTCACAGTTTTCAGACCAATAAAGTTTAGTTCCTGCGTCAACTTGCCAATACTGACACCAAAAGTCTGATAACAGCCGAAATTCGAGGAGCATAGATGTCTATCGAAGCACTCGTTATGCTCTCTGCCCTCTAAACTGGTTTGTGTTATTGATAAAGTGAGTCTAGAAGGACCTTATCACATATTCAATATTCCAAGAAGGGGTACAGAGGATAAAAGCAAGCACTTTCATCAACTTTACCCTGTCCACAGCCTTTAATTTACCCTGCAAATCCGCTATCGAGACCATGCCACCTGTAATACAAAGCCAAGATATCCAGTCAACTGAGATGTAGCCTGCTCAACATGTATTAATGCTCCTACTGATCTGCCTGCCTTTGAGGAGACCCCTTTCATAGTATATTGTCCTGTAATAATGATATGACCACTCCCAGGGTCCTGCATTGTACCAAGGCTACACAAAGTGATACCCAGTCGTCCTCATGTCAGACAAAAATTTGATGGTGCAAGCAGTCGGCATCATTGGTGTGACTGCGGGCAGTGTTGACTCTAGCCAGCCAGCCAGCAGCCAACCAATACGCAGCTCTGTAAACTTGAAGGGTTGTTTATAGTTACCGACTATCGTACCACTGTGTGTTGAGCTCTGTTGGACCCCGAAACTTCACACAGCCCCTTGACTAACTGGGTAGGCCCTATAGTTAACTTATATTTGTCACCTCGTCGTAAAACGTACATCAACATGTAGCGCTAACGGATCGGCGGGAATGCATGCAAAATCTGTTAGTCAACAGACACTCACCTTGTTCGTTGCAGTCGTTTAAGTGAAAAACAATCAAATAAACGCCATTTTCTAGCATAATTCGCCGCCTTTTTTAACAAAGAAAAGTGTGTCGTCCGTTTCAAAAACAGCACGCTCGTTACACGGCGCACGCGCCATTTCCTAAATTTTTGCGACGTCTTTCGGAAGTAGCAGCCAGGTTTATTCTAAACTTTGGCTGGTATTAAAATGCTAAAAACTTGTAACGAAGTAAAACCTGTTCCAGTTTGAGTCAGATTTTATATGTCCATGTTTATCCACATTGGCGCAAACCTGTATGTTTAGTATACAGCTTTAGGCCAAGAATAGGGCAACCGATGGTGTGCGATCACCGTTCCCTTATAAGACACTTTTTCGAAAGAGTTCGAACAACCAGGAGCCATACAACCTTTTACACACTTTTACATACACTAAATATAAGAACGGCTGATACAATGATAAAATACGATATAAACTTTTCACAATATGTCACAGCAACATAATATGATAAGCAGTCGAGGCCAATAAGATAATTATAGGTCATTGGTGGAGGTCCTACGAGCCACGTCACTGACAGATCAGCGATCGCTGTCAGGATTTCAGTGTTTTGAAAATAAATACATGTATGAATGAGCTTTGTGTAGTGTGCAACTCGGGCAAATTTGAGATCTATTTGCATGTTAGAACCGGTTAACTGCTGCATTATTTTTACTACAGTGCCCTTTTAAGAAAATGAAAAAATGAGAAAAAATATGTACAGGCAGTAGGTCGACTTCTCACTTACCAAAAGCTCTAATTAATTACCAGATAGTATGTTTCAATGATTTTTTTCACGGTGTTTTGAAAACGGATCCTATGACTAAGTGAAGCGCTTCTGAAAACAGTTTGGGTTCTGATCATCAACGGCTAAAATTCAATCCTAAAAACTCGCGAGGTATCCATCCATTAGTGTTGTCACAAATGAAATATTGTCACACATTTATGTACTGACATTTTGGGTCATGCCCCTTGTGATGTTTAATCTGTGTGACTAACAAAATCGCGCATTTATATTATCATAGATGATAAAAAGGTACCATTTGTGATGTAGTAAGCTGTAACTTTTTACAAGCTTATAGGTATACGTCTTTCTGTTTATGCATGAACAGGACTTACTGTAAAATGTCTAGTTCTGTTAAACTTCATTATTTCAATCCAGTGATCGTGCATTTGCAAGTGGTTCAATGATCATCCGAAATAAACTTAAAATCTTTCATGTAAGCCATTGCGTTCATAGGGGGAGTAATGAATTTCTTTAATACCTTGCTGTTGCTTCTGGTATAAGAATGATTTTATTTATTCGCCATTCATTTATGACTTACGGAATTAAATAATGGACTTTACGATAAAACGTTCACTCGTGCAATATGTTTTCTGAGTCTTATCACCGCGCGAATTATATATAAACTGTTATTTTGCAGTTGTTTTCCATTTGAGCCGTTGACTGTTTTTGACCATCTTGACGTATGGCTGACAGCCACAGGCCAAACATGGGCCTTGTTTTTTGGAAATGGGAAACGATAATGACCGACTTTTGACCAACTGTCTGAACCTGTCTGGAAAGAAGTTTTGCTTAGCTGACCTCATTCACCAAGGATACCGTAAAATCTCTGTGGATTTCATAAATCATTCAAATGGTTATCGTATTACATTTGTCATCAGTATATCCGGTGCCACAGTCATCTAAGAAATAGGCAAGATGCCCAGGCTTCCCTGCTCGCGAACATCTCAGACCTGCTCAAACTTTTTGCGATTACCCTGTACTGTGGAATCATATGCAGAGGAGGTGTGTAGCTTGTTATATTTCAACTCGGATATCCCGAAGTACCATCTTACCTTTGAAAGGGGCGTGATACCTCCGTGATAGTAGAAATTTAATTTTGTAAGTAGCCCAGCAGACCAGATTTAATTCGAATACAACTTTTCTGGATGGATCAACAATTACATTTCATTATCCTACATGTGTGATTAGTATTATTTTTGTCGCTTGTGTTTCAACGGAAACCAGGTAAACCCCAAATTTAGATGGTGCACTAAAATAAGAGCACTTAAATTATATCTTTGATTTTGCAGTGAATGCGACTGAAGTTAAGCTAGGGATCTACATCAACAGTTTCCATTCGATCAGCGAACAGACAATGGTAAGCTGTATAAGCCTAACCTGCTTCGCGATAGTTCGTGATTTACACATGCTTTGCTTCTCATTATTTTAACATGTATGTGATCTTCATTCTCTTTCATCACTTGTACTTATATTTCATTCAAATAAGATATACGTTATAAGAAACTCAGCATAATTGTTGTCAGCATCGTGTATTTACGAATATACAAATATTACCATGTTTCGATGAAAATCATTTCATCATCCTCAAGGAAAATATCCAACCACCACAAGCATGGTCACCACACTCGCACGAGTAGCTAGTGGGAAACGCCGAGGAGAAATAGCTGCACTTAAGAGTATACCGATCGAGTGTTCATCGCAAGAGAGAGGAATACTTCTTTAAGAGACCGTGTTCAAAGCTTCAAGCAGAATTTCTGTCACCTGTCAGATTTTAGTGGGCAATTTAGGTGTGCGGCTGTGGGATTCTTCCCCTAAGCAGTACAAATTTCTTTCCAAAACATTTGACCCTGCCGTAACACAAAGTACGGTAATCAGATATTCTTCAGTTTAAAATGAAAACTAAGAATGCATTTAAACTATTGTATAGTATACAAAGTATATAGATTTCAGTGGCGGATTTAGAGGGGGCAAGGGGGCCATGCCCCCCCGCTCATAAAATTCTCCCAGCTTCCATTTGGCAGTTCGTTGGTGCGAATGTCTCAGTGAAGGGTAAAACTCTGGCTAATACCAGGAAGAGATAACCATCGGTTATCTCTTCCTGCTAATACTCTATTTGCCGTGCCCCCGAACTCAAAAATCCTGGATCCGCCCCAGGATGTATTTGTAAAAGTTGCATCATAATTGTACATATTGAGGTAGAAAGCCAACTAGCTGTATGAACACTTTCGTCAACATACAGCTAGGTAGCTGTGTGTAGAGCTCCGTTAGACACCGAAATTTCACACAACCCTGGTGCTCAGCTCGTCACCTCGTCGTGAAACTTAGAGCTAACAACCTGCCTTAGTGCAGGGGTGCATACAGATTCTGGGAATGAATCGACACTCACAGTGCCCGTTACAGCCGTTTATAGAAGTAAACAAAATCTAATAAACATTATTTTCGCAATTCTCCGCCTTTTGTAACAAAAGAAAATCCTATCTGCCGTCGTTTCGAAAACAGTGCAATCTCGTGACACGCGCACGTACGCGCCATTTCCCAAAACGTTTCGATATCTCTCGAGAGTATTTTTTGAAGTTGTTTTTTTTTGGTATTAAAATAGTAAAAATTTGTAACGAAATAAAACCATTTCCGATTGTTATGACATGTACGCAACCTCCATAGTTGATTGAAGAACGTGGCAATTGGCCCGATAGGTGACGCATTGCGCCCAAAGAGGGCATCGTAATTTTAGCAGCAGAATAACTGAAGAACGCCAATTTTCCAACATCCAGGCAAATAATTTAGTTTACTCAAGGAAGAGTAAAAAGTTTTTTAATCAGGCATCATTAATTTTGGCGGCGACAGGCCCGATGAATTATATACGCGACAGAAGCCGGAGTGAGTGAAATTAAGCCGACGGAGTGACGGCAGCCAGGCCTTTTGAGCCGACCGACTGACGTCACCAAGGCCAGTACAAAACTGCAATACCTGGGACCAAGGTGTTGCCGAAACGCGCGAAACGATGGTCTGTAGTCGAGCGGGAGAGACGGAGTTTGTGCAAACGATGCATTTTATATAGTAGATATATGTAAGGTAAAAACCAATGGGGTATGCCACACCGTCACAAATTGTGATAGCTCCTCTCAGTGACCATTGACAACACGTTGCTCAAAGCTCACTGCTGGTTTCATTTTTACCCAACAATTTTGCATGTGTTCCCCATTCAATACACTAGTACACTAGCAATGCGGACAATTGTTTTTGTTTTGTGCAGTGGGTGTTACACATGTAAGAAGGAGAAAGCAAGGCAGTTCATCACAACCGCAAAAAATAATCCATTCTGATGCACTCTCACGTATATAATTTTAGAACATTCCATTATTTCTTGGACATGCCAGTATAGGGTAATTTCCCCACTCTCCCACTGTAATCACCAATAGTTAAAAGTCAGTTGCTACTCTGTAGAATAGCTCACAACTTACAAGACGTAGTAACATTTAGTATATCATCACTCATAACTAGTCAAACGTCAAAGCGTCATGACAAAGAACTTAAGTGGTACTGAACAGCAATCAAAATATTCACTACCCATACAACTTCATACAATACTGAGCTAAAAAGACTTGGATGATAAGACCAAAATTTTATATACCCACTATTCTTATTATCAATAACAGTAAATATTTCAGTAAGTTAAAGCCTGACGACGCGAACATATTTGTTATCTAGTTACAATTGGGACTTAAATTAATCACAATCTCCAAAAACGTGCAAAATAGGCAACACATACATCAATACAAGAAAATCTGACAAACCTTCTCTCTCTATTACTTCACTACTATAGAACAGCTCTTTTCGCCAAAGAAATGCATTGTAAACAAACCTGAAAACTAATTTACTAACAGAAGTGTTTGTCATTGAGAAGCAAAATGATACGGATAGCTTGGGTTTATTGGAATTTCAGCCCTCCATTCAGACTCTGAAAGATCTATTAGTTTCACTTTGGCTCTCTCCAAATCACAGACTGACTATTCATAAAATATTTCAATCTGATCAACCTTAGTAAAAATATGAAAAACAGATTTTGGCTAATTGTCCTTTCTACACGTGATGTCCCAGTACTTGCTTTATGAGACGATAATCAGACATACAAAAAGTTCATTCCAGAGCCGTAATAAACATAACTTGTGGAGAACTTTTTGACATCTTCATTTTTGGTGGATTCCGGACATCACATTTTGTCGGCACTGCAATCCATAACGGCTTGTTCTTCATAGCATTCGTGAACATGGACTCCTTGCCGTTCCCCATTGATTTGGCGCTCCCTAGTTAACTGTCGCTTATTCACCACTTGACCGCGCTAGTAGCTCAGATAGCAGCGAACTTAGAAGTGAACTCTACACTCCTTGACTGTAGCGTGTGAATTGATGATTTAGAACAGGCTTTTCCATCGATGAAATTTATGAAGTTATCTAACAATCAATGTCGCATCGTTTAAACGAACTCAGTACCAGAGAGGCACTACTGCCAAAAGATACAATGCATGTATTTATGTATGAATGTATGCATGTGCATGCATGTATGTACGTGCGCATCTAGGTATATATGTATGTATGTATGTATATCTATTTGATACGCCAATGATTTACCAACTTCTCCTCAGGACTACTCCGTCAACATTTATCTACGTCAACAATGGGTAGACCCTCGACTACGTTTCACATCATTACTCTCTCATGCAGGGGAGATTAAACTCCCCTCAGGGACATGGAACAAGATTTGGGTGCCTGACGTCACGTTCAGAAATGAGAAGAAAGCCCAATACCACAGTATCACGGTTCCAAACAGGCTTATGCGACTAATGCCTAATGGAACTGTGTGGTATGCCACCAAGTGAGTGTTATTGCTGTATTTTCTGAAAGCGATAGTAAGAGCAGCTTTGGTGGCAAGAACTTCAAAAACAAAACCGTGCTCATCCGATCTTGAATTATTTTCGCATGTCGACAACTTAAGTCAAATGCATTACACATGCAGGTGAACTCCGTCAATACTTTGCCTGCACTAGGGTGAAACCGGGGCGACCAGTATTGGTGTGTGGACGGGTGCTGTCGAAAAATAAAAATCGCAGAAAAACATGTCACACAGAAAAAAGTTAATAGGACATTTGTGAACTACCATTGGTGGGCCCAAAATAACATTTGTTAGGGTACAGATCGTCTAAATACACTGGAAATGAGTTCTTAACCAAGTATACATCGAAAAAAATCAAGAAAAGTTGTTATGAACATATTTCCTTAGCAAATTGTTTCCATTTTTTCAAAATAATTCCTTAGATACGAAGAGTATTTCTCCGTGACCCTTCCCTGGCAAGAAATGATAGAGTCATCGGTAGCTCTCTTTTTTCAGTTTTTGTTGAAATTGTATTTCACGTGATGGAATTGCGAACTTGGCGGATAGAGCCCCTGATAATAGCATCAATTTGAATATGTAAATCTTGAATAGGCGTAGAAATATAAATCGCAAACATTTGTGTTCCAGCCGTTAATTCATAACCACTCTTTTCCTGTTTTTATTGATATCCCTTCCCACGCTACTCTAATCCTGTTTTGTGAAATCGTACAAGCTTTTACCTAAAGGAAGTCCAACTCTGAGAGGGTCAGCCGATGATGTATTTAACTGTCATTTTTCCATTTTCCAATGATACGCTTTTCACATTAAGACGCCACCTTTCAGGCATTAGGTCCACTATTGGAGGTGCGGCTCTGTTCAAATACCCTTTTAAACCGCAAAACATGTTCACAAAGATTTTTGCGATTTTTGGAGTGCAGTTTTAACCCACAATCGTGATTGACAGACACTGGAATGAACCGGAATTCTGAACCTGAATACGAATGAATTCTGAAAATTTCTTGAGAGCGGGTACTAAACCCCCTTGGGTGCCCCGTCTTCAATGTGCTACCGGTTGCTTCCAAGTATCAGCGCCCATGTGCCTCCGGGAATCGCCTAAAATCCATACAGTAAATTTCGCTGATCTGGAACGACTCCAGTCGCAGCTAGTTAACAACCTGTAGTTAACTCAAAAGACATGCTGTGTGTGCATTAGTTTTTAATGGTGTAGCCGTGTTACGGTCCAGCATGTCATGGTTTTGTTCTATCAGATATAAAGTTGGTTTCTGATTTACATATTTGTGTTTATCTACGGAAATCGAAAGATCATCTTCTGAAATATTGATGATGCTTCGATGAACTTATATGGTGACCAAACTTCGAGAAAATCTTTGCCATCCAACACCGAAACGGCGAAGTGCATGGTATATTTTTTGCCATTCTGAAGTAACCCTACAAGAAATTCGATGAATTTAGACTTAGGTTGGTGTCATTCGGTGAGTGCAGCCCTCGGGCTTTTGAAAAGGCCTAAACTGGGTGTCCACAAGAGACCCTGAAACACACCTTCAACACAACAATAAAAAATTTACCTTCAGCCAATAACCCTGGCTAGTAAATTGAACTTTCCTCAAACTGGAACCTTATAAAGCGAGTTTTGAACTTTGGCCTCATTCAAACTCTCGGAAATAGACGAAATTATAATTGAAGCTTTCGAGAGCGTTATTCCGTCTCTTCAACTGCAAGAAGATGCTATTTCTCTTGAACTACTTTTGGGTCCCCTAACGAATGATTTCGACGGTACATCTTTTTAGCATCCTAAAAAGTGAATTTCTTAGAAAACATTCCTTATGGGTCAAAATCATATCCTGAATCGGCGTAACGCGCGTAATCATTTCATGTCTTAAAAGCGACCTTACGTATGAAATTTTGTTGAAACATCTGGGATCCTAGTAACTGCCTCCCAGTCAGTCAGTCCCTCAAATAGTAAAATCCCACATACCTTTATGGTGTAGTACTAAATTGGTTACAAGGGGAAGTGGAGTGGTGGAAGTGGAGGCAATACTGGGGGTGGGGGGAAATCTGAAATTAAGGTCCATGCCTCCCACTAACGTTTCCCTTCTTATGGACCTGCAGTACGTGCATTCGCCGTACCGATACCGCAACAGTAGGGTTGTCGAACGTTACGGGGTTAGTTTTATGAGAGTAAAAATACTAAGGACGGAAGGAATGCAGTTTTGGTGGAATTTAAGTATATGTAGGATCCTAGATGTCCAAATTCGGCTAACTCCGGAACACCATATCTCAGATATAATGCTTTGTAGCGCTTTCTGGGCTTAGCTTTTATTGTACATTTATTTTTTTTTTTGTAGTAAACATTGAAAAAAGAGAGATGATGATTAGTTTCTAATGAAAGTGTCAGATACTATGCTTTATGTACTGTTTTCCAAAACGCTGTTAGAAACTATTTTGAAGCGTTTCACTTTTGCATGAAGAGCTATCGCGAAAAATTGGATTTTCACAAAAACTCAGAAGTTGCATCAAACGAAAACGAAATGATAATTTGAAACTTTACAACAGCTTTTTTGAGATTTCACCATGAACATTTTGCATTACACATGTTGTTGTCAACTTTTTTGATTTCTCTGAACATTCTTTTTATTGCTTAATGCTATTTTGTTAAAACCACAACAAAGGTCCTACTTTTTTAAATGAATGATTGAGCTGTTACATGAAAGTACTTACTCAATACCACTTGCATACTTTCAACATATTAGCATACTATTAGACCCATGTGTACTGTTTCACCTATTTATTATTCCCAAAAATGATAAAGTCCCAAATTGTCACAACTTCAAAATTGCCGAGGTTGCATGCCCACATTGTCACAATTTGCCAAAATTGTCACAGCAATGTAAGTTGTGTTAGTGGAATATTTTAGCAACGGTGATGGAAAATTTTACAAAAAAGACGCGCTACAAATATAAAAGCACGCAAATTTTAGGATCAACAATAACATTACTCGGCAATTCTGGTACTATATATGAATCGATATTTCGTTTTGCTCCCCGGAAATGTACATGATAAAAACGGCATTTGTAAACATGTTTTGTTTTACCGTAAAACCCCGCAATTGAGCGCATGCGCCTATCTGTTGATCTACGCCTGATAGCGGAATTTTTGTCCGAGCCCACTCTCTAAATGGGTAGGTATTTAACTTTTTCGGGTGGCACCCCCTCGTCTAAAAATATTCCAGTATCACCCCCCCCCCCTGCGGCCGTGTCAGATACCTTTTGTTCGTGATTTTGGTTATTTTCTTTGCAACATGACGTGGGTATCGTAAAATGGAACAATGATACATTTCTCGCCTGTGCATTCGAGGTAAAATATAACAACTACGTAACATGTAACAACTTGTTACACTTTAAGAGAGGCTTAACAACGTAAAATGTAAAAATGCGCGCTGATATAGCGTAAAATGTAACAATTTCGTAAAATGTAACAACTATTACATTTCACGCCATTGTTACATTTTAAGTTGCTGAGCGTCTCCTAAAATGTAAAAAGTCATATTGCAAAGAAAATTACCAAAATCACGAACAAGTGGTATCTGTCACGGTCCGGGGGTACTGGAGTATTTTGGACGAAGGGTGCCGCCCGAAAAAATTGAATACCTACTCGTTTAGAGAGTGGGCTCGGACAAAAAGTGGCCCATTTAGAGGCACACTTCTGTTCCAGAAATTCAGGAATATCACCTTGTAGATATAATTTTGCCGAAAATGGCACCATTTTGGAGAGTATTTTTTTCTGTGAATGAACACCCTTTTGGGCGGCACTTTCGTGTACCTCTTCTATAGGAATGCCCTCCGGGCTGACACGACATGAAATTTGCTACCTATTATAACTTTATGCGCATGAAATTTGGCACATATGTTCTCTTCATGGATGGACGACATGAGCGAACGTTCGGACGGGTCCGACTACCGGTGTCCCCCTATCGATAATTTGAGTTTTTTGCGCTTACCGCTATATCTTCAAAGGTCCTCAACGTAGTTTCATAAAATTTGGCAAATAGGCATCTATTTCTGAGGTGACGCTATCCTTCCGTTTTGGGTGGATTCGACGACGTTTGCGCCACCTATTGGCCATTTTTGCTGTTTTCGAGTTTTGGCATCCACCCCTCTATCGACCAAACGGCTCTAAGGATGATTGTGAAAATTGACATGCATGTTCTTACTATGAAGAGTACAGCTGGCGATGATTTTTCGACGATTTCGTCTACTGTGGCGCCTCCTAGTGGCACTTTATTTTTTGCGCCCATGGGTGTATCTACTAAGCCTATGGCAGGATCTTTACTAAACTTAGCAAGGGTATTATACGACGTTGGCAATGAATGACGACGACATATCTGACTACCGGTGTGTCCCTTAGTGGCAATTTCAGTTTCTATGTTTACCTCTTAAAAGGTTTTTAGCGTATTGTCATAAAACAGCTCTAAGGATGATTGTGAAAATTGGCATTTACAAATGCTCTTACTACGAGGATGGCGATGACTTTCCGACGACTTCGACAACTGTGGCGTCTCCTAGTGGCAATTTTGTTTTTTTTTGCGCCCATGGCTGTATCTCTTAAACCGTTTCCAGGATCTTTGCTTAATTTAACAAAAGTATTTATATTATGTTCATAATGTATGACAACAACTTTCGGACGGATCTGACTAGCAGTGTGTCCCCTAGTGGCAATTTTAGTTTTTTTATGTTTACCCCTGTTTCTTCGAAGGTCCTCAGCAGATTTTCAGAAAATTTAGAATATAAGCATCTATTGGTGAGATGATGCTATCCTCCCGGATAGAATCGAGGTATTTTGCGACACCTAGTGGCCATTTTTTCCTGTTTTCGAATTTGTTTTAGGCGTCCACCCCAACCAAACCATTCTAAGAATAATTTTGAAAATTGGCGCGTATGTTCTCAATGTGGCGTCTCCTAGTGGTGGTTTTTTTTTTTTTTGAGCCCATAGATGCATCTTCTTAACACATAGCAGGATCGTTATTAAATATTAATAGTTATTGTATTTACATGAAGCTAACAACAGACGACGTCTCTCAGGCCGATACAATGAACGCTGTGCTCCATAGTGGCAATTTCATTTTTTCTGTTTTCCTTTGTTAATCTGAATTCCTTGACAGATTTTTATGAAATTTGGTAAATAGCTTTCTATTAAAGAAGCAATGGCATTTTCCCGTTTTTAGATGGATTGGATGTTCTGTGCCATCTTATGGCTATTTTTATGTCAAAAATAAACAACCCTAGTAGCACACCGTTTGCGCTGCATTCCTGGGCGCATATCAACGCTCCGCATTGCTCTTGTGTTAGTGTTACATCACCATTACTATCATTACTACAATTACTGCTATTACTACTATCAGTACTATTACTCGTTATAGTTATCCTTATTAAAATTAATATTATTATAATTATAATTTTATATTTATTTAACGAGGACACAATACATATTTATCAAAGTGCTAATATATCATGGTCCTCAGAGATTTTAAAATCATCTCATTTATGGTTCAATGTTTTCATCGGGTTTTCCATAGTGGACAGCGAGTGCTGCTCCTAAAAGATTTTATAGGGGTTGCTATATTCAGTCTTAACGATGTTGTGAGGAACGCTTGACAGCTGTGAATGTGGAGTAGGCGTTCTTTTTGGAAGCGAGGAGGATGACTTTTATAATTTTGTTTAGTCGTCCACCAACTTCAAAAGTTGTTTGTTTCTGAACTATCGGCAAGCACTGCCTTGTTTGTAGTTATAGCTATATCCATCTGTATTTTGACACAATGAACTAAATTCAGACCCCCAATATTTTGCTGGAGACTTACATCTAAACGTGAGGATACCCACCGTGTAATTATTTTTGTCTCTTGTTGAAAACATTCCTTGTCAAAGAACTGGGATTGTTCCACGATGAAGTGCAAATTCAAATATAGCGTTCAGTTGAACTCTAGAGGCATACATTTTTCGAGAACTAACGACTAGTCGGCTGCTGTCACCGGGTCATTAGAAAGCTGGTAACGGACATACGAAACAGGCAACACTTTTTTGTGGAACGGGCCCCAATATTCTTAGAAGAACAGTGGTTTAACAATGATTTGTACTAGGTTTCACTGAAAGTCGATTGTATGGAACAAAACCCACAACTGTCACCGATGTTTAACATGAACATTTAATGCAATGTATCAAAAGGGGTAATATACTGAGTTAGCGAGCTGCAACACAAAAAATGGCGCCTCATGAAACACGTGACTTCACGTCTATTAATAACAGAATGTCCAATCTTTGTCTTTATTTATATGTACTTCGAACTAACGACCATTAACCAAATGGAAATTTTAATCCATATTTTATCTTAAAAGTTAATACAAAGAGAACGTTCATGTTTTTATAGTTCGAAAAGTCTACAGTCAGCTTTTTTGGACTATTGCCTCTTTAAGCTATAGACCTAGACCAGGGCCCGGTCTCCAGTCTTTTTACTCGAAATGGAACTCGAAACTAGGTTTGGCATTTTCTACTCTACTTTTGGGCGAACTCAAGATAAGTGTCTGTTATTTTATGCTTGAGTACACAATAACTTCGTAGATAATTTATTGCCCTTAGTTCACAGTTTGTAAACCCAATATTAAAGCAATAAGTTCGAGTTTGAACTCGAAATTTCGAGTTTTTACTCGAGTTTGTAGCACGAATATAAGGGTCTTCAAGGGCAAACTTGAACTAGAAACTCCTATGCATAAACTATAATGTATTCGAGCACAGTCCGATAACCAATTATCTTAAGAGAAATTGCCAAAAATAGTTTCGAGTTCGTTTCGAGTACAAAGATTAGATACCGGGCCCAGGTTTGAGCAAAATGGTCATGTCCTTTAAGAATGCAAAGTATTTTCTAATCCCCAGCTAAGCATTCCATTTTTATGTTTACACGTTGCGGTTTACCTGTTGTTGCCACCATTATTTCAGACAGATTAGACATCATAGGAACAACGATATTTCTTTCAGCCTTTAAGCTGTATGAAACACGTTACTATGCCGACACTTTTATAAACTATTGGCTGACCGTCTTAAATACGAAAATTTGATGTTGCTTTGGCAAAGTCTGTTGACCTACCAGCAAATAAATGCGTGATTTTGTTTCTTTTCACCACAATGTCTTTAAGAAGTTGTCAATAGTAACTAAGGTGGTAGACAGAACCCCTCGGTATCAGAAAATTTGGTTTTGTTCCTTTTGTGTGGAGCAGGCCAATTACTGCATTAGCGATAAAACACTGGCAGAAATAAACCGAAATATCTTGTACTAAAACTGGTGTTTTTTTTCTATTAAACTGGCTTCCGATATCGAGTTTTTCGTGAAAAAATGTTATTGTCGTTTGTGCTTGAAGAAATACGATACGTATTAGCCAAACGTGATGCCATTGTTGTGCTTACCAAGGGAAGTGTGTTTACTGCATGCCGGATACACAATTGGTTTATTACCTATGAACGTCAAAAAAGATTGCAAGAACGTTTTAACAATGAAAATTTTGTAACCTGATCCTGGAAAATCCTTTCGTGTGGAGTTGAAACTGTACGCTGTCCATTTTTGACTATACCATGAAACTACTCTTGTTAAAACATGGAAAGCACATAGGGACAAATCTATAAATTCGACCTGACACATTTGATAGAATTCCATTCACGCAATTCGAGAACAAAGGCGTTAAGTGTGTGTATAGTTTTCCTCCGTGTGACAAATACCATGCAAACTCATGAAATATGACATCGCTTTCGTAAAATGTAACAATGGTACCTTTTTCGCATGTGCATTCGACGTAAATTGTAACAGTTACGGAAAATGTAACAATTTGTTACATTTTAGGAATGGAAAATGTAACGACATGAAATCTATCAGTTGTTGCATTTTACGGCGTTCAAGCAGTTGAAACGCTGGAGTACTCATGCCTACACTTTACGTTGCCAACAACATGTGACAGACGATTCACATGTCGCGAACGTACCCCCTGAAACAAGTAATGTGCTTGAAATTTCCTTGGTCACTCAAAAACTACTGCGCTGAAAATAAAGATGTGGCCGTCTTTTGGCGAATAGTAGGGTTGTTTCATGATGAAAAACGAGACGCACATTTCCAAGTCACGACAGTCTGCTGGCATCACTTGCGCGCTATCAACAGAACTCACCGGTGTCGCGGTGCGATATCAGAAATATTGTCATGGATATTTGATAAAAAACACATCTTATGTAAAAAAAACTTCAACACCCAAAATGTCTTGTTGACAACTCTTGGCATGTAGTATGGTAGGTTGTCGAAAGCGGTTCTAAGATTGGAGCTGAAAAGATATCAAACTACTCCAGGCATCCACCTAGGGCCACTTGTTGGTACTTATAAAGAATGACAAGTGTAATTCTTTGGTGTGTTGACTAACTTTGCTGAGAAATCGTTGACTATACGGAATCGTGCCTAAAGGATCTCGCTTGCTGAACAATAATAAACATGAAGCAATGAAGTTAGACCTGATTTGATAACTACGATTCTCAGTCAAAACTCAGTCGAACGCATAACCAAACCCACTTGCCCACAGTCCATAACTGGTTTGCAATGAGCCGTAAAAAATACATGCGCTTTTGCAAGCGCATCAATGAACATTTTTCAACTTGCTGATGTCACATAATGGCGCCTGAAGCCATCCGCTAATTGTAATTGTATGAATAGTCCAGTCATTCTATTGATAACCCGGAAATAATTGCAACAGAAGGATTTGTTGTATCAATCGTATTCTCTTACAACCCTTAGTGTGAGAAAAAAGACTACCGGAATCGGGATGGCGGAAGTTGGTTTTTCAAGATGGCGGACAAAATGGCCACCAGATTTGCATATGACCATTATGAGTCGAGAGTGGAATGTGATAGATTAAAAATTCAAAAAGGTTTACATATTTTCTGTGGGTCAAAAAATCCGTTGGAAATAGTTTTCCTTGGCTGCGGTGACACCCTCCGCCATTTTCCAAGATGGCCGCCAAAACTACTTCCAGTCGCACAACTTCGCACGAACAGATTGGTGCATCGTCTTGATTCAAACATTGCATCATTTGTTTTCTGGGTCGACTAATACACTGAGACTCATTAGGTTTTTGCTCTAATGATAATATGGCCACGAAATAGTTGCTTCGTGTAAGAACTTCTGATTCCAGAGACACGCCACCATGTCGTGAACACATCCACTACTACAAGAAACTGTAGGAACATCGCATTTATCCACCTTCACTCTTACCAGGCTTCTATTGTAAGGCATGCGTGAATAGTTGGCTGATATAAGCCACCTCTGGACTTACTTCTGGGTGAATGGATGACCAGGCTATAAAGTGATAATTAACCAAGACCAGTTAAATAACGCTGCATGGAATGGTTAATACCCTCATGGTAATTTCGAAAGAGTGGGTATCTTCTGCTAGGCTTTCGCCGAAAGTGTCTTTAAAAAACTTTGTCGACCGACCTCGGATTTTCTGGATTATGCAAACATTAAAATTCAAAAATGCAACGTTTTGATTTCTTTCATCATTATGCTATGGAAACAAGAAAAAATTGGCAATAATCCGTACAAGCAACAAAGAATATGTTGTAGCATCACCTAGCTGCATACCAGGCGCTTACAAAAATTCATTTCACGGGTAGGGGACGCTTATTGTAGCCTAAGGCAGTTGAAACACGGTTTCCGAGACGGGTAAAATCGGAAGCTAGGATTTATCAAATTTACGCTCTGTGACGTATTTGTAGCCTATGATAGTCTTTCTAGAAATTGGTGGTGCATTGCTATCAAACTCCGTTGTTAAATTACGATCATTTTTCAAAAAACGTGCTGAAATTCCAGGGCGAAAACTTGCCGACTGATACGTCTCTGAATCGCGATCGTCGATAGGAAAACTTGAATTCTTGAATAAAAATACAGTTTCCACTCAACAAGTTATCTGAAATCCTCATTATGTTTTACAATTTTTTAAGTTCATGTGGAGTCCAGATTAATTGCAATTAAGTCCAAATTTGCGCTACATCTTACCCCACAACACGAGAAAAATCTCTGGATGAATACACATGTTGTTGTCACGTGACGTTTGTTTTGAAGTTCGTCTGCGTATGAGGGTGAGAGCGCCTGCGGGTCATGGACGACAGACTTTCGCTACAAATGGCGGAGGATTATGCAAGAAAATGACATTTATTAGATTATTTTTCACTTAAACGGCTGCAACGTGCAAGGAGAGTGCCGGTTAACTCACAGATTTTGTGTGCACAGGCCGACGGTCGTTAGCTCTACCGTGGAGTAAAACATTAATGGTCCTAGGCTCGATCTACATGTTGGGGACGAGGTGAACTACCCGGGCTGTGTGAAATTTCTGGGTCTAACAGAGACACTTGTCTGACGCTGTGGTACCTATAGTCAGCCAGCTTGCTGTATCAAGACTAGTGTCAAAATCCAAATTCGTTTTATCGTGTCCCTGTCAATAATAACGGCATGCTAAATTTTCTTAATGTTCGTACTTCAGGAACTTAGCGATCCCGTGTTTTTTATAAATACGCGCACGCCGCAGTTCACATCTCGGAAATTTCTGATTTGACGGATGACAATGAATGACCACAATGAAATTGAACAACGTCGGTTTACATCTTGTAAGAGCTAAAATAAACGTATTTTGAATATTACAATGCATGTGTTCCAAAATCTAAATAACGGATCCTATATTTTTGTATTGGTGCACGCCGAATGTAAGTATTCTTGAGTGTTGCTGTGTTGCTAAATCTCTTATTAGGGGCCGATTTGAAAAATTCACTGTTGTACCAACATTTTTTTCTCCTTTTTTCAAATATTACACTAAAAACTATCTAAAACGTTTTTCATAAAAAGTACGGTCATCTAGGCTAGATTGTAATCAGCTGATCGTATCCGCCTGAGCGAAGCCAATTATCCTCGCTCGTGACTCGATGAATAGAGCAGCTAGGCGGGATCCCTTTGATCGTGAGCTGAGCGCAACGCGGCCCAGGTGGATAAATGCGGTCTAGTTCAATCGGCCAAACCCCACAGTTTTCCCTGATCAGTGGAATTGTGACGTCATCTTGTTTATTGGGAATGTTTACAGCATGACCTTCACAGATTTCATATTCTGAGTTTCATACATGTAGATCACCGTGTCCATCAAAATTATTTTTGTCTGGCTCTGATTTATACGACTACCATTTTTAAGATTGTTAAGCAAATAACAATTTATTTGGGTGAATTCATCAGGTTCGCCTGGACTGAAGAATCATTTTCCGTAAAAAATGTGCTGTTTCGAAAATAATTCTCAGCGATTAATTCAGCAATCTACTGTCCACACCAATTGACCGTCTGTCACCTCCAGTTCTAAATGCTAGTGAATACACCAACGGTTGAGACAGGCGAAAGATTTAGCCAAGGTATGTTTAGCTAGGTAAATAGTTTATAAGCGCTTGAACAGCTAACACTAGGCTTCTCTTTAGTGATGTTACAGGTATGTCCAAATCAGCAATTCTCTGTCTGTGATCAAAATTTATACACATTCACCAAGTACTTACACAACTATTCTCTTTCAACTGAGAATTAAAATTGCTGCAACTTATAGCACTGCATTATCCACATGCAACCAAGCACGGCAATTCTAACTTTTTGTGAGTACATCTCTTGGAACTGCAGTTGGTCTTGCACGAGCATCTTACTATCAGCAGGTTCTCTGGTGCTGCTGGCTGGTCCGTCGTCATGGGAATGAGTTTTCCTCTTGCCAGCATCCATTCTCAATCTAGAGGGTCTAGATCACTGCCACAGAAACTTGACTCATGTTGCGCTTGTCCTGGCAGTATGGAATTTACCTGCTGAAGCAGTTGGTGGTAATGACTTGGGCTACGCTTGATGACACCTTTTCCACAAATCGCCTGCATTGCAAGCCATTTTAATTTCCAGAGCCAGTACCGCCATAAAGCACAAATCTTTTACCAGCTTCAAGGATGTCTTGCTTCAGCTACATCAGGTCTAGTGAATACTCTAGCCTTTTCGCGTAACTCTCGATCACGCAGTTTCTTGAATTAGAGAGCTTTGCCAATACCAAACAGCCGTGATGTTGTATTGCAACCACCAACTTGCATGCGCAAACGGCAAAAGCGAGCAAGTTTCGGCACCAAGAGACAACTGTAGTTTCTTGATGTCCCTGACTCTCCTCTCGTTTTGGTGCCTCTTTTCAGATCATGAATATTGGAAATTGTTGTGAAGTAGAATGGTAACACAAAAGAACCAACAAGTCTGTATCGTTTGCAATGAGGGTACTATGACCTTGTGCTGCATTCTCTACTACAGTTTCTTCAATTAAAACATCTGCGTCAACTTGAGCTTGTACCACTATGCAACCGGCATTTCGAGAAGAAGTGAATGAATCTTTGTTTGTTTCTGCTGTTTGCCAAAAATGTGAACTCTCTTCTTTGACTTGATCTCCATTTCACCATTGAAGCGAACTTCAGTTCCAACCACCCCATCCAGTCTTCGAACATGGGAGACATCTTCAGTTGATGGGCCACCTCCACAACCATCATAAACAACAGTAAGCTGGGTGTACTTGCTGTCGTAATACACATTAGCTCGACCTACTGACTGAAACGTTGCACCTTTTAGGTCATACAATACAGTGAAGGAGAGCACCGCTGTCAATTGTACGCATCACCGTGTTTTCTGGAAATTAGTAATCCTCAGGTAGGTTGTGCTCCACTGGACCAGAGTGCATCAGCTCAGCGACTCTGGGAAGACCAGATCAATCAAAAAGAGCGAGGGAGACAACATACAGCTCAAACTTCAAAAGGCTTGATAAACATTCACTGTAAGTTGTCTTTTGCGGCTGTCAGCAATCGCTGAAACAACAGTTGTGGATCCACTTGTGTAAAATCACTATTGACAACATGAACTAGTGGACTTGTCATTCCCACAACCTTGTCTTTCTTTATGAATGTGAAATCTTTCACACTCGACCCCTCTGTAGACAAGAGATTTGCCTTCCCCGCTTCCTTGGAATTTTCGGCATTGACACGTGTGCATGCAGTCACAACAGTCGCGATGTTCTGTAATCCCGGTCAAATGGGTTTCTGTTATGGAGGAATTCAACAAGGCTGAGGATGTCTTTGTCATCCCGTGACTGTCTGGCCAAGGTACATGTACATTCTTTATGCTGCTCAATTGTTTAGCAACTCAGGTTTGTCATACTCCGCATGGCACCATTTATACTTGAGCATGCATGCCGGCATGAAAAGCAGCCACAGCCCACGCTGCGTATCTCCCATTCCGCAGCTTCCTGTTGAATTAATGGTTTTCAATTACAAGTCAAATGACAAGCCTGCCCAGAACATGTCTCTTGGTTTTATGGCATGGTGGCCGTTAATAAAGATGCTGTATACGTCTGGATGGGTGTCTTTGAGTTGGTGCATCTGCTGCAAGTACATGTATGCAGATTTTGCATATGAGATGTAACCAGCAGCAGCAAAGTAAGGCAGCATATTAGAAACTACGTTTAGGTGAAGTTCCCAATCTGACGTTATTTCTGCTTTTAGAAAAAGTCGAAGGGTGTCATGCATCTTCATATACTGTAGCCAGAGACTGCTGGTTCGACTTTGCAAAGACGGATTCCCACAAAATATTCCGACGAGCATACATAGACGTCATGCCAGCAATAAGATCATCATACAGCTTCAGACCAGCATTCAAATCATCATCAAGTATATCAATGGCCATTGATTCTTCTGACAAACCATTCTGTCACTGCGGATCTATAATCGGACTCAGTCCTGTTTGAATATACCAGTGGCAGTATGTTGGAAGCCAGAAGTGAACTCTCGTGAGTGTATTCCACTGTAATCCAAGGTTCAGAATCGGAAGACACTGCCTGTGAGTTGCATATCCAAGTGTACGTATCTCTAGATATGTGATCAGTTGAGAGGTCTGAAGAATCTGTCTCCATATATTCTGACGAACCAACGTTTGTTTACAAGCATTGAATTGCTCTACCTTTTGGCACGAAATCTGTTCTGTTTTGGTGACATTCGGGACTTCCAAAATTTTCGAATAGCCGTAACTTCCTTCTGGAAATCTTGAAGTTACTGGTTCTGGATTGGCGTTATTTGATCTGTCAATATTTGGAAGTGGGATGTTGAACACTGTGGCTGTGATGATAGCATTAAGTGCTGAGTCTACCAACATAGGCCAACTCACTACTCTATCCACACTTTTTCAATTTAACATATGGATCACACTGTTTGGGTGCATACTCTGTCTCAAGAACTTGAAGCCTAATGCCTGACATTACGTTCCAAGAAATCCCAGAAAGCTCATCTTAGTATAAAATTCGCCAAGAATGGCTAAGAACAAGCCACTGCATATCACTGTCAGTTGGTTTGGTGGCACTAATTTCCTCTAAAATTAGTTATCTATGTTCATAAAAAGCATGCATAGTAAACCAACTATGAGTACTAAATGTTAAACGCTTAATTACTAGGTTTTTGTTACACAAATTAACTTATTTTTCATCAAATTCAGGTGAAATCAGCTCCCAAATTCTCCACTCATGTCAGTAGCAGACGAAATCTTTGCATGGGAACAACTGATAATTTCTCCAATAGCAGAGAACCAAGCCACTTCCTGCCCAAAGTGATTCAGGGTTTGTGTACTGAATAAGCCAATAATTCCACCAGAATTACATATTCTTCTAAAAACTAACATTTTTGATACCTCCAATGAGTACATTTAAAAAATAATTGAGAGTGTGAAATTCCTTATGAAAATTTAACTGATAAGCCTTTTCTGAAAACACCAAATTTTACATTAAATAATCTAAACTTTGATTAAAATTCCACATTTAGTAGCTAAATCTTAAGAACAAACTTTATAACGAATCAAGTCATTAAGCCTGACTGTAGATTGCAAAAAGTTTTTGTGCAAACGCTTCTCAAGTTACAAACAAAATTTGCAGAATGTACATGCGGTAAATTGGAGTTATTTGTGAATTGGAGGCCATTTTGTCAGCCATCCATCTTGATTATTTCTCTCCAATTAGTAATCAACTGTAAGGTCCAGATACTTTCAATTGTTTAACTTACAAATACATAGAAATTTTGCCATTTTCAGGGCAAATTATGAAACGAAATTTTGCAGCATGTACCAAATTGCCGTTTTGGCTGCCATTTTGTCGGCCATGATGGTTTTATTTTACGGAAAATTTGCATCTCTTGATTGGTATGCCAATTATGAAATGACGAGCTTCATTGTGTTATTTTCAGCTGTTGCATAAGAGAAACAAGCCAAAAAGCAGTAAACACCGGTTTTGGCGGCCATTTTTTCCGCCATTTTGAAAGACCTACTTCCGCCACTCTGATTTCGGTAGACTTTTTCTGTCACCAAGGGATGTTTAAAGATGCCATTTATGCAAAAAAAACCCCTCCTGTTGCAATTATTCCTAGGTTGGGCACTCTAGAGCCCTAGAATAACTGGACTAGAAAGAAACGTTGATCTAATTTCCAGAATATCCGCCACCCTGGCCTGTCAGATGCACTTGTGGAAGTACCCGTTTGACACCCAGACATGTCCAATGATGATGGAAAGCTGTAAGTATCTCATTTTAAGGGGCATTAACCCGTTCGTTCTTTCACAAAATCACTTTTGATTTAGGTTATATCAATTCAATTTACAAACTCGCCTCTGGTTGTTCCTCACTTAGCTTAGAAATAATTTTTAAAGGTGAGAAGAAGTGACAGACGTGACCATTGCCGTATACTAATCCCATTTTGTTGCTCGTTACGAAGGTCTAGCTTCCATAGTGAAGACAGTAAGACACCGTCAGGGGATTCTGGTGCGACATATTCTAACCAATGTCAAATCAAAAAGGATAAGATCGCTATAACGATGGTTTGAAAGAACAAACAGGCCTACGTCTTTGAAGAGAATTGATGTTGGAACGCGAAAGATCGGCAAAAGTATGCGTATCTTTTAAACAAACCCTGACGAAAGTACCATCTTGCAACGTCTAGTACAGAGTAATTTACTTTCCACTGAGAGGAAATTTCAAAAACAAATCACAAAATTAACGATTTTTGAAATACGCACTCTGCAAAAACCCTGTGGTTATCACAGAGTTACAAATCTCCTCCCACTCATGATAAATGCACGCATGCGCTCGCAGTCAGCTGCCTGAAGTTGCAACGATCGTTTAGTCTCTAAATGTTGAGATTTGAAGTTAGCTGTTATCCATTAATCAAACAACAACGTTTTCCGTTCTCTGACGTATTAGTACTTGCAATGAGCCGAATGAGAAATTGAGTCGGAACTTGACATCGTTAATGCCTCTGGATGATCTAAAAATGAATGATTTGGTCACATGTATGTTTAGATTCTCAAAAATGTAGTACCCTGAGTAAAACATAAATCATTTAATCTGAGATTTTGTACGTTTTGATCCCCACTCTACGGTCCCTCGTAGCTGCTGATGTGTTCAGTCCTTGCGTGACTCGGTAGTTCTGAATTCTCACTATCAGGAAGCTGGAGTCCTGGTTGATTGCTGACTTGATTTTCTATTTGATCTTGCGGCAGTGCCAATGCTTCTTTGACAGTATTTTTGTATGGTTCCTCACACACAGTGATCAGAAGTTGTCCCAAACAACGGTCCCAGATAAAATGTCCAAGATACATGTATCTCGCTACTACTGTTTTGCGCCCCATCATGTGTAGCTCGACCTTACCGACTTCACGTTCTCTAATGTATAGAGTTCATCCGTAGCTAAAATCCGGTGGTTGCTGAGCCGTTTAACTTTAAGGTCGACCTGTTCAAGAAGCATTGTGGAAGACAACATGTCTTCTACTCTGAAAAGTTCCTCGATCACTATCTAGAGAACGCCCTGGGCTACAGTCTTTGAATCAGTTTTATTAAAGTCACCTCCCACGCACTGCTACAATTCATCACCGACACCCGCTTCTCCAAGTCTAAGGATTTATTTGCAACAATGTTATTAGTAATTTGGGGAGACGTTATGAACAATATCCATATTAAGAAGTTTTCGGTTAAGAATGTGAGTAGTATAGTAAGTTGTTTAGGCACCCCGTTTGGGAGGGTCCAAGGTCATCAACCAAAAATTAATACCAACAGTAACGTGCGAGGGAAGCAACCGAAAAGGACATTATCCGCCTACCGAAAAATGTGACAATGACGTCACAAATCCTTATGTATTAGGTCTAAAGGAGAATCCACCCAAAAAACAACCTATTATATATCAATTTAGATCGAGTAGGTCCACTCGATAACAGGAGGTTCAGTTGTTTTGCTTGACACCTAACGGCAGACGGAGGTTTTGAAATTAACCAATGATGCAATCGGTTCAAACGCAGTCTGTTCAGCCGTTCACAACACGCTTACTGGTGTCAACTTGTCGCTTGAATTCATCGTTTTACACCAATAAATCGTCAAAATTCGATGTAAACCCCTTACAAATACATCGAGTTCTTGAACAAACGTGTTGTTTTATTTCACTGCTACGGATTTATAGGTATCTGAACGTACCGTAGCCTACAGAGTTCGGTAGGCCAAATTACCATGGTCGATCACAGGAGTTCGGGTCTATTTGCTGATAAATTTGAATCATTCTTCCGTGAAATACAGATGGGGAACATAGCTATGTGTTTTACTTTTACACTTGCGATTTTTTTCAGTTCTAAACACATAAAATGCTTGTTAATCCCCGCCAGTTGCTCGGAACCCGACCAGGCCCGTCGCAGCCGCCGTGGCTGGACATCACGAACATAAAGCAGCTTAGGTTGGAAACTAAACTTCCAGTCACAAAAATAATGTGCACGTAATTATATAGGTGAATTATCCACGAAACTGAAAATCTACTTACTTTTCGGGGGCCGCGAAGTCAGGTTCCCCTCTCATAGAACCGTCAGGGCAAATGTTGTATAGTAACAATGATTTGAATAATGTATATCTAAATAAAGATTCCCCTCACATGTGATCATAGCATATAAAATCGAGTTACTATTTCACAACAGCTTTCTGTCAGCAAACACTAAATTAGCATGTACTCACACGGCCTCGGTGCCCGGTCAATTACCTTTATTGCACCTGACGCCGGTAACGCAGTGGTTTATTCATTGGTGGCCTCTCAAAACATTTGCAACCACGAAGAGTCGTCGTAGTGGGCTCATGATTTTGTTTTCTCTGCATACTCCCTCCTAAATTCCCCTGCGTCGTCTCTGCTGATGTTTACCTTCTTAAATATAGGTTGCATTTTTGAAAAGTGCACTCTCACATGCCACATTGCACAACCCCGAACAGAGATAAGAAACATCTAAGTGGTCGACTTCACTCCCGCAAAATGTTTCGAACATTTTGGTGAGGAAGTTAGTGACGCTAGACAGGAAAGGGACAAAGACAAAAGCAAGCTTATAGGTAACAGTGCGTATGGCAAAACGGTAACGAATCAAGAAAGGCAGCGTGAGTCAAGTACTGCGGAGAGGCTAAGGCTCAACGGTATGTGCAGTGCCCGGAATTTAGACATATCAACTAAATCAGGAACGGAATCTGCCAATTGGAGATGAAAAAGAAGACCATTCACCTAAACCTGTCACTTCAAATTAACTTTTTTGTCTATCAGTACGCGAAGTTGCGCATGTTAGAGTTTTACGACTTCATATTAGATTTGTCGACAGATCCGATTTCGAATATTGCGAGATGGACACGGACTAGTCGTACATGGCCATTTCTGGTAACTGTCTAGAGCACGCGATTAAACCCGACATGCAAGAACCTTTCGAGAGGGAAAAACATGTAGGGTTCCACAAACAGGCGCAGAAGAAAGCGAGGCCTACCACATGGACACGGCTGGTTTATTGAAGTTGGAATTCGAAGGGGACTACTGCATCGCACTTTGCTCTAAAACGTATTACATGAGGGCCGGACAACGGTAAATCTCATTTTAGCTTCAAAGCAGTACAATAACGGAGAAATGAAACCGATAAGACGAGGTATCTCAAAGTTTAGCTCGGTCCTGAACAAAACATTTCGGTTAGGCGGCGAAAACACAATGTATACCTATCTACAGGAGGGGTGTGCATTCACCTACTTTTGTGCCAAAAGACAGGTGTTAGACGACGATGTCACCACTGGACCATTAAAATTTAATTCAGGACATTTAATAAATTTACCACTTGTACGGATAATTGTGTGTTATCGCCTCGATGATCTGTGTAGTGCATTGGAATGTACTTTGTTATTAATACACGATTAATTTTAAAGATTTTTTTCAATATCACCTTACTACTTGAGTACCTTTCACGGATTAGGTATACGCGACATCTGTTGTTGAGAGATACGAGAGAGAACAAAGGGAAATAACTTATGCAACGACATGTGGCGCACGCAAAATATGGAAATCAAACTTTTGTTGTTATTCATTGCGCACCATAAACCCTATTCTGTTTCCAATCCCGATCAGTTGAACTCTACAAACACATCGTATTCAACGTCTTCTTAGTGTCGGAACATCCATGTGGTGGACGGTCACACGTCTTAACGTGTCTGGTGATGACGGCGGTCACGTGATTTCCGATTCGGTTATGACCTCTTTTTCATTTCCTTCCGCTTTACCGACGACTTCTGCCTCCCGTTCAGTAACGCTAGGACCTCGCTAAAAAGCAAGACTTCACGAGATTACGTGAGATATTGCCGTGTATTTTAAATAAGAACACTTGACTTTGACTGGATTTTTGCTAGGTCCTAGCGTAGGTCCTAGCGTAGGTCCTAGCGTCTACTGAACGCACGCTATATTAAACGCATGACCTTGGATCGAGGTCCCACTTCGACTAGTCCGCTTAAAGCTATTACGAAATGACGTATGACGTCATTGCCACGTTCTTCCGGTTGGCGGATGACGTCACTTCCAGTTGCAGCTTACGTGACCTGTAACCTTTGACATATGATCTTTGACCTTGATTCCTTTCAAATCGGGTACCTAAACTTTTCTTCTAACCTGAGTGCCTAGATGTGCTCCTTCGATACCGGATGTCACTTGTCTTTATATATTTAAAGCTGGTGTTCGTCTTTTAGGTGGCTGAAACGAAAACCTAACAAGACTTTTTACTTTCATAATGTTCCAAAATTACGAATTCGAACATGGAGCAATGGCGTATTGCCTGCAACTTGAGCTGATAACAGAAATGGAGCCCTGTCAACTTAAGAAATATTAGGAGTTCGATTAATGAGAGTAAAAGTTTGAATTCAATTTTCCTTTTTAGCCAACTAAATGAGGCGAAAGGAGGCTTTGACGGACAAAACCATATGTTTCTTGAATCATGTTAAAATATCCTTGATCATTACAGAAATCTACATGTATTATCTGCATAAAAATTACACAAGTATACTCAACCATAATACAATATTTTTCTAGAACGTTTGACATTACAAGGATGTTGCTAGCTTTTAGAAATGAGAAAAAAGTCACACGTGTTTTTTAATCAATCTATGAGGTAAAGATGCGTTTCTGGGATCTGTCACATTTTAACCCGGGTAACTAGGCTGTCAAAAAGACTTCAACATTGCGTAGGCAAGGTCCCAGGACGGGCTCGAAAGCTAGGTTCTCAAATATAACCAGGCCGCCGATAGCTAGCAATCCTTATGTCTTGTAATGTTTCATGTCCATTGAAGTTTCTTCATCAAAAATCGCGTTTTAGCAGAAACAAAATCACATGACTACAAATGTGTCGTCATCATTTTTGTAAGCAACAATTGTTTTCACTTGAGATGAGGACAAAAAAGCTTTTCGTTTCTGGTCTATGGTTCTTTTCAAAATTGACCAATCGCCCCTTTGCGTAATGTTTACTAACAAACAATAATTTTTACCCAGTAAAGTGTTGTTTGTCGGGTAAAATGGCGGCTTCGAAATGAAGATGTGTCAATAATGATGCGTTCTAAATGGTCAGTTAAGCCTTCATTCAAAATCCTTGCGACAGGTCAATTGACGCTATGACGCGGTCGTAGTGCGCCCACATATTTACATGTGGTCACATATTTCAGGAACCCCTGGTCCGACTCTTATGAAATTTGGCACAATAGAATTATCACCTTTTTAATCTGCGTCGCCCCCCCCCCCCTTCGCGGTCAGGGAGTGTGGCTTTTTCATGATTTTTTTGGTGAAAGAGCATTGATATCTGATGAACCGCTTGATTTATTTCAATGAAACTTGGTACAAGGGTATGTGATGTCGATAGGATGGCACCATTTAATTTTCGTCGGACAACCACAGTAACTCGTAGTGGCCTGTTTGGTCTCGACAAGTGCTTTTTAAAGTGGTGCTACGTAGCGTGTTAATGTAAATGACACCAACGGGGCATAACAAAAGATGTGGTCATTTTGGTAGAACGTACATTCCTTTTCATAATGGGTAAGTTCTTTATCTTTTTCTTGAAGGCCTTAAAAATCTATGGTAAAATTGTATCTTATTGTATTTCATGAAACTTATATTAAACAGTCCTAGACTCCTAGAAGCATACCGTTTGTCATGCACTGCGAGTGCATTTCAACACCCTAGCGTACATGTAGCTGGTACGCTAAAATGGTGCAGGAATGTTTCTTTGTTTTCGGCCGAGAGGTGTGCAGTTACCGGGTGTGTGGTCTTACCATTGTGACCATAAGTGACAGTATAAACAAGACAAAAAGGAGATTAACATTATGGTCTAAAATTCGCATTCATTCATAAGTCCACATTCGGGAACACTTCATTACTTGGCAAAATGAATTTCCGTTCGTTTATATGAACACTACGAGTAACATCTTACGTCCGACTGATCGACACGAATTTAACACGCCCCACGTTCCCGTTAATAGCTCAAGGAGTGTTGCTTTTGGGCAACCTCACAGCAGGCCAGTTTTCGAATTTTCTGATCGCGGTTCTGAAATTTGGTGTGTAGAAAGACTTTGTCTATGGCTATTTGGAGTGTGCCACCCGTTTCTGTCGGATGCAAGATGGTGAATAATCTTTTGCGGAGCTCCGTGGTCCTTTGGGAGATTCTTATGACACTTAGTATGTGTCTAGATCTGATCACGAATACCTGCAGTGTATGACTTACTGTTTCCGTGTTATTAGGCATTTTCCAATGGCTTTCATTGATTGATTTCTTATGGCGTATATTCGGCGAGTCTTGGCGTATGCTCCCCGTCACGACGTGACTTAAATCAGAAAATTCAGTAGAAAAAAAGAGGTTTAAAAGAAACAATACTTAATGAAGCTTCCAACAATAACAAACCTTTACACACAAACGCGAATAAGTTCCATAACAGGGTCGACCACTCTCCATGTGGCACCCAAATTACTATTATTGAGTCAGAGTCCATCTTGTCATTTCACACAGTTCGTGCACAGTGCACTTGTGGTCAGTGCCTTCCTCTTAGCATCCGACTTTGAACACCATTATCTTGCGGTCGCCAGTTCGTCCGCTGAATGTCACAAGTCTTCATTGTCGACATAATGGTTCCACTTTCTCTAAACAGCTTCTAGACACGTTTACAATGTGTCACGACTGGCTCTCGACTGCCGCACCCTGGTAGAACATTTGAATGCCCCTGGCCAACACAACAGCGACGCCGGTGACGTAACAGACTACATGTATGTTCACAAATGTCTATTCTTTACACTCCTTTCTTCATGCGCGCACCCAGGGGGGCTCGAGGGGCTCGAAGGAGCCCCCCGCCCCCATTTGGCGAAGTAGGCAAAAAGGTCCGCCTCAGATAAACAAAAAGTCCATGAAAACGAGACAAAATCCACTGAAAAGGCAGAGACGTACAATGAAGGTGGTATCCCATTTTTAGTCCTCCCGCTTTTTGGTCAGCAAAAGGTCCACATCGGCAGAAATTCGAGCCCCCCCCCCATATTAAAGGCTGGATGCGCTTAGGTTCTTGGCCATGCTTCATGGTTTCATGACAGAAACGTCATCAATGATTGCGACTTCGTAATTGTTGTGAGTGCGTCAATATTGGCACCAGAGTTGGAGACTGTGTCGTCTTTTTCCTTGACGAAGTAAGTCTTTTTGGCGGAGTTGTCGGTATTGTTGACAGTATCGGTGGCGATGTTGTGGTCTGCGATGTCGTTCTCGGTATCATCAATGGTGACATGACACGTCGAATTTGTGTCACCCCGTCAGAGCGCTTTCAGTTTTTACTCAACTTCCTTGCGCTGCAACTTGTCAATAGCGAATGTGCAAATCCGCCATCTGGAATTTGCCGCCGCAGTTGCATTGTGGGAAATATATGCTTCTATCGCTTGAAAACCGATTGTGTACACTGTTGCCGGGTGTTGTTGTGACGAATGTTTAGCACAGATGCAGTCAATAAGGTTATTTTATTTGAATTCTTATCCAAAAATTAATATTAAACGAATAACTAGTACAGGAAGTATGCAACTGTATTTCATTATAGAAATGTTTTGGAAATGAATAAAGACAACTTTGCCGCACCCCAGTTCCGTCGACTGTGACTCCGGGACCCGGTCTGAGCTCCGTCAGGCTCATACTCGTACTCGAGATTTCATATTCAAAATCGTGCTCACTGGAGTCGTAGGCCTACTCGAAAAACGTATTTAATGTCACATTTCGAGTAGACTCCAAACGCGTACTCAAATCTGAGAATCGTACTCGAGTTGCTATGGAACTCTTTAGTTATGATGTGAAATGCAAAACCACGAAAAGTCGCGCTGATTCAATGCTACCTATATTCGCATCGACTACCCTAGCAACTATGTTATCGTCAGCTCTCGCTACAATTACAGGAGTATAACGTGGAATGCTGAGTGTTCTGTAACTGTTCAATACAATATTCTCCTGCCATTTCTTGTTACATTTGCCAATTATTAAGCTTTACATCTGGAGTTCCTTATCTCCCTCCGGAAACTGTCTCAAGAAATTTGAAACAGTTTATCAAAGAAATTAGTCAGTCGGCCGGAGTGGAGCAGCCAAAATCTCAGTGTCTGATTTAGTCAGGGGTCATTCTCCCTGGCCTACACTTGACTCATTACTCCTAAAATTGGCATCGTCACACCAACGACTGACGGCATATTGAAATTATGTGTTTTATTAACCCAGTGGTGGGCCGGTGACCCCGGTACGGGAGTCGGGTACCATATCACACACGTGCAACCAACATCTTAAAGGGAGAGTTCGAATTGCACATTTTCTTTGACGGGAAGTCGAATTTCAAAAGTTTGCCAGCGGTGGTGTTCTTTTCTAGTAAACCGGTTGTCCACGTCAGCCCGAAACTCCGAGTCGACATTTGGGCCGCAGTTGTTTGGTTACTGGTCAACGCCTGTTCTCTCATGCATAGAACCCATTGCCGTGTAGGCCTATGCCCATGTCAAAACTTTGATACTGTATTTCTGCATTTTACCGGGATGTGTCAAGTTAGCTGACAGTTGGCGCTTGAGTTAAAAACACTACGGCAGCATTCAGAGTTCATCAGTGAACGGGACGAGACGTCTACTCATAAATCGGCAAAAAATCTGGAATATCATTCGGGGATTGGGGAATTATCGATGACCAAACTATTTTGTGAAATCTGACAGGGAAGCAGATTGTTTTCATTAACTTTCCTTAGGAAACCGTACACACCGTTGCACACGCATTTCAATCACGGCAATCCCCCCCCCCCAGCTGCCTTTTACCCTTGTAATGACTCGTCGACATGGGGTTAGCATTCGCCAGTTGCCAGGAATTGTAGTAAGAAGAACTTTAAAAATTGGCAGCAATGAAGTGCGGTGATTATGAAGTGTGAGTCTGAGTATGATTCGATTGAATCTAAGCACGGAGACTGGAGACCGGGGCCAGGTAAACTATAAGCACATATCTTGGATTTTACAAATTTTTAAAATTACAATTTCAATAAGATACTGAGAATTTGTAACATATTTTACTACTTTTAATAATTGAAAACGGCATCTAAATATAATAAGCTATTCTGAGAAACTCTCACGTGCTGCTGATAGGCATACAAACTATCCCAGAATGCAACAGAGAGGAACTGGTGTGGGTTATGCGCATTGAGATTTGTACATGACATTCATTTACATTTTGAGAAGGGCGAGAGTGTCAGGTCCATTTTTCTAGATATAGCCTCTGCTTTCGACTGTGTCTCTCACGAAACTTTACTTCACAAACTTCGATCCTATGGCATTACTGGTAATGTTTTAACCATGATCACCTCATATCTCTCCGATAGAACATACAGTGTTCGTGTCGACGGCGTACTTTCAACTTTATCCCCTCCTGGATTTGTAAACGGAGGTGTACCGCAGGGTAAATTTTTGGTCCCTCTTCTCTTCCTGGTTGATATTAATGACAGTTCTGATAACCTGTCATGTAGCACATACCTTTATGCAGATGATACGGCGCTTTCTTACCCCTTCGCAGGGAGAAGCCCTGAAAGTTCTTTGCAGCTTCAACACGACTTATATAAGCTCAGCTATTGGTCACAAGAATGAAGAATGAATTTTAAACTAGAAAAAAGCGTTGACCTCACCTTCTCCAAATCTATTAATGCTCTCTTCCTTGTGGACCCGTCTTATGACCTTAAACTTAATGATGAAATCATTCCTAGAAAACAATCGCGCAGACATCTTGGTATACTGTTAGATGAAAAACTCTCATTCACACCTCACGTTCGGGAGCTAAAAATCTCAAAAATTAGTTAACCCATTTAAGCTTGTCTCTCGTCATCTGAATTCTACATATTTAGAAGTTTTGTTCAAATCATTTAAACTTCCACACATCGATTATTGTGATATTATAAATCAGTCGGCCAATACGGGTGCACTCCAACATTTGGAGAAATTACAGTATCGAGCTGCCTTACTCATAACCGGAGCTTACAGGGGATCCAATCGTGTTAAGGCTTTGAATAGTCTCAAGTGGCCCAAACCGTCTACTCGTCGCAATCTTCACATGACCACATTTACAACGCCTCTGTCAAAAAATATTTGATCTATACACTAGACAAGGCCATCGTAGCAATTTGAGATCCTCCACCTCATGTGCAATTTCTCCGTCATTCAGTCAGGCATTCAGAAGGTCTAGTCATGGTGGGCATCAACAACTGGAATTCTCTTCCAGTCTCTGTTAAGGAAAGCAACTCTTTTACGATTCTAAAAATAATTTTAGAACTGTTTTTCACAATTTTGATAACTCAGAACCCTTAACTCAATTTTCTTTTCCACGCGATAACGAAATAGCATTGTACAAATCAAGATGTGGTCTTTTCCTCAATTCTGACAAGTTTAGGCATAACTTTAGTAATGTTTCTCCAAACTGTAAGTGTGGTGACCATCAATCTTATCCTCATATTTTCTTCAAATGTCCCCTCATCGAATACCTGAGAGACTCACTCTTTCGTGCACTCAATGAAAACCAATTTATTGTTGATGTTCTCAATTCTTGCAATAATATCCCTTCTAAATTTACTTTCTTATAGCATGGTAGTCCTAACTTTGACGTCGTTCTCAATGAATTCTTCCTAAGCAACGTTTGCAGATTTTTGTGTACCGTTTATCAATATCGCTGCTTCTGATTCCCATACATGAATCTGTACATGTTTGTTTTTATATATTCGCAATAGCATATCTAAATGTTGGGATACTTATATTAGATACTACTTGTTTACAACCCAGATATAATGCTTCGCGATTTCTGGGTTTGTCATCATTTATTTGTATGCCTTGTGTATTTTTCAATATATATCACTTAAAAAACAGATTTGCACATTCGCTATTTTATCAGAGCATTTAGCATTGGGAATCGAGAACTTGACTCAGGCATACCTTTTACAAAACCTTTTATGAAAGTGGCCAAGACTCTGGTTCAAAATTTTAGTTCTCCGATAAGGTTATGATCGATATTATTTGGTCAATATTTCAGCATTTCGACTTCGCTTCTTCAAATCAAAGCTGTAAAAATGGCCATCAGTGAAAACGCCTCTCTTAAACTATCTATCGGTAAAATATTCATTTGGTCGCTGTCGGTTCTTTGCTTAAAGTCCCTATCTCAAAGGGCTATCTAGTTCAAAAACGTTTAAAAAATATGTAAGAGCATAAGGAATTATTTTTTAATCTCTTTGTCACAGGAATTTCACTCATTCAAGGCCCGGGTAGCTAAGTATTGTACATGTACGTTGGTTATTTCAGCCACCAAAATATAGCTTTTGATCTATTTTGTATGTTAGTCATTTTTGTTGCTGAAAACATGCGATTTTTGAGACGGCTAATATGCCCAATGCTGCCAATTTGTGTTCTCATGCTCCAGCGGCGAAATTAGGGGTCATTGAGTGCACAAAATTTGGCATTTGGGTTTTTGTTAGGATACCTACTCATGTACAAAAAATGAAGTTGTTTTAAATTTTGACGTATAGACTGATTTTTGAAAATCTACTGGTTTTTATATGGACTGCCTCTTAAGTGCTAAAGTGATTTTTGTGCTTGACCTGTCATAATTATGCATACATTTTCCATTCGCAAAAGAAGTTCAGTCACACACTTTGGGATTATTAGGTGCAACTTTGGTTTCATTAGGTGCAGTTTTCTGTTAAATTTCAGACTTTTTCAATAGCTAGTACTTGCATGTTGTATTAGGAAGAGCGTTCATATTCATGGTGATTCAACCAATTGCTAACAAATTTCTGTTGGTAATACGGGTATGACCCAAAATGCATTATATGACCCCCAGAGGGGTCAACCGGTACATCTGTTTCAAACGTTTCTCTTGTAATTTTTGAGATTGGTTCCTCAGAATTAGTAAACAGCTTCCTGCCATGTAAGTGCACCTAGAACCTGGAAAGAGTTTAGATTAGATCAACTGAATCGAATTTCCCGGTGAAAGGTCATTAAGTAGTGCACTTTTCTGTTGACATTCTTTTCCCAATTGAACTTCATAGTATGTCAGGGAAAACTCTCTTTCACACCATGCAATGTACTATGCCCTTAACTCGCTATGCCCGTGCGTACACCATGCGCAGAGTTGTAATAGCGCATACGCAATTGCTGTCTAGTTCTTATTGCGCGTTTTCGCGCAGAGTTTTGCTGTTCTACTTATTTTATCTTCTTATTCTTCTTTTCGTCCTTTCTTTTGAGATTGATATTTCTCTTACATCGATTCGTTAGCAACGACCATTTTCATTGGTCGACACGATAATCACAAAATGAACTGGAATGACATGAAACAGGTCAAAGGATGTTTTCCGTCAAATTGCTTTTTCGTCTACGGGTATTACATGGACTCTCGAATTTTGTTAATAAGTATGCAAGTACGAAATGCATCAGAAATTTACTTGGAATTACCAATCGGATTTAGGGAACCGAGTTTCCGGGTCACAGGTCATTAAGTGCAAAAGTAATTTTTGAGCTAGACCTTTCATAATTGAGCAAATGTTTTCTATTTGTAAAGGGAGTTCAGTCACAACATTTGGGGTCATTAAGAGCAGTTTTCTGTTAAATTTCAGACTTTTTCAATTAGCTAGTACTTTATGCGCAGATTCTATTTTTGTCAAACCTTGACAATAATCTCTCTAGTTTTTAATCTGATTTTTTGCATGTTTCAGGCAAAAATTTCAGGTGGGTATAAAAATTAGACGGGGAGGTCAATGAGTGTATTATGGTGGTTGGTGTCTTTTGAGGTAAATATGAACCAACTGGTAAAATTTCAGCCAATACTGTAACGGGTTATACATTTTTTATTTCATTGGTTCTCTCAGTAATTGCTACTTAAATGTTTCAGGAAAATGCACATTTTCGCCTGGTAGCGACTGCATGCACTATTATAGGGTCAAATAGATTACCACAGGCGTGCACTTCGACCTGCAGTTATTTTGTTAACTATCACTCCAGCCAAGCATGTTTCTGTCCTCACAATGGATTTCAGAAATGTATGGATGCTTGGGTTGAAGTTAGTGATTAAAATCTTTTAGTGATGCGACCCTTGATAAAACAGGCAGGCACTTACCTTAATGTGAATTGCTATTCATGTATTATGAATGATTTATATCTTCCGAGTAATTTATCCGATGTTTGATCGTGATGATTAGGCGCTTGGTTTGCAGTTGGCCCTAAAACGGATACCGTCTTTTTCGGCTGGTTGATGAATCCTATATCTCAAGAAAGAAATCTACAGTTACCTCAGTTTCACCTAATGACTATTGATAGATCAAACTGTTCTAAAACGTACCTCACAGGTGAGAGGTTGTGTAATATCGTCGCTACATGTTAGATGTGGTACAACAGAGTTGTCTGAAGCCGACATGAACGTGAACCTGAACGCAGCATGTGCACTTTTGGAGAAAATTATTATTTTTGCACTAATTGCAGTTGCGTGAAAATTTTATAATTTTATTCTCATTTAAGCAATCAGTTTTAATATTGATAATCTTGATTGTCTTACTAAGCATAAATTAAACATGATTTAATCAGGCCAAAATTAAAATTTGATTTTAACCACTTGCAATTAATGGAAATGTTCTCAACTCATGTTAGTGAGATGCGGTTTTGGGACTTGGAAAGAATTGACAATTCCTTAGTGCTTGATGTCAGCTCAACAGGCTGTGTTGTCATTCAAACCCTCAATTCGATTACTAAGAATCGTTTGGTATGGTATTTTAAGTATTTCCTCTTCAGTTTGTGTACCTGTAATCACGAAATAAACGCAAAAATTAACAGATAAGCGGAAGTAAGGTTTCCTCCATTGTGTTGTTTTACACAAGCCGTGAGCCGGAGTGGTCTCGAAGAGTAACTGAATATTGCCTGAGACTAGTACTATGAAAAGGTATGTGTGCGGAGGATGCACATGCGGCAGAAATAGCAATTGGACAGACAATATGTTTTTTGTTTCCAAAAGACCCTAAAGCTGAGAAATGGCTCAGCCTATGTTGGACACTTGTATGGCAATATACGTTGGAGCTAGCGTTCACCCTTAGTTCAGTGGCCACGCTGCTTCAATCTGTCACGGAAATGGGATATGATGTACTTTTTTCCAACCTGTAAGTGGACTTGATGGACAAAAAGAGAGTGTGTTGTACCATTGCCAGGAACGTGGTTGTCAGGCACATATTGAATTTCCCAGTTTCAGTCCGGCCGTCACCACAGTACAGTACAGATGTTTTGGAACAGACGAGGTAGAAACGAGTATCATTTACCAGAAATAAAATCCAATTCGAATCAAAAACTTTCTCGACATTCGAAGAAATGAAATCAACATGGCCGCTATTCGGGACTGGGCTTTGACTGTCAGGGTAGAAATTTAATTATAGAGTTACATATACATATTACTCAACATAACTTAAAAATGATAAGAAAATTAAATCGTGATTCATTAAAAGGCCATCATTACCACTCAGAAATGTCAGCCCTAAGTAGACTGAGTAGACTCCGACCCTGCTGCATTCGCCGAAGTTCCTTTTGCAGGAGGGTAGAGTTGGTACGGCCTCAAACAATTAATGTCTGCCGATATAGTAGTCTAACACATCTGAGTTCACCATCATCCCAATACCTGCCTTTATAATCTCGTCAAGCTCGCTTCCTAAGTCTTTGTAATTTACACAATCACTACTATCAGGCCCGTAGCCAGGAGGGGGGGGGGTGGGTTTGGGGGGTTCAATC
>NMRA01000036.1:1251019-1304570 GCA_002633005.1 Phoronis australis | reverse complement strand
CCCCCCATTTGGCGAAGTGGGCAAAAAGTTCAGCCTCAGAGAAACAAAAAGTCCGAGCAAACGAGACAAAAGGCCACTATAAAGGTGCATACGCACAGTTCACAGTTCTGAAGGTGGTACCCCGTTTTTTTAGTTCTCCCGCTTTTTTGCCAACAAAAGGTCCACATCGTAAAAAATTCGAGCCCCCCCATATTAAAGGCTGAGTGCGCGCATGCTTCACGTAATCATCAGGCCGTATCCGGTCAACTTCGCCCGAATGGTGCTTGATGATAGGATCGTGCAGACGATTAGAGGAGGCTTTATGCTGTCCATCGGCATTGAACGCGCGTGGTGGCTACAATATTGGGTAACAAGGGAGACTAGAAGTAAATGTCTATACCTAGCTAAGCTATAAAGCAGCAAGAGAGCTCCCAAAAAGTAGTGCCGTGTGAATGTCTTAGAAACAAAAATAGCAGACGATAGGTTTGCAATCTGCTATTTTGATAGTGGCAGAGTACAGTAAAGTGCACACATTTTCAAATTTCCATTTTGGTTGTGCATTGGTGGATGACATGCATTCGTGTACACGTGTGTGCGTTTCTATTCTTTTAAATTCAGTGTACGCCGATGATAATTAAGTTCACCATAGGCAGTCCTCCGTCGATGATCAAAAATCAGACATTTAACTACATGTACATGGGTGGCGCATAATAGGGGGCTCGGGGGCAAAAATCGACACTTTCTTCAGTGCTACGCCGCCCATGGTCTATGCCGCGGGGCGGTGCACCACAGGGGTANTAGCACTCACTTTTGTCTGTGCTGCGCCGCCCATGAAGTACCGTATTTTTTGGACTAAGAAAACCCCGACAAGCATGTTCATATTATTAAGGAAAAGTAGGTCATAGACTTAATAAGAACTTTGGTCAATGAAGAAAGTCTTCTCTTGTCAATCAGTGCCAATGGCGCATAGCCTCGCAGGCAAAAAAAAATTGGTCGAAAAGATTTTCAAGCTTACATGTCACTATTCCGAAGGTTCGCTACTCCGAAAGTCCACTACTCCGAAGTTACTCCGAATGTGCGCTGCCTTTGAAAATTCACTACTTCGAATGTCCACAATTCCGAAACCAGAACTCTGCGACAGTTCATTATTCTGAATGTCTGCTAGTGAGTCGGACCTGACATGAGAAATGTATTTTATTCCACGCGCGTTGAATCTGTCGAGGGAAATACGGCCATGAAATAAAGTTTTCTTCCGTATTCGCCTCCCGCACTACTTTAACAGCGACCTCTGACATGGAAAGTTCAAAAGGTAGGTCAATGTCGACTCGACGTCTGAGCCGGTTCGATCATCAAACTTTAGGAATATTATAGTTTAAAGTAACACAGTTGCAACACTCGACATACAACCAGGCCCTAAAAGTAAAATCTGGAACAAAACTGTTAATTATAGGACACTTATGTCTCAGTTTTCAATTGCTGAATAGTATATCGTCTGCAACTCCTAGGAAATTAAAATATCAAATATTGTTGTTTTTTAACTATTTCCAGGAGATGTTACAAGTTCACTGCTCATTTGTCGTTGTTTTCATCTTTGCTACATCTTTTCAAGAAATAAATCGTTACTTCTAAAACTGTTTCTTTTACAAGAGAAAACTTGAAACCTAACGCGCAAGTACATACATATACAGTGTAGGATGTGATCCGCCATGTGAACAGTCTGTGTAAGATACTTCACGTTTGTTAGCTCCGGGAGCCTCATGGATGTTTGTAGGCTGAATAGGCTGAATGTGATTTCATGTCATCTGACTCACATTTGAGTATGAGCTGTTGTGTGTGCTGACTTGATTTATACAATTGGGTGGCAGTGCATATTTGGCGTCAGAGAGGAGAGAAAGGGAGCCGCAATATTGAGGTATTTTCATAGTATTTTCGTATTTGGTATTTCCGAATTTGCATTTTGTCTGTATCGGTGAGCTTTGCTATTTTGCATTTTGTTTTTTTCATTTTTGTAGAACTGAAACAGAGAAGAACTGTGAGAATGTAAATGAGAAATGTTTCAATTCTCTTAATAAAGCCCTCTTAAAGCCATTAACTCCTCTTGACTTGCCGACACTCACAGTCTGGATGAGGTATTTGTAAAATCTGCCGAAAAAATGCAAGAAACTTAGGGATTCGAAGCGCATGGGATAAATACATTCGGTCTCGGTCTATACGTGGAATAATGTCTCGTGGGATATTACTTCATGTACGTCGCTCTCGGTACGTTTTGTGTATGTATTTGTGTCCATAAAGGGTGTGCAAAAGTTGAAAAGTTCTTAAAACTTTGATTACGTTGTTTACAAATGAGCTCAGTTCCAATCACCGCCAATGGTTAATCTTGAATCCAACGACTCATTCAGTCTCAAGCCGGGACAACATCGGGTCAGTACCTCAGCGACCAATAGCGGCGATTTTAGATTTAAGAAGACTGAATGGGACCCTATGACTTCGTGAAGACTGGCAGGGACAGAGTAGCCTACTAACCACATTTAGTTTCGGATCAGTCATACGCGTGGTTCCGATAAGTGAGTTTGAGGCGCAGCGGCCCTAAACGCTGTCAAATGATACGACCTTGACATGGATTTGATGAATACGTCGTGATTCATCAATATTCCTTCTTCATAATCTTTTAAAAATTTAAGTACGTACTCGTTTTCCGTATTCGAAATACATGCGGGCAATTTCGCATGCGCTTGAAATACGGGGGTTGTTTCAGCAAAGGAACACCACCTAGTGCATCTAGTAATCGAAGTGTCGTTTTTTGCAGGTAAAAGTATATCTCATACACCCAAGTCCGAAATTTTTTATCTTTTCCGAGTAGTAAACCTTCGAAATAGTGAGCCTTCAGAGTAGTGAACCTTTGGAATACTTGGCTGTTCCCATTTTTAGCGATTTAAGCCAGTTAAGTAACACGCAAAATACAAGATTAAAATATTCAAGTCGATATTTCTCGGACTAAATATTTCCGTCTGAGTATATAATGAGGTGTTATCACACATTTAAGCACGCCCGGTTTGAAAGTTTGGCAGGGGGTAACGCGGTAATGTTCTCTTTCTGGACCATATTACATCTGGATTTGTGTCCCGTTCTTTGCAAGCAACCGTCACAGCATTGTCATTTCTGGTATTACGAATTCCGTCTGATCTTGGGAACATAGAACTAAGAGTCCTCGTTGTGTATACAGATTTCCCTCCCCCCTAGTTAAGCTGCGTCAAGGGCCTTACCGAAATATCAAAGGTCCGCCGTTCTAGAAATTCGAACCACCCCCGCGCAATGCTGTCTACAGGCCTGACTGTGCTCCATTGGATATAAGCTGTCAACTGATCAACATCTTCTACTGATGACACCATTAATTATTTATTTATTATTGTAATATTTACATTCAGGGTTGCACCATCATTTCACATTGCTTTCCATGGACCCCCTCGTGTGGCGGGAAACCAAAATAACGTGAAATTTCCTTCAAAATTTCTCAATTATTTTCCAAACTAATTGTATTTAGATAGATTTTATGTTATAAAACCATTGTATCCGATCTAAAGCCTAAACGTGCAAAAATCCATAGTAGGAACACTTGAATGTGCGGAGCATAATTCCAGGTAATAATGAAAGGTCAGTTCTTTCTAAGCCCAGAAACTACTACTCGTGTGCGAACGGAACAAGTTGAGACTAGATTTACAATGGTATATGGTGTAACTCACAAGATTGTAAGAAGAATGTTGACCAGTTTGAGGCCATTGTATTATCTCTCAAGTTTGCGGACGGAACGAGGAACTTTTATTTTAATTCGCACTGTGAACATTGGTACCTCTTTGGCTAAGTCCATAACTATTTTCACTGCACTGCACCGTGCCGACGCACATTTGTGGGCACCTTCAGGTTAGTCCGAATTCTAAACATGAAATTATAGGCTAATATCATTCGTTGGTTATAAACTCACTGCACAGGTCCATTGCTTTTTTGGTTTGAACGCAACGACCGGCAAAGATTTGAAATGTCCCAGCTTTTACGTTCACGCTCACGCTCACGTCAGTCGTGTACAGATTCAAATGTCGGAACGCCATGCTAGCGACTTTGTGAAACCAAATCTCTACACGAGGAAACCAGCTGCTCGATATGCGAAATTCAAAAAGCCTGCATGTGTGTGTGTGCGCGCGCGCCCGTGTGTATGTGTGTTTATGTGTAAAAATGTGTGCATGCAATATTGTACGTATCTTTACACTGTTCTAGTTGGATATCCTCGGAGAACGGTTTTCTTCACTTGGTTACCAAACAACAGCGTCTCGTATGATGGCAAGTTGTCCTTGCCGCAGTTTGAACTTCAATCCATATCAATGGACGACTGCTCGCAAAGTTATTCTACAGGTATTGGAAAATGTCTCTAAGGCATAGACGTTGACATTCATCATGTTTTAAGTTACAGTATTTTCGACATAAACGTGCAGAAATACTCAAAAATGTCAAACATGAGCGTGGCGCACTGAAGGTACTATCAAGTGAGTTACATCTTATCTTATTACCACACCGCCACGCACGCAATAATTAAACGCAATGCCGGACGTTTGCAAGACTGTAGTTTCGTGGATCGTGTTTTGTTCGAAAGTATTGTAACATTTTTTTCCATTGCGAGGTGCAACGCTAACACCATAATTCGTTCAGGTATATTCTAATTTTATTTTCTTCAACTCACAAGTACTGACAGCTCCAAACCTAGTCAGCAACTAACCAGACCCCAAGAGCTGTGTACTGGCTACTCCAAACCTAGATCAGCCATACGATGCGTTTTTTTCAATTTCCGCGAAGGAGTGAAGTTCGGGAGGGCATGATTACATCTTGGATATTTGTCCGAGCCTCCAGGCATCGTTACTCCTCGAGTTCAGCATAGCGGATGAGAACAATTGTCCTTTGTTTGAGAAGCTACTAAGAGTGTTTGTGCTCATAACTACTTTTTTATTCTATTTGATTTGCTACCAAAGCCGTCCTTGAAATTTGTTGAAACGTGGTTATGTAGGATATCAGGTATCACAGAACAACATTACAGGCTTCTTTCAGATTTGTCTTAGTGAACTAGAAAAACAATAACTGGTTCAGAAAACAGCATTTTTAGACGTGGTTCGCGTAACCAAACCATGTTACAAATTTCCCACTAGAAAAACTACTTGTATAAAATTAAATTTCTTTGAAATCTTTGAATATTTTAGTTCATGCACAGCCAATATTTTAAACAGATTTTTGCGAAGAAGGAGCTCACGTACTTACCCATGTACATAGCCGCCTGCGCCTAAAACTGAAGCTGAAGGTACCAGCGCTTGTATACAAAACTCGTGATAATAAGGTTTTTGAAAAAGCAAGTTATCTGTAGTGTAATCGTGAGTTTATAGTGCATTCCATTTAACTATCTCGCCTTGGTTTTCAAAGAATGTTAGGGAAGAGGATTTAGGAAATTATCCCCCTGTAGCCGCGTCTGGCTACAGGGATAAGTTAAAAGCCGTTTGCATAACACACTTTATTATTTAGTTGCAAGCGATGAAAAGTGCCCGAACAAGCGTTGAAAAGGAGAAACCGAAAAAGCGGTTATAACAGTTTGGCCAACAGTCTGTGCTTAATATAAAAGTTCCAGCATCCGAGGAAAACACATGATTCGCGTTACAAGTCTTGTCAACGAATGCCGCTATACACGAGAAACGCAAGTCACCAAAACCAGCGTAACATACAGAGGCTAATACGTAATAATAGCCGGCAGGTCAAGCTGCTATCAGACAATGCAAATGCTATTGTAGGCACTGGAAAGAACCGGCTTACTAAAAGAAACCCAATCACAGTGGCAAAAGGTGTACTGCTACCTATAAAGAAAATAAACAGCGTGATATGTAAACAAAACACAATAACCAATGACAAAAAAATAATGCACGGCATCAACATTCCCCCTGGAAGCAATGGCTGATTGCTTCAGGACATTTACTTCTGAACAAGAGGAGGGAACAAAATACACTTAGCTATGGGTCGATGATATATCCCTGACTGGATCTTCACATGAACGCTTCGAACCAAACCCTTGGAATCTACCTCTGAAACGGTCACCAGACCCATTGGCCATGAATTATTGGTGAATTATCATCTCTCAGCAGTACAACATCACCAACTTGGAGGTTTCGCCTAGGGTAATGCCATTTCTGACGAACCTGGCGCATCACTAAGTACTCCTTGCGCCACCTAACCCAGAACTGCTCAGCTAAATACTGGACTCTCCGCCATCGTTTTCGACTGTACAAGTCCTCTGGCTCGAACACACCAGGTGGCGTAATAGTCAAAGTCTTCAGAGTGAGCAAATGGTTTGGGATGAGCGGTTGTAAATCTCTAGGATCAGAAGAGGCAGTCGTAAGTGGCCTCGAATTGATGATACTTTCAACTTCGCAAAACAATGTCCGCAGTATCTCGTCGTTACCCCGGCTACCCCAATTTCTCAACAATACTGACAGTACCCTACGAATTGAGCGAATTTGCCGCTCCCAGACGCCTCCCAAGTGGCTTGCAGCCGGAGAGTTGAAATGCATACGAATACCATCCTTTAAAAACACATCACTCACCACTTTCTGGTTAATTTCCTTGATGACCTCACGTAATTCTCTCTCAGCACCAACGAAATTTGTACCATTGTCACTCCACATCTCTCTGATCGTACCCCTTCTTTAAATGAAACGACGCAAGGCACTAATGAATGAACTAGTATCTAGACTATCAATAACCTCAAGTTGTACTGCGCGACAAGAAAGATCAGTAAAAAGCACACCATACCTCTTTGAGTGATTCCGACCAAACTTGACTTCAAACGGCCCAAAACAGTCGGTACCTGTATACCAAAATGGAGGAACTTCGCTGTCCTGGCGGCGGGTAGGTCTGCCATCTTCTGCTCAACGCACGGACCTCGCAGTCGCTTGCACGTTACACATTGTCCAATCGCACGTCGTACTGGGGCACTCCCAGCAATAACCCAGTATTTCTGACGAATAACCGATAGTACGTGGTTGCGACCAGCATGATGAAGCCTCTCATGATAGTGTCGAACTATAAGCATAGTAACATAATCCTTTGACGGCAACATGATCGGATGATTTTCACCATAGCTCAAATCAGATGTGCCAAGTCGACCGCCAATCCTGATAACACCCTCACTACTCACAAATGGATCAAGGGCACGTATGGAGCTCGTACGTGGCACAGACGTTACCTTCTGCGAACCAGAACTAGCCTGCAAAATCCCCATCTCAGAAGCGAAATGCCTTGATTGCACGTAGCGCACTTTCCCAATCTCTGCCTGTACGACTTCGTCCACCGACAACACACCGCGTGAGCTCGTCCTGTCTTCCTCGCGCCTCAGATATTTCACAAATCGATGGAGGTAGGCCACTGCTCTACATGTGATCTTCAGGAATGTTAACTTGGTTAAACATCGCCTCCACGTCACCCATGAAAGCCACTGGTTCCTGACGGAAACGAGTCAAAACACCCATCAACGAGTTGATGAAATTTGGGCCACGCAGCAAACTATCGTTGAGAGACACATCTTCGAATTTTGCGCTACAATCAAACACTACACGTATCTTCTCCGGCTTCTTGGGATGATAGACTCCATGGTGTGGCAAGTACCAAACACTTCCAGTCTGAGTCGAGAGCCGATCCGAAGGGACTTTCCAGGCATGACCCTTATCAACTAAAACAGTAATAAATTTAGCGTAATCACGCTGGTAAGAATCCTAACTCAACATCTTTTTCCTCTTCCACAACACCCGCTGTAAAGCCTGGACCCGTTTGTTCGGCATGTGAGGACGTTTTTAACGAAATGGTAGCGGTATTTCGTAGTGTCCTCACTGAACCTGTGCACCGTCATCTAAAATGTTCGTAAATCGACGATCTTCCAGAGACATACTCTTCTCGTCGGAGTGATGACTCTCCGTATCACAGAAATCTCGTTCCAGCACCTGGCGAATATCATCAATACTCTGGTCCACAGCTATTCTCCCGCTGACCGCAACATCCTGAACACACACCATGTAGCCCGCCATCTTGCGTACATCACCTCCGGCCACGCTCACAGGCTATTGACAGTCCACCCATGCCGTAGCCTCACGCCAAATGGTCCGTTCCTTGAGGACGGAAACACCTCCAAAGGCTCCAGGGCAAGCGGACAATTACTGCCAATCAACAACCCAATGTCAAGATGCAGCACAAAATCTGCAACACAGTCAGCTAAAGCTTCAAGATTCGGTGATTTACGAAGAACCTCTGGCATGGGAATGTGACAATGCTGAACAGGTATTTCGTGACGAGAGTAAGTCTTGGGAAGAGGCACGGCATTAGCGCCCTGCAGGTCCGTGACTACAAGTCCTGAAACGACGTCAGAATCAATATACGTAGATCCATGCATGGTATTAAGATGCAACTTAGCAGGTACGGAATCGACACCAATCTGGTCTTGGTTTAGCAGAGCCTCCGAAATAAAGCATGCAGTGCTACCTTGATCATAGAAGGCGTACGTTTTAATAAAGGAATCTGATGATTCATGAGGAATTCTAACCGGAAATGTGGATTGCAAAATCTCGCAACTATCAATCGCATCATCAACTACCAGACAAGAATGCTGATTAGGTCCCTCGGTCTGAGTTCCAGATTCAATGCGGTTCTTACGTGACGTATATCCATCGTTGTGAAGACATGTCGGGTGAGGCTTGGAACATCTGGCACAAACTTTCTTTTTAGTACAACCCTTCACCAAATGGTTACCTCGAAGACACCCGAAACATAGCTGTTTTTTGCAATGAAGGCTCTTTTTTCTTCATACGGCTTTTCCATAAAATTGGAACAGTTATTGATATCGTGAGCTCGGCTACAAAATAAACATGACATAACAGTCTTTCCACTCGGCAGAGAAGGAATTAGCACTCTCAGTACAGTGGTACGAGTTTTCTCGGGATGTGCATGACCCGATCTAAACAATGCATCTTTGCCAAACACTGGATCACTTGCGGGCTGAGAAGCGTGTGAAACAAAGTCAACTAAATCAGTGAAGCATGCCCGAAACCTTGCATTTCTATAAGATGCAGCTTTGTCCCTCCATTTATTTTGAAAGTACAAGGGTAAGTTACGTACAGCCGTCTGAAGGTTAGATGGATGATTTAAGACTTCAAGCGATGAAATACTAATCATCACTGTACTCTTGACGTCATTCCTCGCAGCAGAGATCCGAACGGCTGGGCTATCACCTGCAGCTAGATTAAAATGAGGCATAGAGCAACAACTAGACACAACATGAGCATTACCAATAGATACTTGAATGTTTGCTAACGCAGGATTACTATAAACCAAACTATTATGAGATAATCTACTTTGAGTCCCATGCTCATTAACAGTCTGTTGCACAACATCCATATGTGTAGCTTTGTCCACTGATTCGACGGCAACCTTTGACGATCCACGATACGGCACTGATGACGTTACTTGTTTACACACGATCAGCGTAGGTTTGTCAACCGGTGGCGTTGAAGTCGCTGATGCACTAACCGTCCCGGGCACGTCAAATGATAGCAGCTTTGACGTCATTGGCGTACCGACGACGACGGATGGTTCACGCACCAGCGGCACTGAAGACGCTGACTAACTAATAGACGCCGGCTCCTGCCCATGGGAAATACTCTTGTGTGCAATGGCGATTGCGAGTTCCGTGTCTATCTGCAGTGCTCTCGCACGTCTTTCTAATGACAACTGTCCTTCTTTAATCTGCGTCTCCAACATCAGAAATTCTACTTCTTCACAAGCTTTCGCCTCATCCTTGCGCTCTATGGTTCTTATCTCACGCATTTTTGCTCTTGTTTCACGCTCCAACTGCTGCTGCTTGATCCGCGACTCCAGTTTTGCCTGCTGTTCCTTGATCAGCATCTTCGGTTCCAAGGCTTGTTTACGCGCCTGGAACTTGGCCTACTTCAGCCTGACGCTAGCCACTGAAGACTGCGACCTAGCACTCAAAGCAGTGTTTGCGGTGTGAGCGGATACAGAACTAAAGGCGTCCTCACCATACACACTAGACGCAGCAACGACTCACGCTCCTCCGCCTCACCTGGTACTTCGTCAGAATGTGAGACGGTCTCATGGTCGGTTGGTGGAACTTCCATTCGCACGACTGTCAGTAGTGCTAAGACAGCATTGTTGTAACTAATGTAGCCGTGTCTAGCTACAGGGATAAGTTAAAAGTCGTTTGCATAACACACTATATTATTTAGTTGCAAGCGATGAAAAGTGTCCGAACAAGCGTTGAAAAGGAGAAACCGAAAAAGCGGTTATAACAGTTTGGCCAACAGTCTGTGCTTAATATAAAATTTCCATCATCCGAGGAAAACACATGATTCGCGTGACAGATCTTGTCAACGAATGCCGCTATACACGAGAAACGCTAGTCACCAAAACCCGTAACATACAGAGGCTAATACGTAATAATAGCCGGCCGGTCAAGCTACTAGTAGACCATGCAAATGCTATTGTAGCTACTGGAAAGAACCGCCTTACTAAAAGAAACCCAATCACAGCGGCGAAGAAATTAAACAGCGTGATATGTAAACAAAACACAATAACCAATGACAAAAATGATGAACGGCATTATCACCCCCTCAAGTAAAACTGCTGGTTTTACCCCTACTTGCAATCCTCCGGTAATGTAAGTATTATGTTGATGATGTAACAATCCGCGAATACTCCACATAGCGCTCAATGAGTGGCTTGAGTACAATCTACACTTAGGTAAATGCAAACACACGATCGGTATTTTACCAGTTGAATAAGTATATTAGTCGAGCTCGATTACATATGAGCAAACGTTGGAGCTTTTGCACATGTTCAGAGATCATTTCTGTCTCTCTCTCTCTCTCTCTCTCTCTCTCTCTCTCTCTCTCTCTCTTTCCCTCTCCTTCTCCCTCTCCCTATCTCTCCCTCTGTCTCTCTCGGTCCTTCCAAATTTTCGACCATTACTATATAAAAATGTGTAGCCATGGAAAAACTATCCAAAATTCGAAATTTCACTTCCCAGAAATAGTTTTTCGAATCAAATAGAATTTTGAATGCCATATACATTGTTTTCCAAACCACTGTAAGGAATTGTTTCAAAAATGTTCTGCTGTTCCACGAGCAGCAATCAAAAAATCTAAATAAAATAATTTATAAAATTGTAACAGCAATTTTGAGATATCAGTGTCGGACGAAGGGTTGTGGATAATAATGTAGTGCCTGCGGTTTGCATGCGATTATTACCAACTGAGAGACATTCAGAGTGCCACATTACAGACAGCAGTTGAAATGTAGGTGTCAATCGACAAGCCAGATTTTTTCAAATACAACTTGTCTGAAGGGTACCTGACTTTTCTGCTAAATTGCAATTTCCCGCTTGTAAACGGTAAATGTTTAAGAAATGGGATGGCTGAGCAAAAAGTGGGTCAATGGGTTAAGGACTCGCAATCTTTTACTCGAGACAGATTCAAAAATCATTGAATTGCCATTGGAGCGTAGTCTTCACAGGTAGCACAAAATTTAAAATCCACAATCAACCCAGTAGGTACCAGTTGTAATGAAATTGTAAATTTCAACCCTGCCTCAAAAAACTATGGATTGCCACCAAAGGATTATCGAGAAATCCATAAGTGGGCCTTACTACGCATGCCTCTGTTTCGATGTTTGTCATTGGTACGGTAATAAGCCGGATTATTAAAATTAACCGTTTTATCGTTTGCCTTGTTAGAATAGAATAGAATAACACGGTTAGGCACTTCTCAACACCCAAATAATCGAAATGTCTGAATGTCAATATTTCCAACTAGCCGTTTGTTACTGTGCTTCGTTCTGTTAATCAAGGAGAAACCATGTTACTCGTATATCATTTCACCACAGTTCTGGGAATAGTGTAGTTCTACACTGCATGTATTAAAATACTTTTGAGAGAAATCCTAAATTGATGTTCTTGGTGAGATTCATCCCCGGAAAGGTTAAGGGAGAATGCTACCGAAAAAACAACGTATTTTGTATCAATTTAGATCGAGTTGCTCCATTTGATAACAGTAACTTCAGTTCTTTTGTCTGACACCAGATGACAGACGGAGGTGTTGAAATTAACCAACGACGTCACAGGTTGTAACGCAGTCTGCTCTGCAGTTCACAAGAAGCTTACTGGTGTCACCTTACCGCTTCAATTCATTTTAAATCAATAAATCATCAAAATTCGATGTAAAACTCTTACAAATACATTGAATTTTAAAACCAAGGAGTTGTTTTATTTCGCTGTTATAGATTTATAGAAATTTTGAATGTACTGTAGCCTACAAAGTTCGGTAGGCCAACTTACTGAGGTCAGTCGCGAGTCTGTTCGGTGGTAAATTAGAATTATTTTTTCGTGAAATCCTGAATGTGCTCACACAGGCGGCTGCCCGGTCCGAATTAGTTTTATCGCATCTGAAGCCGGTAATACAGTATGATTTATTCATTGTTGATTTCTCAAAACATCTGCACCCACGAACGCTCCCAAGGCATTACAAATTGTATCTACTGAGACAGATTTTAACAATTTGTTTCACTTTTATAAAAACATTGGTTAAGGTGAGAATAATTCATTTTGAAACAGAACAATGTCGGCCACATACACGGAGATATTTCACGGCCTAATACTTGGTATGAACGGCGAACTTTTCGTTCTTTACTACCGGGAACCACTTCCAAAGCATTTCGGGTTCTCCAGGAAATCGAAAAAATCATATATTATACGCTTTAATCTAAGCTTCATAGTTCGCACAAGGGGGAACGATACGCCACACTATAGCGGCAGACACTCAACGGAAGAAGCTCTGACGTCGCTGCGTCATGTACTCACCTTCCGCACAAGTTAACGTGACACCTCTCCTTGAGGTGAGATCGACTATATACGAGGTGATGTGGCTAGAGAATGAGTAAGACGGTAACAAAAACTAATTAAATCCGGTTGCATTCTTCTTTAGTTGTACAACTGCGCGCGAATTTATTTTTTGGATATTATGAGTGAACTATTATTTAAGCAGTCACTTTGTTTTGCCATAATGTATTTGACGACAGAATTATGTACTTGTATCTTGTGTCTAGTAATGCAGAAAGCGTCAAAATAGTTCAGTTCTTTGAGTTCTCAGTTTAGACCCAGGACCCAGAGCAAGCCGGGGGTTAGGGAATTTTGGGATATGACAGTTATCACATTTTCAACTTTATTTGTGTGGCGCTTGCATATATCTATGTCGAATTCATTTTAGGAACATTCTCGTGTCTTCAAGCCAATTTTATCCTCAAGAGAAGCATTGGATACCACATGATCCAACTTTATATTCCTTCAATTCTTATCGTCATTTTGTCATGGGTTTCCTTCTGGATAAACTTGGACGCAGCACCAGCTCGGGTTTCTATTGGTTTACTGACTGTGTTGACGATTACTACCCAAAGTGCCAGTGCACGCAGTTCTCTGCCACGTGTCTCCTACGTGAAGGCCATCGACGTTTGGATGTCCACGTGCCTTGTTTTCGTCTTCGCTTCATTCCTTGAGTTCGCCGCTGTCAACGTGTTTTCCAGACGCGAAAAGAAATTTAGGGAAAGACCAAGAAATAAGCGAGTACTCGCGTCAGCTCCAACTAATGAGGTAACGCAAAATAATTACTACTCAAACACCTGATTTGAGCAATGCACGCATCTGTACAATGTACGGATGACGTAACCCGTACATTGCGCTAGTCGTCGACGGCTGCATACGTCTGCGTTGACATGTATTCGCTCGTTTAACGCATGATTTGTGAACTTGTTAGTTGAATATCTCCTCAAACTTTTGGTTAACATGAAAATGTGAGTATTATGTAGTAGCCAATTCCCAATTCATATATCTCCGTTTTCATTTCGGCTGATGAGGGTCATCGCGGACACACGCGGCCATCGATGCGATTAACGTGCGGGAGGTCTGCTTGGTTGTCAAATATCTCCACAGACTTTGTAATTTAAATTAACATGTTGTGTAGCCAATCCCCAATCGCCGTTTTCAATTCTGCAATGGAGAATGCGTATTAGGGCGGACATATGCCGCCCTCGGCGACTTGCGCAATGATGTCATTCGTACAATGCACAGAGGAGGTCTACTGTTTGATAATTAAACTAACATGTCATTTGCTTCCAAGTTTGGTCGGGCGTAGTTACAACACGAACCTTCGATTGGAAACAGTTAGGGTTGGTAGTTCGTCAGTTAAAATTATATTTGCACTGTCCACCACACAACCCCATTTACTTTCAAATGTCCATATTAGGATGGCATTATGGAAGTTGCCCTCAGAGGCCTTGTGGCAAATGTAACTGAACAGACGTCGAGCCACTCGACAGTGCATATTCTTATGCACTTGGATATTCGGCGTATTTCTGAACACCCCGCTCTTTTTGTTTGTCAATGACTCACCATGGAATGGAAGGAAACCCTTTCATAGTAATAAAAACAGTTTTTACTATACTGTGACAGTTTCTACTTGTAAAGGTTTTCAACTTTATATAGCCTTTGTTAATAAATTTCTTCACGAGAGTAGAAATGCTAAGTGTGTCTGTCAGCCGTGGGTGTATAGGTTATAATGAAATAGACTCATGTTGAAAAATCGTAATGTAAACTTGATAGTTAGCAAGCTGATAACAAAAATGAATGTTTTTATACAGAATAGCACATTCAAAAAAAATGACACTGGCTACCGAATCACTCCTACTGTGTATCTACTGTGGTCGTCAATGTGGCAGTTTTTCAAGAAGACTAACAGTTATTCTTACTGTTCTTGCAAGAATAGAGAATTAATACTCTCCGTTCCATCACTTACCAAAATTGACTGGCTAGCCAATTTTGGAACTGTCTATGGAAGCTGCTTCTATCAAGAAGTTGGATTTCGATGCAGTTGTTGGATATTTGCTACTTCTAAAGCCCGCAAAATCTCAAGTAAATGATTGTTAATCTTACGGAAAAACGCGTTATTTTGAACAGCGGTGTTGTTAAATTGATTAAGATATTTTATTTTTATTTTGAGAGTTTAACCTTGTATTGGATTTCTGTGTCAGTTACTTTTCCATTTTCACTTTCATTTAGTGCATTTCATTTGAAAATTAGGAGAGAAAACATTGTTCTGCAGTTCGAGAACACGCTTGAATCTACCTTTATAATCCCACGTCATTTATTTACAGGAAGGTCAATCTGAGTCAGATGTCAAGAATCCAATACTTCCCTTGATTGCTCGAATCTCAAACATCGTCCTGAAAGATCCCTACGCCCACCAGAAGGCGAGGTTTATCGACAAGTTGGCAAGAAGACTATTTCCGCTGACGTACCTCATATTTCTGGTTGTCTATTGGGCATACTACGGTTCGGTTGCCTAGGTCAGCATTACCTTGAAGTAATTATACTTTGAAATTTTACTTGGACAAATAGTCGCTCAATAGCCACGCGAGATAAAAATGAGTGTTTCGTCAATACGGCCCAGGAGCTTACTAGCCTGCCCTAGCAAAATGGTGCCAACTGAAATAATTGGACTTCGTTGAATACATGAGCCGCGGTTTTGTCCATCATCCTAAATATGTAAGCAAGTAGGGTAAACAAACCAATTCACAAATGGTAGAGTAAGAGCTATTTAAACAATTACCGTAAGCCATTTTGTCCGGGATACGCAACGAGCTATGTTGCAGTATAAAACATGTTGCAGAGTAAACAACATGAGGATTGCGAATAGTGTCGAATATTCAGCATTATTACAAGCTCATTTTTCCTCCTTAGAAACACATGTGCTCGATTTTGGAGCACCGAATATTGACTGCAGTATCAAACCAGAAATTTGCAGAGCCAGCCACGTTTTCACAAAACCCGCCCCGGAGTTTGTATTCGTACTGGTAGTTTACATTCGGTAAAAAGAAAAAAGTATTCAAATTATTACAACTAACGCCTTACTTCCATTAAAATTGCAAATTTCTGCTGGCATCGAATGACCTGCCACTTCATGAATAATCTGTACGCTACACTCTTCAGTATCCGAACAACCTCGTTAATTCCACGGATTGATGTCATAATTTTGTTTTCGCAATTTTCTCGATATTTCAGGAGAAATCACCATTTCATATGCGTGTCTTCTGTAGCCCATAATGTATTAATTGGCTTATTTACTCTACTTAATTTTCCACCACTCTAGTGCGTACGTGCTGTGCATGTTAAACTTTAAACTGTGGGCTCGTGTAAAATGGAATGCAGTTAATGAATGACGGGATTAAATTACCTTTTTATTCTAGATGCGTACAGTATATTGTATCCCGCGAGTGCAAGCGAATGGCTTGCAATCTGCGGACTTCAACCCAGGAATTGTATGTATTGCTAGAAAAATTAATGAGTTACGCTGAACAATAAAAACCGGAGACGTAAATTAGGTTATTTAGTAATGTCACAAGCCTGGTTTGTTTTACAGACGTGGAATATACCGTGAACTTTGGTTATATCTGGATCACAGTATGATAGAAAATGGGAAAATTGCCTTCTTGTAAAAAGCCAGTGAACTACGGCGCTGAATCGTAACCATAATAATGTTTAGTCGTAAAACAATGTTTCAACAATTAATAAGCAGTTGAAACATGTTATGTTGTTTTTGTAAAAGCATGTTTACAAATTTAGCTCCCATTAAAAGTTAGTCTGATAAATCATACGTTGCACAAAAGTTGTGTTGTTTACTTTTAATGACCCGCGTCATATAGAGGGTAGTAGTAAAATTTACTTGAATGTCAAAATTTACATGTGGTAGAGAGACAGATGAATAGCATCCGTAACATTACAGGAGTCATTTAAATCAGTAAAATGAAAAACCGGACGATCGCCGCACAAATAAATAAGTTCATGTTGAATCAACGTTTCTAATGAATAGACGAAACGTTGATTGAACATGAACTTTTTTTATTTGTACGGCGATCGTCCGGTTTGTAATATTACAGGAGTCACTTAAGAATATTTCTTGAAGCCACTGAAGCCTACGAGTTACAGCATTACAATATGAAATTGATTAGTGAATAATACCAACGAAAATGCTGTTTGCTGGCATAGCATGTACTTTCCTCTTGATCGTGGTTGGACAATAGTCAGTGTTTCTGCCCAGGCCAGTATCGGAATCCAAATCGCAATATTTCTATTTGGGCCGCGACCTCATCGGAACATGTTTTATGATTGAAATTGAACCGTTAAATGGAATAAAAGTCGTCATTATTTGGTGTATTTTCATGTAGTCAAGATTTTTTCTAATAGGTGTAATATATTGCAGTTACACACAACGTCGTGTAGCAGAATGGAGAATCTTGACCAAGCACCGTTTGTATGACCTACTATACATTCAACAGTTGCACTTATGGCGCGCAATTTTTCACAGGTCACGAAGCAGCAAGTGTATGTCCCTGATCTCAAATGTGACAAGAATAGTTAAACGGTGTTGCTACGGCATGTGTAATTCCGACAGCCGTTATGCAGTTCGAGAACAATATCCTGTTGCTTTTTGGGCATTGCCTAAGCCGAAAAGTGCAGATGTCGAAAAGTGCACTAAACGACAGATCAAACTGCGTGGACGGCCACACGAGCAGCTGAACTTGGCAGTGTTGCTTGATTACTCGAAAGTTAAACACAAATGTGTGTGTGTGTGTGTGTGTGTGTGTGTGTGTGTGTGTGTGTGTGTGTGTGTGTGTGTGTGTGTGTGTGTGTGTGTGTGTGTGTGTGTGTATTTGGGTAGCAGACTTTGTTTTAACTGCAATCTGAAGAATGACATTTGTGTAGACAATACGAAAGTTTGTTGAACAAGCAATATAAAGGTCAAGAACAGTTTACTTTTCAATGAAATGTATATATATATTAAGAGAACTATACAGTACGTAGTACTGGAATAGCTTCTCTAGAACACTACACATCTATTCTAAGTCATTATAAAGTTCTTAAATGTATCCGTTGGTTGAACATCTGTCCTTTGTCTCATCATCGGTACTTCTGCGGATACGCTTGTGTCTTTTGAAGGTGTGGACGGATTTGAGGGTTGATGAAAACTGTCAGGCACATTACAAGATTTAGGTTTAATACGAAGTCTATTGAGAGAGTATTCAGCTCCAGTGGTACCGTCTTGGATTGTATACGAGCGTTCTCGATCTAGAGACTCTACGGTACTACTTGACCACTTGGTTTTCGTGTCACACGGATTCTTGACGATCATGATTTGTTGGCCGTCTTGGAGTTAATTAGGATCATGTCTCGATACATTCTTCTGTAGGGAATGTTTTATAGACCGCGTGCCGGCTTGATCGGACTCCGATGTATTCAGCATGCTGAGTAGCAGGCACGGCAAATCGATCTTGACCTTTCTGTGAAAGATCAATTTAAATGGAGAAGCCATGATTGAGAGTTGTATCCCTGATGCTAAGAAGAGTGTCCTCTATGCTCATATCACCGCCACGTCTTGATTTTTCTAGTAGTGTTTTTAGTCGTCCTATTGATCTCTCGCATCCACCGTTATGCCAATGGCTGTGTTGCGCGGTAGGTCTGTGGATGATATTGTACTCCATGCAAACTTGTGTACTGTGCTTCATGGTCACTGATGATGATTTATGGGTAGCCAAATAGGTTGCGTACCTCCCTAAGATGTTCTACAACTTTAGATGCATCTTGTGTTTTTAAGGGCTTGATCCATGGAAAACCGATGTGGTAGTCAATGATGTATGAGTAATGCTGTTGTCTGTGCTGGAAAATATCCATCCCCAAACTTGCAGTGACATATAAAGGGTGGTGGAAATGGGGATGGATGTTTGTTGTTTCTGTGCAGGCTGGTTCTCCAGAAAGTCAGCGCATGATACGATCATCTGTTCTGATATTCCTGGCAGGAAGAACTTCCCACGTGCCCTGTTTAATGTTTTCTGTATACCTTGGTGGACTTTGTGGAGTTTCTTGAGAAAGTGTTTTCGCATCTTCTTACGATTCTCCTGCCTCTTACTACAAGGCCGTCCAGCAGAGCAAGATCATACATGTATATGTAGTTCCAGTACGCCATAGTTTGATTCGGCATCTGGTTCTTTTCAAGTGACCATCCGGTTGGGATTCATTTGGCAGGTTTCGTTAAGTGTGGGGTCCTTAGTTGTTTCTATTCTGATTTTGTCAACGTCTGTTGGTGATGAGGTGTTGACTTCAAAGATTCCAACAGTTGTTGTATTAGGTGAGACTGGTGGTTGGTTTGGTTTGGTTTTATTAAAATACATCGCGGAAGGCATTCAGGACAAGCATATTTTCCTTTCTTATACGTGATGGTGATGTTGAAGCCTTGCAGCATCCTCACCATTCTCTGTAGTCGTGGAGGGATGCTTTGCAGATCCTTCTTAAAGATGGGCTGCAGGGGTGCATGGTCAGTTCTCACCACATAGTGCTTTCTGAATACCTATTGCTTGTAGTGTAAAATAAACCACACTACTCCATGCATTTCTCGCTCAATGTTGTAGTATTTCGTCTCCGCGTCTGTCAGGCTGCGAGAAGCAAAATTTACCGGCTTGTTTTGACTAGACAAGCTCCAAGCACTTTCTGTGAAGCATCACATTCGATTACTATGTGTTTGTTTGGGTCAAAATAGGCTAGTGTCTGAGTTGTTGCCCCAGACGTCTTGAGGCTTTCCAGTATGTTTATGTGGTGTTCAGACCATTGGAATTTAGTGTCTTTCTTGACTAAGCTCCTCAGTTCGAAAGTCTTAGCTAAAAGATTCGGGATGAATTTTCCTAGTTACGTGAAACATCCCAACATTGATTGAAGTTCTTGCATTTGTGTTTCTCGGGTCAGGCTTTACACCGTCGGAAGTTAGGAGTCCGAAATATTGGACTTCACTAGGTAGTAGTTTAGCCTTGTCTGGATTCAGTCGGAATCCAGAATCTCTGCATCGTTGCAGCATTTGATTAATGCCTTTGTCGTGTGTATCTTTTGTTGGTGCTGCTGCGGGAAAGTAATCAGCAATGCAGGAGAAGTCTGGGATGTCCCCAAATATCTCGTCGATCGCTCTCTGGAAAACATCTCGAGTGCTGTTTGGACCAAATGGTAGTCGTTGGTAGCTGTATCTACCAAACGGACTGTTGAAGGTGAGCAATGGCGTGCTGTCAGGATGTATCTCTATGTTCCAATATCCTAAAGATTAGTCCAGTGCGGAGAAGTACTTGCAGTCATTTAGTTTTACAAGCACTTCGTCCAGCGTTTGTGAGTAATTGTATCGTCGTCTGACTGCTCTATTCAACGGCTTCGAGTCTCGGCAGATTTTCAGCTCGCTTTTAAGCTTGGGTACACACACCAGGCTATTTACCCTGGGCATCGCCTCGACTTACTTCTTTATGATCCCTAGGTGGTCCATTCGGCGTAGCTCGTTTAGCACTTGTTCTTTTAGTTTTCCTATACTCTTCTTGATGGGTATGCTATGGGCATAACTGTTTCGTCGACTTGTATTTTGTCACGGAATTTCTCAGCTTTCCTACACCTGTGAAAACATTACTAGCGTCTCTGATGACTTGTTTTGTCGTGTTTACTTCTATGTCGCTTGTGGCCTTTAGGCTGTGCTTTGACTGGTTCTCAACCATAGCTGGTTAATTTTACTGATGAGCGCCGGAGATTTCATTGGACTTGTCACCAAAGATCTTTCTGAAAGTCGAGATATTCATGAGAATTACTTGCGCCGCTGTGTCGACTTTTCCTTGTAGCTTGATTGGCTCAATTACATGTGGCACACTCAAGCGTACCACAGCGTGTGTTTCGGGTCCCACGTCATGGTCGAAGAACACCTGTTTAACATGTTGGGGTATCTTCTTGCCATACAACGGTCTTTCTGTCTTTGTAGTTTTGCTTTGGTTTTGTCGCTTTTTGCTTCGTAGGTAATTGTGGATCTTTCGTTCGACACAAGTGGGTGAAGTGTCCGAGTCTTTTACATTTGGCTCCCATTTGCACTTTGTGTAGTTCATCTATCCCTTCATAGCAGTTGAGAATCTTTTTCGTTATAGTCTTAAACCGTAGGTACCTGTAGTCGTTGTACAGTTTTTGCTGGTAAAATAAATTTGTTTAGGCATTTTCACAATTTTGCTTTGACAGCTGCTTCAATTTCTTCTCTAGTGGCCATGTTGAACTGGAGGAGTTGCACACTTTGTTAATATCTGTGCGTGAGTAATATCCAAGTGTGACGGGAGCGCCCTCTGTTGATCGAGTGTTGAGTTGAGTCGATTCGTCAGTAAAGACTATGTTTAATTCTAGAAGTTAGAGTGGTCAGTTATATTTTAAAGGCATGTCTGTTGGTGGATCCCCTCATTTGGTACTTCCGATGACGAAATTTTCACTTACATTTTGATTGATTTTTGCATTTAACTTGAGACCCTATTTCAGCGTAATTTGATGCATTCGCGAAGCGAATTTGCCTATAAAAAAGGCCCCAAAAGTTAAATCCTCGGATTCTACCGGTTCTCGATCCTATCTGCAATGAATCACAAATAGCTAACTAGCTTTTTGGGATTTTTTATTCGAACTTTAACGTTTTTCGCGTTATTTTCCGTGCTTGTATTTTCTTTGGGTTATTTGTAAAAGCAGAGACGACGACGGAAGCTAATTATGAGTTGCAAGTTCTTAGATTTGTATTTTATATTTAGAGCATAATAAACTTAGTATATTTGTCTAATTCTGTCTTGTTTCACTCTCTATGATTTGTCACCATGATCCTCTCGTATGCGAAAAAGTACACAACGCTGCAATTATTTTTATCGGCTACGAACAGTCGAATTTAGATGCTAAGTACATTGTAGAACGGAACTGGTCGATCCACCAAGTCCCGTTTAACAAGTTCTGCAGTATTTCTTCAGTTCTATCTGTGTTGGCTCACAGACGGTTTGTTTGCAACAGCCTCAGCACATGGATTCTTTTTTGCTGTTAGTCCCTTTTGTTTGGGCTCTTATTTACCAGTGTCCACAGTCACAACATATCTGCCATGTTGGAAATTGGGTCAACAGAGTCACAGAGTTAAGAGGTTATATCTGGAAGTTCCTGGGGTGACAGGAATCACTTCTGCATGCCACTCCAGACATCGAGGTCACCATGTAGTCCAGTCATTCTACAGATAATCCGGAAAAAATTGCAACAGAAGGTTTTATTGCATAAATCAAATTCTTTCACACCCCTTAGTGGGAAAAAAGTCTACTGGAATCGGAGTGGCGGAAGTTGGTTTTTCAAGAAAGCGGACAAAATGGCCGCCAGATTTTCTGATGCTCACTAGAACTCGAGAGTGGATTGTGATAGAGTAAAAATTCAAAAATGTTTACCGATATTTTGTGGGTCAAAAATCCATTGGAAATGGTTTTGCATGGCTGTGGTGACACCGTCCGCCATTTTCCAAGATGGCCGCCAAATCTACTTTCGAGTCGCACAACTTCGCACGAACAGATTAGTGTGTCGTCTTGCTTCAAACGTCGCATCATAGGTTTTTTGGGTCGACTAATTCGAGACTCATTGCATTTGGCACTAATGATTATGTCAGAATATAGTCTGACAGTATTACTAGTTGTATTGTTTTGTTTTGTTATTCAGTTTGATTTGCATGACCCCTGAGTTAAGTACAATGATGATGTTATTTGTTTACTACAGAATAGTATGGAACTTTCTAGAAGACTGAGGTCAGAACAGTGATGATGTAATTTGTTTACTACAGTATAGTGTGGAACTTTCTAGAAGACTCTAGCATGACAGTGATTGATGAAGTCTGGAATATTCTAGAGACTAGTACATGTTTGTAGAATGATTGGGTAGGTTCCAGAAAGTTCTGGTATGTGCTTGAATTGATGAAAAGTTCCAGAACAATGCATTAGGCTATAAATACACAAGCACGGGTTTGTGTTAGTGAGATTAAGTAAGTTGAGTCCAAGAAGATCAAGTCTGGAGATCAAGTCAGTTCAAGAAAGTTAATCGGGAGATTACAATTGAGTTGCAGTGAAGAGAATCAGCAGTTACAGCGATAGTCAATAGAGAGCCAGCTATAGAGACAGCAGGTTATTGAAGCAACGAGTGTAACAGTTGCTGGAAGTATCTCAGAAGTTCAACACAAGTCAAGGCTTCGCAGCACTGGCTGGAGCATAAACAGACATTACGTCGGACGTTTTGTTTGAGTAGGCTTGTGAACGTACGGTCGGGATTAATAAAGGATTAACTCGAACCAGTCTTCAGTCAATCTTCACACCGAAAGCTATTAGCACCGTCTGTAACAACCTGCGCCCACCCACACACGGGGAAAAACGTGACAGATTACTTCCACCATTTCCAAGATGGCGGACAAAATGGCCGCCAGATTTGCAGATGATCATTATAACTCGAGAGTGGAATGTGATAGAGTAAAAATTCAAAAAGGTTTACTTATCTTTTGTGGTTCAAAAAATCAATTGGAAAAGTTTTGCATGGCTTTGGTGACATCATCAGCCATTTTCCAAGATGGCCCCCAAAACTATTTCGAATCGCACAAACAGATTAGTGGGTCTTGCTTCAAACATTGTTTCACAGGTTTTCTGGGTCAACTAATCCATTTAGACTCATTGCGTTTGGCTCTGATTTACTTCCACCATTTCTAATATGGCCACCAAATAGTTGCTTCGTGTAAGAACTTCAGATTCCAGAGACACGCCATATCCTGAGTTTTTTAGGTCAGCACGTCCATTACAATAATTTTTGTCTGGCTCTTGATGATTAGGACAACCATTTTCAAGATGGTTTAACGAATAACTTATTTGGGTAAAAAACATCAGGTTTGCCTGGACTGAAGAATCATTCTCTTTCTGGAAAAATGTGCTGTATCGAAAATAATTCTCTGCAATTAATTCAGTGATCTACTGTCCACACTGTCTGTGTCACTTCCAGTAAGTTGTAAATGCTTGTGAATCTATACACAATCAACCAGTATTTACACAACTAATCTCTGTCAAACTGAGAATGAATTGCTGCAGCTAAAACCACGACATTCTCCACATGCAACCGAGTACGGCAATCCTAACTTCTTGCAAGTACATCTCTTGGAACTGCAGTTGGTCTTACACGAGCATCTGACTACTTTTCTCCGGTTCTCTGGTGCTGCTGACTGGTCCATCGTCGTGGGAATGAATTTCTACCTGCCCGCACACATCCCCAATACAGCGAGTCTAGGCCACTGCCACAGAAACTTGACCGCTCTTGCTCTTGATAATATGTCCCCTGCCGGCAGCATGGAATTTAGCTACCAAAGAAAGTTGGTGATAATGACTGTATTTGGACTGTGGTTAGTATGACACCTCACCCACAAATCGCCTGTATCGCAAGTCATCCAAATTTCCAGAGCCAGTACCGCCACGAAGCACAGATACAACTCTTACAAGCTTCAAATATGTCTTGTTTCAGCTGCATGCGTCCAGTTTCTTGAATGGGAGAGCCTTTGCTAATACCGAACAGCTGTAATGTGTTGCAACCACCTATTGCGTGCAAATGGCAAAACTGTGCAAGTTTCAGCACCAAGAGACAACTGCAGTTCCTTGATGTTCCAGACTCTTCTCTTCCTTTGGTACCTCTTGTCAAATTACATGAACATTGGAATTTGTTGTGAAGTAGCATGGTAACACCAAAGAACCAACAAGTCTGTATCGTCTGCACCTTGAGCTTATACCACTGTGCAACCAGCATTTCCTAGCAAACTTGACAAGAAGTCAATGAATCGTTTATTTTTGCTCTTGGCCAAAAATGTTCCTTTTTTACTTGATCACCATGTTACCATTGAAGTGAACTTCAGTTCCAACTACCCCACCCAGTCTTCGAAGATGAGAGACATCTTTAGTTGATGGTCCATCTCAGTAACCATCAAAAACAACACTTAAAGCTGGGTGCACTTGCTGATGTAATCCACATAAGCTCTACCAAATGACTGAAACGTTGCACCTCTAAGCCATGGAAAACGGTGAAGGAGAGAACCGATGTCGATTACATGCATCACCGTGTTTTCTGGAAATTGAAATCTTCAGCTGGTTCCCCACTGGACCCGGAGTGCATCAGCTCATATTGATTTATTAGCGACTCTGGGAAGACCAGATGTATCAAAAGGAGCAGGGAAACCAACACACAGCTCAAACTTCAAAAGACTTGATGAACTTTCACTGTTGTGTTTTGCAGTTGTTAGGATTCGCTGAAATAGCAGTCGTGGATCCACTTGAGTAAAATTACTATTAGCAGCATGAACTGATTGACTTCTCATTGCCACAACCTTGTCTTTCTTTCTGAATGTGAAGTCTTTCACACTTGACCTCTCCATAGACAAGTGAACTGCCTTCCCCACTTCTCTGGCATTTCCGGCACTGACGCATGTGCCTGCAGTCACACCAGTGGCGATGTTTTGTAACGTATCTCTTTAAAATGGGTTACTGTTGAGGAGGAATTCAACAAGCCTGCGGATGTCTTTGTCGTCACGCGACTGTCTTGCCTGGGTACATTCTTTATGCCGCTGACTTGTTTCACAACTCAAGTTTGTCATAGTCTGCATGGCACCATTGATACTTAAGCATGCCGGAAAGGAATTCAGCCATGGTGCACTCTGTGTATCTCCCATTTCGCAACCTCTAGTTAAACCTCTTGCTGTTTTAATACTTTTCATGAGCGTTTGTTCAATTACAAGATCATATCTCATTATGACAAGCCTGCCCAGAATCTCTCACTTTGTCTTATGGTGTGTTGGCCGTAGACATCTGGACGGGTGTCTGAGTTGCTATGTCTGTTTCAAGTATATGTATGAAGATTTTGCATAAGTCAGTTGTGACCAGCAGCTGCAAAGTAAGGCAGCATTTCAGAAACTGCTTTTAGATGAAGCTCCCAAACTGACCTTATTTCTGCTTTTGAAAAAGTCGAAGGATGTCAGTCATCTTCATATAACGTAGTCAAAGACTAACGATTTGACTTTGCAAGCTCAAGTTTGATTTATGTGCTTCCATTTTTTATGAATACCCACTATAAAACACTCCGACGAGCATACATCGTCGTACACAGACGTCATGCCAGCAATAAGATCATCATACCGCTTCAGACCAGCTCTCAAATCATCATGAAGAATATTATTGGCCATTGATTCTTCTGACGAACTATTCTCTGTCACTGCAAATTCTGAAGACCTATACTCTGATTCAGTCGTGTTAGAATATACCAATGGCAGTAGGTCGGAAGCCAGAAGTGAACTCTCGTGAGGGCATTCCACTATAATCCAAGGTTCAGAATCGGAAGAAAATGGCTGGGCATGGCATACCCCAGAGTATACATCTAGTTAAGTGATCAGTTGGGATGTCTGGGATGTCTGAAGAATCTGTCTCCATATTTTGATGAGTCAAAATTTGTGTACATACATTGAACTGCTCCACCTCTTGGCATGGAATTTGTATGTTCTGTGTTCGTGACATTCTGGGCTCCTGGAATTTCTGAAGAACTTGAATTTCTTTCTTCATTGGTTTTGGATTAGCGTTACTTGGTCTGTCAATATTTGGAAGTGGGATGTTGAATGTTCTGACTTTTATGATAGCATTCAGTGCCGAGTCTACCAACATATGCCCCCTCACTGCTCTATCCACACTTTTTCCATTTAACATAAGGATCACACTGTTTGATGCATGCACCGTGTCAAGAACTTCTTGAAGCCCTGTGCCTGACATTACGTATCCAATACATCCCAGAAAGCTCATCTCAGTACGAAATCTTCCAAGCCTGGCTAAGAACACGTGACTGCAGATCACTGTCGTTTTCAGTTGTTTGCTGGCACTAATTTCCTCTACAATCAGTTACCTGTGTTCATAAAAAGCATGCATATTGAACAAATTTTGAGTCCTAACTATTAAAATTTAATTAATAACTTTTTGTTACACAATCCTATTGCCCTTTCTTCAAATTCAGGAGAAATCAGCAGCCAAATTCTCAAAACATGCCAGTAGCAGACGAAATCAATGCTTGGGAACAACTAACAATATCTCCAATAGCAAGGAAAAAACCACTTCCTGCCCAATTTTATTAAGGGTTTGTATAATGAATCAGCCAATAACTCCACCAGAATAACATATTTTTCTAACAAATATTATTTTTGATACCTCAAATGAATATATTTTTCAGAAAAATAATTGAGTTTGTGAAATTTATTATGAAAATTTAACTAAAGCCTTTTCTGAAAAACACACCAACTTTTATGTAATATAATCTAAAATGTGATTAAAATTCCACATTTTGTATCGAAATCTTAAAAACAAATTATAAAAACGATCAACTCATTAACCCTGACTGTAGATTGTAAAATGTTTTTGTGTAGATACGTATCAGGTTACAAACAAAGTTTGCAGAACGTAAATGCGGTAAATTGAGGTTTGTGAATTGGCAGCCATTTTGGCGCCCATTTTGTCAGCCATCTTGATTTTTTCTCGCAAACCAGTGACCAATTGTAAGGTCCAGATATTTAAAATTGTCTAAATTACAAAAGAATAAAACTTTTGCCATTTTTAGGGCAAAATATAAAAAGAAATCTTGCAACATGTATCAAATTGCCGTTTCGGCCGCCATTTTGTCGGCCATATTGGTTTTATTTTACGGAAAATTGGCATCTTTTGATTGGTATGGCTGTTATGAAAAGTATATAATCAATGACAAACTTTATTGTTTTATTTTTAGCTGTTACATAAGAGTAACATGCCAGAAAACAGTAAACACCGGTTTTGTCGGCCATTTTTTCCGCCATCTTGAAAAACAGACTTCCGCCACTCCGATTTCGGTAGACTTTTTTTCTGACACCATGGGATGTTTAAAGATGCCATTTATGCAAAAAAAACTTCTGTTGCAATTTTTCCGAGGTTGGGCCCTCTGGAGCCCTAGAATAACTGGACTATTGTATGAAGTTGCGTATGGTTGTACAGACAACATATGCGGTTAGTCTACAGTTTTATTGAGAAGTGCACATACAGGCGTCTTATTACCGTGTGGCTATCTACTGGAAGGAGATATGTAAAGTCAAGGTTGTGTTATGAAGTACTATCTAATATGACCAACAGATGTTACCATTATGTACACCAGCAACTACAGTGATATCATGACAAAATTATAAATTGACCTTATTAAATAAGGTCAATTTTGGAAATTGCAATTTGGAGTGCCCTTGCTGCCGAAAATGGCGTCAGTGAAAATCTGAAAAATAGCCGTTTTTGCCAAACAAAATCAAAACATACGAATTTGAAAATGAGTTTTGAAAGTTCAATTATTCAATCCTAGTTCTTTCAAATCTATCACTCATTCATTATATATGCTAGTAAAAAGCATTCAAACATATCTATTTCGGTACCCAATTTTATTGCAAAATGGAGGTACAGGCTATAAAAAGAAAAACAATGAAAATTTTTTTAAAGTGAAATAATTTAGAACTCACTAAATCCATGTCCTAAATCTCAAAAATCTGAGATTTTGGGTATGGGCTCTACCTGGTGGTTTTATTATGGAGGCTTCAGTACATGAAAACTAGATACTGAGATAATTTCTATACCTTATTTTCTACTTTGTTATGTGCTTGTAATTACAAGACTAATTCATTCCAAGAATATGTGAATTGGACAGAAAGACAAACTATCTGTATTAACTTGTAAGTCAATTTTCCTATAAAACAGACACCAGAAATGATTCTGATCTCGCGAAAAAAGTTATTCCATAGTGTCAGTTGAACAGCAAATGCTAGCACTACACCTGTGATAACGGCTCACTGTGAGCACATGTTTCATTGCAGTGTTCGTTTCTCTTAGTAGCAGGAACCAATGGCACAACATTTTTATAATTACCACTTGTTACACAAACATATACTAATTCCGAAGTTGCCCCTGCATTCAATGCTCATTTTTGTATTTCATATAGCTTTCGAAAGTTGACCAGAAAATAGTAACTGCTCCAAAACTCTCTTTACTTTGGCAGTCACAGTCAATAATTCTACAACACGACGAAATGATTCCCCGACCCAAGATTTCCGTATATTTTAGTTGTTTTCTTTCGCTTACATTGTGTTTTCATTGTTCATTTGCTCTTTAGCAGTGTTTTTGACGCAGGTGTCAGCGACAGCAGCAGACAGGTGTCTGAAAGACAGCCTTCTCAGTTATGGGTCGCATAATGTGGTTCATCACCTCACTAGCTATAACTTAACGCAACTCACTGAGCAGCACACTACAGGCACACATCAGGACCGTGGGAAGAGAGAGGCACGTGCCCCCCCACAAAAAAAATGTAGACGTCAGAGTCAAACCGTGGCAACCGACATAGCTGTGGAGTCGGGGACAGTCGAGAAAAGATAGACTTCGAATACGGATAAGAGAGAAAATTTATAAGAACATTTGACAACTCACCAACAGTGCTTGGTTTACACTTTGAGGACTCTAGCCAGGACATTGTTGTTAGGGTCTTCGTTTTTGTAGTAAAGGTCGCCTAAGCACACATACATGAATTTCGAAAACTCGGAAAAATTTGTAAAGCAAAACTTTTGAGGAGCGTATTAATTCACTGGATTTTCAAATTAATAAAACAATTTTACGAACGCAAAACTATTTTTTCCAGAAGTTCCTCTTTGGCAAGGAATAACGGAGGCAATTGTCGCTTTTTTTTTCGAGATTGTATATCGCTTGAAAAAATGTCCTTACATATAACATCAATTGCTGAGCATTTTCTGATTTTTTAAAATAGAGCTCTTTTCATATCTAGGAGCCCGGTCCTTGAAGGGGGCCATTGATGAGATTCAAGTGGCCACCGTTTTCGTAAATACAATCTCAAAGACAGAATATTCACCACACCCCCCAGTCTCAATGGGCTTACTCATTCACCTAATAATAATTAAAACATTATGTAACATATTGCACACGCTCAAACATGACCACTTCAGACTAGTTTATGAATAAATAATTACTTTTAACCTGCAAAGCGTCTTCAATGAATTTCGCTAGACCTTTCAAGTTATTTTGAAATATTTGAGTTAGGGCAGAATCCCGTATAAAAATGGCCAATATGAGTATATTTTTTACAACCAAAGATGAAATGAACTTCATCTTCACTTTCGTTTTTACAAACACGACAAGTCCGTTCATTCACAGGAATTCAAAAGTAACGCCACACCTCAACCTCTAATGGTAGAATAGCTGCTCTCAATCGAGTTACGACGGACCTCTGGGACACCGGCAGAAGTAAATACTCTTCTACACAATAGCCATTCTTAAAATATTTTCATAAGCACAGTTTAGGTTTCTCAGTGATTATTTTTTAACCAGTTTAACTCTTCTATCTGAATGTTTTGAAGTTTACGAGAGACACAATTTGTTTGTTCCTGAAATTTTCTAAAAACTCGCATTTCATTATAATTTTGAATATTGAAATTGGCCAAAGAGGCTGATAATGCACCGGATAGGGTCAATTAGTGCAAAGGTCGTCTAATGTTCAAAAATAATTATACATTTTTCAAGGAATTCTCTTCAATTTCAGTAACTGGTGTAACCGTATAAGCCAATCAAATGTACTGCTTTACTTAGCAATCAGGCAATCCAATCGGAAACAGGTCATTGAGTTCTAACTAAGATTTTAAGCTAAATACTTCAAAATCACATATCTGCTTGGTACATGTACTTCAGTTCCAATTCTAAAGTGTCAGGTCATTTGGTGAAACCATGGGGTCATTAGGTTAATTTTTCTTCTGAACTTTTTACCTTTTCATTCAACACGTATTGTGTTATTTTAATAATTAAACAAGTGTGATTCTCATCATTAAACGCACTTTTCAAGGATTTTGCAACAATTCTACTAAAAGGGCTTGTAATGCACAGGATAGGGTCTATTAGTTTAAAGGTCATCTAATTTTCAAAATGTTATTTCTCCTAAAATTTTCAAGGAATTCTCTTCAATTTCAGTACACATGTGTAAACCTACATGCCAGTCAAATACCCTACTTTATTATAAGTAAAAGTGCTATCCAATCAGAAACAATAGGTCAAAGATCATTGAGTGCAAACTAAGATTTTGAGCTAAACATATCGAATTCACAAATGTGATTGAGTTTGAATTCTAAATTTTCAGGTCATTTGGTACAACCATGGGGCTCTTAGGTGCATTTTTCTTCTGAAATTTTGACCATTTCATTCATCTTGCATTCTGAAGTGCATAAAGTAAGCTATCTGTGATACTTAGCATTAACCACACTTTTCATCAAGGCTCATAATGCATCGGAAAGAGTGAACTAATGTAAAGGCCATCAAATTATGAATATGTAATTTCTCCTACAGTTTTAAATAATGCTTTTTCATATTGATAAACAGGTTGTCATTAATTCCCACACCAATCCCACTAAAATGCACGTGCAGAATCTATTATTGTCACGGTGTGACAATAATCTTTCTAGTTCGAGTCCTTCCTACCAACTTTGATGCTTTGAAAATAACTCCAAAATGGGTGCAGGTATGTTCTTTAAATTAAATGTATGATATTTAGCAGTATGTAAATTTTGATTCTATATATAACCATATTCCGCAATTTACCGGAAAAGTTCATTTGGGGCAAACGTCAGTATGCTACTCCTTCTTCAGTTTTAAATGTATGTTCTTCAAGTTCGGTGCACATGTGTAAGTCAATAAGACAATTTAAAAAAAATTACCTTTCTAGGTATTCGGGTCATCCAATCAAGTCAAGTAGGTCAAAGGTTATGGGCTGCAACTAAAATTTTTTGCTAGACACTTCAAATTCACATATCGGATTGGTACATGCAATTGAGTTCCAAATCCAAAGTTTCTTCATACCAATTACAGTAAATCACATGCGCAAAGTTTAGTAATTCTTGTTGTTTCATTGTGATTGTGAAATCCTTCGAAATCATTTTGACTGTTTGCTTCCTTTCGGAAAGAATGCAAATTTACCTGCGCATTTATAATCCAATGGACGGGCATAAGCATGACCTCATTTCAGTTGGTCTTGCTGATGAAAGTTTAACAGATTTTGTTGGGTTAAATCTTTTTTTTTTGTCCCATGGGCAGAAAAGAGGTAGTGTTCCTACCCCACACTGTGTATAGACATTCTCATTATTAGCATTATTTTATAATAAGGCAACTCTTATATCACCAAAGTTTTAGTACTTTTCGCAACTCCAATTCAGCTCTTACTACTTACTACTTTCTTTATCACATACGCGTTGAAAAAGTCGAGTGCAATACGGTAATGTGATACTATTTTCTGCATTCACCTCCCGCACTAGTTCAACAGTAACCTCTGACATGGAAGGTTCAAAAGGTACGTTAATGTCGACTCGACGTTGTAAGCCGGTTCGATCATTAAACTTTCCAAAAATAGTTTAAAGTAATGCAATTGCAGCAGTACATTAAATAACATTCAACATACTATCAGGTCCCAAACGTAACATGTGGACCATACAAAACTGTCAATCATATGACACTTCTGTCGCAGTTTTCAATGGCTAAATATTATATTGTCTGCAACTCAGGCGCCGATTTTCGGAACTGCAATATTGAATATTATGGTTATTCATAGGCGGATTTAGGTGGGGGAAGGGCCCCCCATTGGCTGCCGCAAGCAAAATGAAACAGCAACAGCATGAAGCGTGAGGAAATAATGATTTCAGTAACTAGGACCAGTAGCGGATGAGGAGAGGATCAGAACCCAGACCGCGGTAAAAACGTGTTCCCGTTTGTTTTTGTTTTTGTTGTTATGTCCACAGATAGATATTCTGAACAGGAGGTCCACATCCCCGGCCCCCGCAACTTTCGGGCCGCCTGTGCACATAAAATCGCGCTTTGCCCAATTCTCCGAGTCAACATCTTGCCAACCCACCCCTTTTGGTATCCTAGAGCCGTCACTGTTATTTAACTATTTTTAGGGAAATGTTTCAAATTCAATGCAAACTTACCGTTGTTTTCATCTTTGTTATCTCCTTTCAAGTAATAAATCGTTACATTTAAAGGAGAATGACACCAAAAAAAAAACCTATTTTGTATGAATTTAGATCGAGTAGTTCCACTCCATAACGGCACGTTCGATTGCGTTACCTGACACCTGACACCTGACGGCAGACGGAGGTGTTGAAATTATCCAATGACGTCATCGGTTTCACACGCAGTCTGTTCAGCAGTTCACAACACGGGTTACTGGTGTCAGCTTATCGCTTGAAGTCATTGTTTAACACCAATAAATCATCAAACTTCGATGAAAAACCCTTAAAAATACACCGAATTCTTATAAAAACGCTCTTACGTATTTATTGGTATTTGGACACACCGTAGCCTACAAAGTTCGGCAGGCCAATAAGGTCCGTAGCAGGAGATTAGGGTGTGTTCGGAGATAATTTCGAAGTATTTTCCGTGAGATACAGACAGGAGAACCTAGATCTGTGTTGTTTAGGCTTGTGGTTTTTTGATTTCTAAACACAAAACACTTGTTATCCTGGTCAGTGGCTCCGGGAGCCCGATCAGGCCTCGGTGTCGCGGCCGGTCGGATTGACTCGTTATCCGGCGGCCAGTGGCTCAGAAACTGATCATACATCACGAACATAAACCAGCCAAAGTTCAGTGGAAACTAAACTTCCAGTCAAGAAAATACTATACTAGTAAGCCAAAGTAATGTGCACGTGATTATGTTGGTGAATTAGCCACGAAACTGCAAATGTACATGTACTTACTCGTCGGGGGCCGCGAATTCAAGTTCCGCTTTGGCTACAGCACCGTCAGGGCAGTTGTATATTGACAATCATTATTGAGTAATATAAATGTAAATAAAGATTCCCCTAACACCTGGGCGTGGGATGGAAATTGAGTTGTTTCACAGCAGTTTCTGCCAGCAAACACTTAATTAGCATGAGCTCACACGGCCTCGGTTTTATCGCACCTAAAGCCGCGGGTAACGCAGTGATTTATTCATTGCTGGCTTCTCAAATCATTTGCACTCACGAACACTCCAAAGGCATTACAAATTGCATCTAATGAGACAGACTTTGTTTCAGTTTTATATAAGTATTGGTTAGGGTGAAAATAATTCATTTTGAAACAGAACGCTCAGGAACGCCAACATGGCAACTCGATCCCGACTTAGGACGAGCTAGAGCTCATCAGTCCCGTCTTCGCAGGTGGATCCGGGTTAAGTTTTACAGGCTATCAATTCGAACAGGAATACAGTGATGAAGAAATACTAGAGAGGTGCCGTGAACAAGCTCAGACAACGGAACGTATGTAGTTATTTGGTAAGCCGGTATTCGTGATTGAGGCACTGTCGACGTCTGCACGCCACAGACACGGAGATGTTTCACGGCCTCATACTTGCTATTTACAGCGTATATTTCATTCTTCACTACCATGAGCCACTTTCTAAGCATTTAATTCGGACTCTCGAGGACGTAAAAAAACTAGATACCCGCTTTCCTCGCAGCTGTTAGGCTAAATTTCACAAAGAAATCATGAAAAAACGATGAAATATAATCAATAATCAACCCAGAAACTAATTCAGGGTCCGTATTATTCTATAATTATTGACATAATACCCTAACTTGAACGACTATTCAGGCCAATGAAGAAAAAATGTGCGTTCACGATAGCTTTTTGCATTCATGATCGCCATAGAAAATTAACGACTTTGTTCCCGAGGACGTGCTCAGATTAGTAAATATCTCGAATTGTGTCACCAGGGACGATTAAACTTTTTTCATGTCATTTTTAGCAAAAATGAGGTTCGTTGATTGTCCCAGTCATATTTTTCACGTAATTACACCTTTTGGTTTTCTAATTGATTATTCGTTCTTTACTCCGGAAGTGACGTTTTGGGAGGCAAGAATTTCGCGCCAATTTCATTTCATATAGTCTGACTATGAAAGCTGTCGAGTCAGTCATCGCTCTACCTCGGTTTTGCGTTTGCTGTTGTTTACGAGTCAGTCAACGAGTCACACTATTGCTGTGTACGGTACCGGGATGTACTCATGATCGCTCAGAGCCTGTAAGCAGCCCTGCTGCGATGTTGAGTAGTGGGAGGGAATACAGGCCCAGTTCAACACCCAGTGAACAGGACAGTTCGTCGTTCGATGAACAGGTCGGTGAGCCACATTATGATAAGTTTATTGTGGGTTTGTCTAAAGTATTGGGGCTATATGGAAGGTGCTAGATGTGTGGCATGGGAGTCACACGGCGGGGTGTAAGCAGTTTGTGTGCTCAGGTCACTATCCAGTTGGGACACTCGGGCATGTGGGACAGTTGTTCCTCTGTCCGTGGGGCGATAATGAATACATCCCGGTACGCAGCAACAGTGTGGCATGTTGAGTGACTCGTAAATAAGAGCAAACGACGACCGAACTTGTCACAATCGAGATAGAACAGTAACTCGGCAGCTCTCACGGTCAGACTATATAAAAATAAATTGGCGCGAAATTCTTGCCTCCCAAAACGTCACTTCCGGAGTAGAGGGCGAGTAATTGTTTAAATTTGCAAGCAGATGTAATTAAGTGAAAAATATGTCTGAGATAATCAACGAACCTTTTACTAAAAATGACATGAAAAAAGGTTGCCTTCGCCTTTAAAGAACCCTGGAATTGCTAATAACAAGTAGAAATTGTCGATTTTACGAGGCAATGCATTTTACCGAAAGCCATTGCTTTCTGAGATCTTTATTTTAAAAATAAGCAAAACACAAGTATTATTTCAGTTACACAACAAAGGCTACACTGTGACGCTTTTCTATGAGTCGCATTTGTACGAAAGTAGCATTCAGTTATGAAGAAAATGACACTTAAACTCACCGGGTACGTCACTGTCGTCTGCCATTTTGTATGTAAGGTCCCGTTCCCGATCGCCTTCCGGGCGTTCTCGATCGCGGGTTAGCCGGGGTGTAATTGATGTTTTTGAGTTTCTTGTCTAACTTCGCACTTGATGACCCCTAAATTCGAGCTACATACTGTAAAAACTCGTTATTTCAAGTAAAAGCTCGACATTTTGAGTTTTATGTTTAATGTTGAGGTCATCAAGTGCAAGTTAGGATTAGACAGTTATCCACGTACGCTGTTATGTACTCAAACATAGAATAATAGACAAATACCTTGACAAAAATAGAACCGAACACGACAAATATTATGTCTAGTCTACTTCGAGTCAAAAGATTAGATCCCAGGTCAAGTAGAAACGTGCGACGTGTCAATCAGTCTGTTTGATTCTCCTATAGTCAGAGTAGAAGAGAAGTAAGACAAAAGCTGCCACCTCAATCGTGATATATCTATGATTTCATTGAGAGAATTGTTGGTCCACTCCTTCATTTTTTGTGACAAATTTGGTGCATGCATATGGACTACATCCAGAAACAAAGTCAACTGATGGAGATTTGTTACATATTTCTTGTTTCTTTCTTCAGATATATTGCTGTTATCCGACCTATAATGTCCTACGCTGCGTCAGTATGGGTAACAGGCTGTAGTCCATTCGACTCTAGGGAGCCTAGAAAATGAATTCCGTGGCCACTTTTTGGGGGCAAGATAATTTTGATGTTTTTAAGGTCATTGAGTAGTATACTTTAAGAATCTAAAAAGTTCCCAAGGTTTGACTTGCACGTTTTCGAGAAATTTGACCTCAAAAATCTAACTTTTTGCATAATTTGGCACAGAAAACCAATCTTCAAAAAACAACAACACTAGCTAAAAACTGAATGATAATCTGATTGGGTTTTGTTCACTTGAAGTTATTGAACAAGGAAAGTGATAAATATTATGACATTAGGCGCAAAATTGCTCAAAAAAGAGAAACAATATACTTTTAGCAGCGCCTCCTGTTGGCCAGAAAACACACTACTATATTCTGAACTCCTACAAAAAGAACTATACTGTTAACCATTTGGAACTTGATAAAGATTTTACATCACAACCTATATGTGAACACCATACATTTCCAATTAATTGTCATAATTAATTAACATTGTCCCATATTGCAGTTCACTGTCAACCGCCTCACAGGGAACGACACACCTTGCAATGTCAGTCATGAGCATGATAAAATATTGTCCACATTTTCCACTAGGCTACAATTTTAAAGTTCTTCAATAACATAGCAAACCCTTTTTATGTTTCTTCATCCACTCCATTATCATTAAGATCATCATCATAAGTGTCACCAAAAGTTGTTTCTTGAGGCGGCACTGTGTTCACACAATCTCGACAATCACACAACTCAGAGCATGGCATGCCCGACTTCAAACATGAGCACATTTTTGTACCACAAGCACTCTTTTTACATTTGCAATTAGCGTTCTTCATGACGTTTTCTGGGGCTAAAGTTAGAGCCATCCAGTGAAACTTCAGACTGCCCTGCACCAAAAGCCACCCATTACCAACTGGAGATGGCGCACCGACATGCTGTCGCAAGGCTCGTTTGTGAATAGCACACTGGTAGTTGGCTCTTCTGGCATGTAACAGCAAACAATCATGATTAGGAGGGAGGGATGATTCCATCACAGATTTCAATCTGAATATGTGGTAGCGTGCTTCGTTAACTGTTGATGATGCGGAGTCGCCGTACAGCTTGCACACAAACAGTTCAATGTCTTCCGTCAGTTGCTCAGAAAACTCAAAACTCACATACTGCAGGACTTTCCAACATCAGCTGCAGAGCCTTGACTTTACCTTTTCCTTTGAAGGCACTGAGTCGCACCAGGTGAAAATATGAAATCCAAGCAACGCTTGGGCCTTGTCATGGCCTAGAGTAGACGCGAATGCACTTAAATCAATTAACCTGGAATTGTGAGCTGTACCAGTTAACATTTTGAGAGATGCAGGAATGTTGGCTGCATGGGCCACACCCAAAACCATCACATCTGTGTCAGGTCTTTTGATGATAATTGAGGTGTAACTGCTTGCAGCATGATGAGCGTGCAATAACAAACACGTGTCTGCCTCTTCGTGATCGCAGTTGAGTTCGGGAACACTCATAACAGTGACCTCTCCATTGTTGCCCACGCAGATGACATGACACATACTTCTGTGTGTGACACATATACCGTAGAATTGTAATTCCTTTGACGCTTCCCGTTTTAGATAGCAAATAATTGCAAAAATAAAAATTTTCCTAGTGCTTAAATTTTTCAGTACAGGAGTCTCCAAAATGTGAGACACTGAATCTGAGCACTGTTTGGATTTTCACAATAAGTTATGGGACATGGTTGCAGTTTTATATTTCTCAAGTTCCAAACACTGCTCATATTTACATAAAAGGGTCTGAAGTTCATAAAAAGCAGTACTGATCACTCACATGCACTGCCATTACCTATGTCATAGAGATTGGGACAGTCAATACTGCACATTTCTCAACCAAAATCATAATTATTTTTTTCTCTGCCCAAACTAAGATTTTTGTCATAATTCACACTTTTTCCAATTAAGCGTAGGCACACCTACTTACCTGTCAATATTTCGAACTTGGATAGGCTTTTAATCTTTCTTTTCTTTGAAAAGTTCTCTGTGACCTACTTTGATTTTTTGCAAATAATAAACTGTGGTGCTAACACATACGCATTTCTCTGTGCACTGTATGGAACTGACATCGACAATCGCCTTGATTTTCTACTAGTACTAGGCTCAGCATATTTTCCTCCATGAGCTTGGGCTTTCTCTTTCTTTTTAATTGCTCTCTCAATCTTTGTTACATCTGTATATATTGTCGCTAACACTGCTTGTGATAGAAGAGTGATGATTCGTTAGGAAAACTTAAAAACTTCTCAGCGATGACACTTTCTTTGCACTCAATGTTGACCCATTTTTTGAGCTGTCAATAGCCTTGGACCTCGTAATCTCTGAAAATTCCTGGAGCTCCTAATTTTTAGATGAATCTGAGGTATGGATGCAGTAAGAGGCAGACATCTTGCCAGTGTTGCTGTGTGGAGTCCAACGTTTTTCTATCATTTATCATGGCTGATACAGCTTCCCAGCCGACACAAAACTGCTGTGTGCCACGCACAAAATAATTCAGGAACAAGAATTGATGAGACCTGGCTTGACATTCCTTAATGTCTAACTGCTGTACTCTACTGATTTATGGCCCTTGGTGTTTGTCAACAATTAATACTGTCCAATGCAGTCAGTGGATGTTTAAAACTTAGGCAAGCCAGCAAGATAACACCAGCTGTGAAGCAGACGACTTGGGAATGGAAATGGTCGGACACAACATTTTGCTGGCATTTGATTGGCACCTAGTCGCTAACGTATTAGTTGAGGTTATATTTTTTCCAACTTTTAAAGTAAAATTATTACTTAACGTGCAAGTGTATTCTTGGGAACTTTTTTAAAATTGACTTTTGAACACCTGTACATGTAGATGTGATTAATGCAAAGTTCCCGTTGCCCCCCAGAAAGTGGCCAAAGTGGTGAAAGATAGGAGCGCTGGGACTATAGCCTATAACAGCGATAAAGCAGATTACAATTATCAACAAACTTAATCAGTTGCAACGTCTGGCTTAATTTTGTTTGTGCATAACCTCTGCTTTTCCAGGAACGCATTCTGCAGCCCCAGAAATGCTAATCGGTCTACCACCACTGTACATATACCATGATGGTGAATCTGCTTGTGCTGCACTTTGTCTGATATAATGGCCAGTGGGTGAAAGCTCTCATCACTGATTCCGTTGCACATAGAAGCCACATAAATGTTCGCAATAAACTAGTGGCCAAGACTGGGCAACTATGGAACATGCCTAGTGATGTCCACATCACAGTTTTAAATCAAACAAACAATTTCTTCTCTGAAATTGGTGATGGATGACCTACCGCAGAAAACAAGAATGTTGTGGTTTGTTATACAGATGGCTCTATACTGGAAAATGTCCAGACATGTGCTGGAGTCTGTTTTCCAAGCCTTCTTGTTGTAGACGCACAAATCTGGGTATCGCTAGGCAATCTTGTCATGGTGTTCTAGGCTGATATCAATGCTATTAATGGAGCTGCTCAACTGGCACGAAAATATAACATCGAGCTGGGCAATCAGCCAATGGGGCTATTCGATAAATTTACACTAACTAGAGAGCGCGCGTGTACTAGTGGTGATAGATTAACAGCCTCGATTTCGCGGGCCTCTTAAATACATGGTGAAATGGCTTGTAGCCGTGCCAACGGAATCAGAAAAGGGTGCTTCTATGAGAGGAAGTAAGCACAACCTTATACAAAGGTAATGTTTGTGATTAATTTAACGATTATTCCATGTTTATTCCACTGATGCCTGTTAACTGATGTCGACTTCGCGGCAGTCACCAGTCGGGTTTATCTTCGTTGTGATGTGTGTTACGATACTTGACGTAGCCCTTGGGATCTTTTCTACATCAAAGCAGTATTATTGTTAGGAATGATTTCTAACAGGCTTATCAGTGACATTTACATCAATGAATGCTGAATGTTTATGCTGTTAACTCGATATTGGTTAGTGAGTCAAGATTACAATCCAAGCCCAATGCCATGGCAAAGGGTGCGTGACAAATATCCATTAGATCATTTGGTTACTCCCTATCTTATGTCTTCAGGAAATGTATTACAGGTTGAAATGGAAATCTATCATGTCTGTTTTGCGGGCTTGTACCATGCAGAGGAGATATGCTTCGCTTCTGCACCGTCCTTGAATGGACAAACATTGGTTTTAAGCAGACGACTGCAGTTAATCAGCAAGATCTCCCCATCCAGGGCAGAGCTGTTGTCAAATGCTACTTTCTATATTGGAGACAACGAACAAAGCCTTTGAAAAGGAACAGCTATTTTTAAAGAAAGGTATGTAAGTCGTTTTGTTAATTTACTTATTCAGGTCCTTAACGAGGGATTGACATAGGGGGCTGGGGTTGTGAAATTTGGTGCAACTGAATGTGTGGAAATAACAGGTAATAGTGCCTGGGGGAAATATCATGGTGAGATAATTCTTAACCTTCATGAAATTCATTCAAGTTTATTTTATGAAACTGTTTTTCTCTCAATTGTAAACCCATAAAATGTATTACATTTTCTGAATTCTCAGTGACTAAATTGTCTTAACCCATGCCTTGAAATGTTGCGAGTCTTTTATAAATACAAAAGACCGTCATTTTTGTGAAAATTGCATTTTTGATGGTGCCTTACGATTTGTAATTAATCTTAAACAACAGAGAGATTATTCATCCCTTTTTAATTGACCCAAGTCTTCATATCTTCTATTGGAAGAAAAATAAAAATTCTGAGAAACGATTCCCTCAGCCTTAAAGTGGAAGTTTTGGGTTAACTTGTCCACAACAAAAGTTGCACATGCAAGAAAATTATGTTTTCAATTGTAGCTAGCTTTATAAGAATCTGCTATGCACAAGATTCGAGAATAAACAATTATCAGTGTATTTAAAAACAAAATGGCAAATTCAACAACCACATACATACAAAGAAACAAAATTGTTAAAAACAATTGTAATTTTCCCATGCAACGGAGTTCATAATCAGGCATATCAAGGGCTGAATTTCTGATTTAAGTTCAATTCTCTCAGGTTATTGCTGAATGATTGATTTTCACTTTGTCCAAAGGTAAAATAGACGGTCAGGCGGCTGGTTTCAGTTGTTAACACTCACCTGTAACAGAAAAGTCAGAGAAATATTAGCACATTATAAAATAAAACACAAGACAAAACTACTTTAGTAAGGCATAACGTACTTGACGTTTCATCTTCATGTTTTTATGTAGAAACTAATAATCTTTGTACCCAATTCTTCTTTAAGATTTCAATTAAAATATGTGAAACAGGCTAAAAGTGATTTAATAATGTGTATTTTTCACGACACCTATATGTGCTTCTGACCTCAACAAGTAAAAATCATTCTAGGTGTCAGTTTTTATTCCAATGCAATGTTGCGATGTTTACTGAATAGGTTATTCATGTTAATTCGGGATCTAATCTGGTAGTCCTGGGTGTGGTGTCCGCTATAAAATAAGGAAACTCACTCATCTAGAGAATTTTATTGGACATAGCATAGCTTTGAAGAGAAACCGCTGTGAAAAAGTCACCATTGACTTCTCAGCGTCACGTACCATACACCTCTTATATTGGGCGCATTCCCACCCAAGACAATACATGTATGTGAATATGTACTGCTATCCTACTCGGCATCCGAGTCCGGGGTGAGTTTCTGAAAAGAAACACTTAGTTACATTCAATAAACCCGTTATTCAGTAGGCTAACTGGTGGGGATAATATCACCGAACGATGTCGACAGAAGCTTGATTGCTAAAAACTTACCAAGAAACGTTATGTAGTCTCCCAATAGGCCTTTTGCGAGTTTATAACAATAACGCGAGATTATGTGAGACTTAACTGTGACGTCCTGGGAAGTGGGGCAAAAGCTTGTCGTTTGGTCATTTGCCCAATACGGTAGCAGAGTGTATTCTGTTATTGTCTTAGAGTTTTTAGCCGTTTAGTNCTTCGGCATCAACACACTTTTTGTCAGTTGGTTGACCCTTTTGATCGCAATTCTCCACGAATATAGTAACATTGGGTCTTTTGGGAAGTTGAGACCACCTGTCGAACACTTGCACCAGGGAAAATAGCAGCAATAAAGCTTAGCGCGACGACGTATTTTGATAACAATCTATCTTTTTACCAGCTGTTTACATGCAGACAGCAATCACCACTAGTACAGCAGCGACACCGCGAGGAGAATTCTCCGAATAGCCCCATTAACATCTTTTCAGATAGCCAGGCAGCAATAAAAGCCCAAAGAAACCAAGGGTCAAATCTCGTTGTGCTAATGCTTGTATTGATGAGCTTAACAGGCTTGCAATATGAAAGAAACGTCAATATACACTGAGTCAGGGCCCATTTGGGAATTGATGGCAATGAGAATGCAGACGGACTGGCAAAGATGGGAGCAAGTGTTCTGCATTGTGTGCCTTAAGCTGCTATCTCGGTATCTTACGGAAGGTGCACGATGAGTATACGCGACTGGGTATACCACCCTGCAGCCAGCAGCCCAGTGGGCATCACTTAACTCCTGCAGAGAGACCAAGGAGAATTTTCCCAACGTGATCAAACCAGAAGAGAGTCTAGAACGATTGGCCATAAGACACGTCATTCGAATTTTGACGCGCCACTGTAACCTGGCCCGACACAGACACATTAGTGGGCATAAGGGGAGCCCAGTGAATCCCGAGTGTGGCACTGACGTAGAAACCCCAGCTTTTGATAGGCTAAGGAGCAACCTACTGGATGGCATAGTTACATGCCTACAACATGTAGTACATGGAAACAAATGGAAATAACTTTCCGTTTTCTTCACGAAGAACCATAAGGGGGCTCTCATGCTTTAGCAAGGAGCCCAACCATGAGGCTTGCGCACGTCTGAGGCGCCGCAAATGACATCAGGACACCTGCACTGTTTTTTTTCAGATATAAATCGACTGCACTGTGAATATGAGAACGATTAAGATTGCCTGTTGTTCAGGAAGAAAATAATATAATCTTTATTTTTCAAAGACGCATACTGTACCAATTATAAAAGTTATAGTTCAACAATAAAATTTGTTTTGACAGCTGTCATTTTAGGTATTCCTGAATGTTGTATGTTCATTTTCGATCTTTATGTCTTAATTATTTGTTATTTATTATTGTAAAGATCTTTATCTTTATTTACATATCATTATTATTCATTCTCTGCTATTTGGATTGCCTTTAATTTCACTACCCGTGTTCTGTAAAGTTTTAGTTGAATAGCAAACTAAACTTGCAGAATAATAATAGTAATAATGATTGTAGTGATAAGGATGGTAATGATAATGATAATGATAGTAATAACAATAACAATATTAATAGTAATTACACATGATAATGATAATAATTTCAACAATAATAGTAATAACAATAATAATAATAATAATAATAATATTAATAATAATAATAATAATAATAATAATAATAATAGAACTCAAGAAATGTCTGTTCATTTCCGAAAATTTCAGTATTCGTTTCATCGGATTTGGTGATATCAAACTAAAGCGTTCGACATTTCGTCCTATTCGATTATTTTTGTATTATAATCATTCATCGAATCACCATACTGTTATCACCGTTACCGGCGTTATAAAATACGCTTAACAAAAAACAAAAGCGTATTCTTTATCTCATCCGAATGAAACGTTTACCTCTAGAAATAAACAAACACAGCACCTATGTATAACAAAATCTCACACTCTGGGTAATTTGGGAAGTTTCCTAAAAACCATTTGTTTTTTTTGGAGATTTCCTCCAAGATCGTGGTCTTTAGTGGTAACAATTTATACCAAAAAGTACATATCGAAAAGGCGCTCTTTCGGAAATCTTCGGTAATAAAAACAATTTTACAATGTCAGAGTATTTAGGTCGCTAATTTTCCTCTGTAAGCACATCTCACCAAAAACACACCCAAGGGCAAATATAAAGGAGAATGCCACCCGAATTATTTTTACCCTCTTAATCGGTCTATATCCCCATCATCTCGTATACCGTCGATCTCACCTCGTATACCGTCGATCTCACCTTGCCAAGAAGTGTCGCTTTAACCTGTGAGAAAGGTAAGTACACGACGCAGCGATGTCAGCGGTTCTTCAGCTGAGTATGTGCCGCTATGGTGTGGCGTATCGTTTCCGCTTGTGAGAACCATGAAGCTACTACGAAAGCGGGTATATTGTTTTTTATTTTCGATTTTCTCCAGAGCCCGAACTGCGTCGGAATTTGTTCGCGGCAGTAAAGAATGAAAAGCACGCCGTTCATATCAACTATAAAGCCTTGACATATCTCCGTGTCCGTGGCCGGCATAATTCTGTTTCAAAATGAATTATTCTCACCCTAACCAATGTTTAATAATTTAAACTGAAACAAAGTGCCTCTAAAGAATGTCTCAGTAAATGCAGTTTGCCATGCCTTTGCTTTGGAGTGTTCGTGAGTTAAAATGTTTTGAGAAACCAACAATGAATAAATCATACTGCGCTATCGGCTTCAGATGCAAAACATAATTGACCGAGCACCCCGAGGCCGTGGAAGCACAACAAGTGTTTGCTGACAGAAAGCAGTTGGGAAACAATAACTTGACTTTATATGCTATGGTCTGACGTTAATGGAATCTTTATATACAATGTAGACATATATACATTATTCGAATAATTGTTACTGCACACCTTTTGCCCTGTTCTGTGGAAGGGGCACCTGACTTCGCGGCCCTCGACGGGTTAGTAGATTTGCAATTTTGCGGCGTTTTTACCAAAGTACTCAGTTCCACATTATTTCTTTGGTTCACTAGTCTAGTCTTTTCGTGACTGAAAGTTTAATTTTCAACTTTATTAGTCGGCTGGTTTATTTTCGTGATGTCTCCAGTCTGGCCGCCGGCCGCGGCGACGGGCCTAATCGGGTTCCAAGCCACTGGGTTACAATGAGGGTTTTGTGTGTTTAGAACTGAAAAAATCTGAAATTATGACACACGGCTAGGCTCTCCTGTCTGTATTTCACGGACGAATAATTCTAATTTGTTATCGAACAGATCCAAACTTCCCACGACCTACCTTGGTAAGTTGGCCTACCGAACTTTGTAGGGTTCGGTACGTACACAATTTCTGTAATTCCGTAACAGCGAAATAAAGCAATTCGTTTTTTTGCATCAAATTTTGATAATTTATTGGTGTAAAGTGATGAAGTCAAGCTATATCCTGACACCAGTAAGTGTGTTAGAACCTCTGACATCATTTGTTAATTTCAGCACCTCCGTCTGCCGTCTGGTGTCAGGTAAAAGAACTGACCTCGCTGTTGTCGAGTGCAACTACACAATCGAAATCGATACATAATACGTTGCTTTTTATTTGGTGGCATTCTCCTTTAGTGCGCTTTCGTGGACTTCCAAATGTCACATACTAGCTGATTTGCATTCAACTAAAAGCTAAAATGTGGCCAATTTTGACTTAAAAGACAAAGCGCTCAACTCATTGCTTGTCTGTTCTCCTGTAAGCTTTGATGATGATACTCGAGAAGCCTACCAAAAGGGATCGTGGCATATTTTGTTAAGGCACGAACAGGACATATATTGTTTAACCATCACCCTTTTTAAAACTTGGTTCGCACATATTACGGAAACTATTACATTCCTGTACACATTGCAACAAGTCGACGATCTGTCATGCCAGCAATAGAACCTGAAAAACAAGAACAAATGACGTTGTAGATAGCTATTCGGTACAATATTTGTTAGATTTCGTACCAGGTAATCGTTTATTTATATAAATGCAAGCGTGTGCGACAAAATTTCCACCCAAAATAAATTTTAAGATACATTGGACACTTTAGGCAATCCCATCACACTATTTGCAGTGTCCCATCACACTAATTATAGATGAGTATTATAATACTCTATGGATATCCACTGACGTTTTAGCAATCGTCTTTACCGCATCTCCAGTTCACTTTATTCAAAATACATCTTAACTTTTCGAGATATTGTAAATAATCAATAAATGGCTTCTTTTTTAAATTTTCATTCCATTTATCCACAAGCGTGTGATATACATATCATTTTGTTGACCAGTATCAAGCTGAAAGCTGTCCCAAGTTCACGCTCCTTGTTAAATCTGGATTTTTCTAAAACCCCTCCTCCCGCACCCCACTGACGACCCCCTCGACCCACGACCTCCTCCTCGGCCCACGGCACATAACCCCCTCGACCCAGTTTAAACAAGCTCGATTTGATCTGAACATACAACTAGCGCTGACTAATGGGACCATCGAGTCTGGCCGAGAGCTCGGCTGGCTTTTCTCTGTTTTTTGCAATTAAGAGAGTTCTATTCGGCAAGTTTGAAAGCCAAAAATAGAAAATAACAACGCGACCAAATCAAATCAAAGACATACCAACGTTATAAATGTCGTTCTCTGCAGAGTGTAATGGTATCGTCTTCTCTTCAGTGTATGGCAGATTCAAGTTTTTGGGAGAGTGCGAGGAACCCACGAATATGTAATTTCTTCAGTAAATACAGTTTGAAAAACAAACTGTGAACTAAAAAGTATCTCAACGTTTCGTGTAGTATATTGTAAACGAGTATACAACAAAATGTGAAATTATGTTCATTTACGTGAACGCACTCTCTCCCTAAGTTTAGTAAAACATGGCAATTGGTAGCTACTCTTGGCACTATTTCCATGACAACAATAAACAATAACATGCTCACAATCGGCTATATCAGATCATGTTCTTACGCCCTTTCTGTTTTAACCACCAGGCTAGAGCTAGATCTGATTCTCGCGTAGGTAAGTCTTATGGAAAAGTCACTCAGAGACGTAATATGATTATGAAATGTGTAAAAAAGCGTAGATGCATCTATTGCCGCAGGTCGTGGAGGTTTTGGGTCGTGGGGGTCAAGGGGTTTTTAGAAAGCTTCATTAAATCCCAGAACATGCCAAAACTCATGAAGTACTACCTGATACCCGTGCCCCTTAGTCTTGGAACACCAGGTATTTTTTTCCAAGACTAACAAAGCCTTCATTTTGCATTATCTTCTGAACGACATTTCGCCAGAAGACTTTCATTATCCTGAGGATGTTCTGTTTATCCAAGATGGTTTTGCACTTCTCCACGCTTTAGCTATTCTCCCTCCAACATGTGGTAATTTTGCAGTTCAAAGAAAATAATTGTGGGTGCACCAGCTACACAAAAGCCGTATGACTTCAACATATTTCTTGCAAACGATGACAACAAAAAATAACTCTGTTAATTGTTAGTGTAGGTCTGGAGGGGTGAGAAGGCAGTTTCCAGGTTGGAGAAAACCGAGATGGCCATCGTGATTGTATACGGGCATCCAATTTTTTTTCTGAACAGAACTTTCTGAGTATTTCTTACTTAACTAATTTGCGATTTCATAATGTAATAATAAAAGTGATTTGATGTTCATATTAGGAGATCCCACATATCTACAGTAACCTATAAGAGACTTGACTTAAGAATTGTTTTGTACCTCACTTAGGTACAGAAACGATCTCGTCAAAATCCCTGATACTGGTGTCTTTGTTATTCTGCTGCAGGCACGCTATAATGTTGACTGTACATCTAGATACAGGGTCTGGGCGACTGCTGAATCTTTCCGACATGGCAAAATCCTTGGGAAAATACTACTGTGAAGCTCTATTTGGATTTAATGTATGTACTAGAGAAGATTGCACCAGTGCGTTTAGCGTAAATGAAAGGTTGGCCCCCCTTAAAACGCCGTGCATTCAGGAAACCTGACGTTGATTGGGATGTAAGTTCGAAGAGTTCGACTGCCTCGTGTACGGTTAGAGTCGTGAGTCATCAATAGATGCTACTCGTGCCAAGATGTTGAGCAAAATGGTTGGTGAAGATGAAATCCTCACAAGTCCAAGATGACCTTGCTCGACTTCCCCGTGCCAGTTTGCACTGAAACCTCACATATAACGAGTAAATCACCGTATAGCCTTCTACCGGCATGCTTGCGAACCCATAATTGAGCTGTCAAGACGAAGGACAAGGGTGGATGCAAACTGACGAAAGAGTGTTGCAAGCTGTGTGATCGTGTGATCTTATCTTACCAATCTTACTGATTGATTTCTTGCTCACCAATATTTGTGAAGTGGACACAGAAGAGGAAAGTGTAGAGTTGTGTGGAAGTTTCACGGAAAGCAGTGAAAGCGACATGGACTGTTAGAACATGTAATCAGTGACATCAACACCTAATAATTGTCCATATTTCCGCAACCATTTCCTCAATTTTTTTCTTGAAATATTTAGTGTTTATAATGGCTTATGTACACGTTCAGTGTAGTATTGATTGTAAGTAACCGTATAATACAAGTTAGATGTAATAGATTATGGAGAAAATTATTCCATCGTAATGCTTGACCCTCAGAATATAGGTTTTGACACTTGATTCGTTCACTTACAAGAATAAGAAAGTGAGATATCATCAAATAACGAAAAATCGGTAATGGCGTAACTAATTTGTATAAAAACGCACGTGGGACACTTTTTTGGCTCGTTAACATCTTTTTATGGTTTTCACACATATTTTGCTTTGCAAAAAAGCAACTTAAAAGTTCCGGGAGGTGCACGGGGGCCATTTTTGGACTCAACTATAGAGCCAGAGATTATTAGTAAGGTCACCAGTTTCCAAGATTTCTAGGTGTGTGTGGTCTGCGTTTTCTAGTTGCGTAATGTTGAGTACTTTACTTGCAGACTACAGGTGTGGTTGATGTGGTTGATAAATGTAGTAATGTTCTTTGAACCTTGAAACTCGTCGGTTAGTATAAGCTAAACATCGTGGATATATAGCTGGTGACCTGTTGAAGTGCATTTTTTTCCTTTCTGAATGCATTGATGCCTTTTCTCTGTAACTGGGGTGTTTTGCATTATTTGAAAGTCAATGGTATTTGTACTTCGTGGATTTTGCATTGTTTAAAGCTCGGGCAATAACAGTGAAATGGCCATTGCTAACTACCCGGATTGCATATTATTACTGCATTTGTTATCTAAATACTAATAAAAGCATGGAGATTTTGAGACATCTATTTGAGAAATCACAGATGAAATTTGAACCTAATACAGGGAAATAAAACTTACTAAAGTGATTAATGTTGGGTCCGTCTTTCACGGACTTCAGCTTGGCTATTGATGTTGTTATTATCCTGGCTAATAGACGGAGCGGCATTGAGGTCAGGACACTATTTCACACGTGTGACATATTGAACCTTAAACCACCTCGTTTATTCAAAGAGGGGCTCTCGGTGCGTCCATGTAGAGCATCGTTAATGCCCCTTCTGAACCAATCTTCCTCTTAGTCTAGGATAGTGACATCATCAGTATTAAAATCATGTCCTGTTACAGAGGGGTTCGAGGGGTTTGATCGAACCCCCCCCCCCCTCCGCGGAAAAGGTCGATCCCCACCATATCCGTTAAAGATAAAATTCAGATGGACAACAACAAAATTGTTGCAGGTACTGGTAACTACAATGACTACTGAGTTAGTAATAATTATGAATTTGCTTTTGATTCAAAGCGCTTCACGTAATCATCTGGCCGAATCCGGCCAACTTCTCCGGAGTGGAATTTGCGTAGATGACAGGATCAAAGTTATTTGACAGGATCGTGCAGACGATTGGAGGAGGTTTTATATTTTCCTCCGGATGGCCTAGTTCACGAATTTCTGATGATGATGGAACACACGTGGTGTTTACATCGTAGGGCAACAAGGGAGTCTAGAATTAAATGTCTGTACCTAGTTACGCTATATAGTAGCGAGTGAGCTCCCAAAAAGTAGTGCGATGTGAATACCTTAAAATAGACCAAGAAAGAAAACAGTAGAAAATAGGCTTGTAATCTGATATTGCTTGCTAGCATAGTACGGTAAAAGTCAGCCGTTTTCAAATTTGGAATTGAAAGTGTTCGTCAAGTACAGTTATGTTTTTCATCCAGTATCCACTTTGACTGTGGATTTGTGGATTGACATGCAGGCGTGCAGGCCCTACACGTGTGTGCGTTTCCGTTTTTTTAATTCAGAAGAAGCCGTCGATGCTCAAAAACCAGAATTTTATTAAAACTGTGTTTTTTGGTACTGAGAAAACACCGACGAGCAAATTCACATTTTTGGGGAAAAGTACGTCAACAATGGCGCACAACCTCAGAGACTTCATACTAACGTCTTGGAAAAGATTTCCAAGGTTGGATGCCAGTATTCCGAATGTTCGCTACTCCGAAGGTTCACTACTCCGAAGATTCGCCACCTTCAAAAGTTACTACTTCGAATGTCCACGATCCATGCAAACCAGAGAAAAACAGTCCAGGTGGCTTGATGTCATCTGCGGTGCATCAGACGTGTGCAGGCCTCGTGGTGGGGCCCATTGCCCCATTCGTGAAGGAAGTTTTCAAGTCTGCCAGTCTCAAGAAAATGAACAGTAGTTTCCATTTGTTGCCATGTACCATGTGTTGTAGGCATGTAACTATGACATCCCATTAGCCTATAGAAAGCTGGGCAAGACTCTACCAGGTGCTTAGTGGTTTCTACACCAGTACCCCACTCGGGACACATTGGGCTCTCCATATGCCCAGTTATGTGTACATGTATGTGTCGGGCTAGGTTACAGTGGCCCGTCAAAATTTGAATGACGTGTCTTATGCCCAATGTATCTAGACTCAGAAGGTTTTTTGAACCAAATCAGAACTCCGACAGCCCAGGAGTCGTTTTCGCATTATACCCAGGTTCTAATTCACATCCTTGCATACATTCACTAGTAAAACCGAGTTCAGAGGAGTATGAGACACCCTTGTGCAATGCTCGATTGTCATCCAGTGAAGCCAAGATTAGAACCCAGGTCTCCCAAACAGGAGTCCCACAATTGATTGCTCTGATTGCCTGCTAATGACTCGTTACAGACATGAATAAAGTATTGTATTTTTGTCCATTTAGTAACCATTTAAAGAGTGTGCAAAAGTTGAATAGTTTTTAATACATTGATTATATTGTTTACAAATGAGCTCAGTTCCAATCAGTGCAAATCGTGATTCTTGAATCTAACTAACGACTTATTCTCGAGCCTGGACAACATTTGGGGCCTGGTCAGGGCTGCGGCGATCAACGGTTTTACATTTAAGAAGCATAGGCGGATTTAGGGGGGCCAGGGGGCCTGCCCCCCCCCCTCCCTTGGCTGCCGCATGAAAAATGAAACAGCAACAGCGCGAAGCGTGAGGAAATATAACTTGGACCGGTAGTGGAGAAGGGAGGGGCTCAGACCCCAGATCGCGCCGCGTGCACGTTTTTTGTTTTTTTTTATAGTCGATAGAGTTTCCGAACACATCGCTCATACTCCCAGCTCACGTAACTTTCAGGAGGCCTGTACGCGTGTTGCAACATGTTGCTCCACCCCTTATGATATCCTAGATCCGCCACTGAGAAGACTGAAGGGCTCTCTGTCCTCGTGAAGACTGCCAGGGGAAGGGTGGCCTGCTAACTACATTTAATTTCAACCCGGCTGTGTGCGTGATTCCGGTGGGTGAGGTTCAGGCGCAGCGGCCCTATACTTTTCAGTCGGGCTGTGAAATGATGCGACCTCCACATGGATTTGATGAATGGTATCGTGGTTAATAATTCATCAATATTCCCACTCCGTAATTTTTAAAATGCAATAACGTTCTCATTTTTCCGTGTTCGTGAGACATGCGGGCAATTTTGCATGCGCATGAAATCCAAAGTATTTTAGTACCCGGGCATTGTTATCGGTATAGGTACACCATTCAGTGTATCTAATAATCAAAGTATCATTCATTTTTGCATGCACAAGTGTAAAATTACACAGGAGTTGACTGTTTAGATCTTTTCGTAGTAGTGAACCCTCGAAGTAGTGGACATTCGGAATGGCGAACCGATGTGGAATAGCGGGCTGTTCCCAATTATAGAGTCACGTAAGCAACTTAACTAACTTGCAAAAATATAACTAGATAAAAAATTTCGTCAAGTTATTCTCCGACTAAATATTTCTGTCCGACTAGGTATATCACTCATTTAAGCATGCGTCACGCATGAAGGAACGCGAAAAAGTTTTGGACCACAATACATCCGAATCGAGTTCCGTTATTTGCGAGCAACCGCCACGGCATCCTCATCTCCGTTATTACTAATTTCGTCTCAATTAAAAAACATAGAGCTGAGAGTCATCGTTATGTATTCAAACTTCCCTTCCCCCTGATTGAGCTGCGTCAACTGAGGGCCTTATTGAAAACTCCACAGTGTCGACGTTTGCAAATGGGGCTATTCGGAGAATTCTCCTCGGGGTGTCGCTGCTGTACTAGTGGTGATTGAATTGCGCATGCGTGGCTATCTGCATGTAAACAACTGGTAAAAGATGGAATTTTTATCAAAATACGTCGTCGCGCTAAGCCTTATTACTGCTAATTTCCGTGGTGCAAGTCTTCGACAGGTGGCCACAAATTCCCAAAAGACCTAAGGTTACTATATTTGTGGACAATTGCGGTCAACAGGGTCAATTAACTGACAAAAAGTGTGTGGATGCTGAAGCCCCGTGTGTGTTCTATGACTATGCAGTTCCCGGCATTCGGAGACTACACAACATTACTTGGTAAGTTTTAGCAATCAGTTTCTATCAACATTGTTCGGTGATGTTGTACCCACCAGTTACCCCACTGAATAACAGGTTTGTTGAGTGGAACTAAGTGTTTCTTTTTGGAAACTCACCCGATGCCGGGTAGGCTAGCAGCACATATTCATATTGTCCTGGGTGGGAGTGCTCCCAAAATAAGAGGTGTGTGGTACGTGATGCACAGAAGTCAATAGTGACTTTTTCACAGCAGTTTCCCTTCAAAGCTATGCTGTTTCCAATAAAATTCTCTAGATGAGTGAGTTTCCTTATTTTATCATGGACCCCACCCCCAGGACCACCAGCTCAGTT
>NMRA01000036.1:1212641-1250044 GCA_002633005.1 Phoronis australis | reverse complement strand
TTGACAGCATAAATACTCAGCATTGATTGATGTAACTGTCACTGATAAACTTTTAGAAATCATTCCAAACAATAATAATGCTTTGATGTACGAAAAAACCCCGATTGCTACGTCAAGTATCGTATCACATATCACAACATACAAAGATTAACCAGACTCTGGCTGGCGACTGACTGCCGCGAAGTCGACATCGGCGAGCGCCTCAGTTAACAGGCATTGGTAGAATAATCATGGAATAATCGTTAAAATAATCACAAACCTTACCTTTGTATGAGGTCGTGCTTACTTCCTCTCATAGAAACACCCTTTTTACGCAATCTCAGATTTAGTTGGCACGGCTGCAAGCCATTTCACCATGTATTTAAAGGGCTCGCGAAATCGAGGCTGCTAATCTATCACCACTAGTACACGCACGCCCTCTAGTTATGGTAGATTTTCCGAATAGCCCCATTATCAAAGGTCCACCGTTCAAGAAATTCGAACCACCCCCTGCGCAATGGTGGCTACGGGCCTGCAGTAGGGCATAGATGACTATAGATGGCCGAGTCATGAATGTTCCCGTAACCAGGGTGACGATGTTGAGACATACGCATTTTTACGGACTGTTTCGTTTCATCTATATAGCTGTCTGAGCACTGGGGGTCCTTACACTGAAAACCATAGGCGATACAAGATTTGTTACCCTTGGGGGGTCTTGTCCTTGACATTAACCAGTTAGCTGCGGAGAGAACTAAACGGTTTGTGAATAACAGAAAAGTCAAACTGCTAAAATGTCCTCTTGAGGCAATCAGAAAATCCCCGAACGCACGGGATCGATACACGAGCAGGGGGATTCAGGGTGGTGGTTGTCTGAGTGTTGACTTTTCTCCTCTCTGATCTTTCAGCTTTGGTGAACGACCACATTAACCACATTTTCCAAGAGCCTCCATGGTGAAATTCAGTTCTGCAGAAATGGCCGAAGGACAAATGACGGTGATAGCTCTGTGGTTTTAAGTGCGAATCACACCCAGCTTGTGGATGAGAGGATGGTTCGAGTCAAATGGCAGATTGTGATCAGTGTGAGTACTCTTGCGGTAAACTTTGGTGTCAAATGATCTTTCCTATTTGATGGAGACTAAACAGTCCATAGAAAGTAGCTTATCGTCTTAACATGGTTCTTGAGTGAATTTGTCAAATCCATAAATGAATTTGAAGAAAGCGGAGAGTTCATCTTTGTGTATAACAACAAACGTGTCGTCCACATATCTTAACCACAATCTAGGATGGTGGCCAGGGTACTGGCTAAGAATGGGCTGCTCGAAGACCTCCATATATAGGTTAGCGACTATGAGACACGGGCGAGCCCATAGCACATCCATGCTGTTGAATATAATGCGACTGGTTGAGTGTTCAGACATAACGACAGACTTGAGCAACTGCGGATAGGGGACATTCCGAATCGAGGTCCGGGTCTTTGGAGAGGAAATTCTCAGCTGTCGACATAGCATTTTGAGCAGGAATGCTAGTAAACAGATGTCAGGGCTCTGTTTTGTGTTCTGTTGAAACACAATTCTTTGAAGTGTGGCTCCTGAACGAATTGCATGTTCCACACCGATATTCCACACTTAGTACGTACGACGCACAAACCAATGCAATTTCTGTGCAACATTCACGGATTTAGGAAATTTGAACACAGAGACGTCTTCGGTCGAGTTGTTTTTACTATAGCCTCCACAAACGCACCTTTTATGTCTGAAAAGGCGGCTCTCCGTGGACTCCTCATAAATCCTCAGTATCGCACAAAGGTGGAGACGGTATTCCACGTACAACCCCGACAACAGAAAATAATAATTTATGTCTTGTTTCTTAGCAACAGGTATACTAAAGGCTATTAAATCTCTTAAGATGAAATAATAAAATTATTTTGAGATACAGGCAGTACCACGGCATCATAGATACGTCCAATCAAACCTATCTACGTATCAGGTACTGTTATAAGGTGTATATGCGCCTACTGCACGAGAACTAGACACTGAACGACAACTGTAGAATACGATACTATTAGAAAATCTCGTAACCAGAATACACTACATGGTAAATCTGATTTCACCCATCACGGGCCCGAAATGTTTGGCAGTGAGGAGTGTTAACGTGGCGTCGTCAAGGATGAACTCGATGTCCTAAATAACCTTCTTACCTCATTGCGATGAAGAATATCAAGAACTATTTTACTTGTTGCGCACTGAGCACCTTGAACCTTTTCGTGCGGTTACTGGGCTTGGTTCATGATAACCGATAACTTGACCTAATTCGCCTGAATTATAGTTATTTCAGCCATAAAGACTAGCGACCATCAACGGATCAAAGAAGTTATTTTATTTTGTTTTACACGTAATGGTCATGTTTTGTATAGTTCTACGATAGGTTTTGATAGTGTGGTAAAAACGTCAACCACAACTAACTTTTTTTATTTCTTTAGCTTACATTTTAGAAATGATGTTACTTCACATCTTTCTTTGTCTCCAACTGGAGGATAAACTTTTTGAAAATATAACAAAAAACAGATCAAGGGCGAGTGCATTTCTCGTAGCTTCATTGATTACTGGTAAAAATAGCCATTGTAACACAAAATGCCCAACATATTTGTATTAATAGCGTAACTAGTATTTAGAATTATTGATTTGTCATCACACATCCTAATTGACACTTAATATATTCAAAACTAACATTTGACAATTATTATATATGTCATTTGCAATAATTGTCATTTATTTCGTACAATTTGATGTTTTGCCAAATGCGTTTCGAATTTTAGCATATCGGGTTCTACTTTCAAAACGAGTCTCTGAAGAAGTCCGGCCGTCGCGTTTGATCACCAGCCAACTGGTTATAGTACCGACCATCGTATTTTGGATCCACCCAACTAGTTTTTTGAGCGAGGCCATCGCGTTTTGAAGTGCGGATAACACATTTGATTTATCGGCCATTTGGTTTTGCATTCCAGCTGACTGGTTTTGAAATCCGGGCAAGTGGTTTTGAAGTGCTATCCATTGTTGATTCCCCTTGAGTACTACATACTGCTTTTATTGATTGATGCCCCTGCACTAGATTAGAGCGCCACCTGTGTTTGGTGTTTGTTCAAGCTTTTTGCCTGTATTACCTGTATACAATTATTTAGTCGTCGATTTTTGTATCAGTGGTTTTGGAATGTCAGTGTAAAGTGCAATTCGTCAGCAGTAGAAAATGCATATTCTATTAAAATGGTCTGTTTTCAAATGCTCAACTGTCTCAGCTAATAAATTGTGTTTTCCACAACGAATACTCGAAGTGGTTTGGTAAAAACTTGTTGCAAACTGAATTGAATGCATGGTCAGGGGCGTCGAGAGGGGATGGACAGGATTGGTGGCTGTTAAGGTGACCCGTCGGTGAAGGAAAAAAACAGAAAACGGTACAACAAATAACAAAAGTTCCAGAGGTTGGGCCGTTCGGCCTCAGTTAGACAAGGATGATAACTCAGAAACCCTCGAGGGCCCCTCAAAATTTGACGGGAACAGTTTAAAAATTGCTTCGTACATGTACGTGACTGTTGATAACTAGTTAAAGAAGAGACGATGTATATTTCATAACTTTGTGTCTTGTACAACGCTGTTTATACCGGCACTTCCTTTAGACATCGTTATCAAGTTCACTTTACGTACAGCGACACACTGAAGAAATTTAACTCGAGATCCTGAGATAATTAAGTCAGGATCTCGAGAGGCCGAGATAATTAAGACGGGTTCTCGAGATTCCGAGATAAGTCAGGATTTCGAAGTCCTGAGATAATAATTACCCATGCCCAGGCCCGTAGGAAGCCAAAATTTATTGGAGGGCACAAACCATTGAGAGTTCGCCAAACTACCCCCCCCCCTCTCCCCATCGCCGTCACCTCCGCTCCCACCCCCATGATCTCGATGCCACCATATTTGTGCCGGATGTCCTACGTCCGCCCTAGGTGGGGGACAATCTCGGGGATGCAGCCATCAAGAGTTGAGTAACCGTGAACTAACACGGAGAGTAAGAATAGGCCCAGGTCCAGTACACTAAAGGTAGCGAGGAGCTGTCTCAAGTAACTGTAGCCAGTGGCGGATCTAAGGGAAGTCAAGGCGACCATGGCCCCCAAAAATTCTCCCAGATTCCATTTGGCAGTACGGGGTTGCAAATGTCTGACTAGCGGAATCTTGGGTTATACTCTGCCCTGCCCCCTCCCCTCGTACTCAAAATCCAGGATCCAACCCTGGTAGCTGAAATCTAATAGTGTTATAATACGAAAATCCCGATGAACCAAAGCTAGTTGCTGGTCAGCTTCAGACAGGCAGCTTATCTCGTACATATCAGTCTGCGCTGGCTGTAAGGTCAAGATTTACTTTATTGTGATCCAGTGTCGAGAAAATTTTATCTTATTATGGTCATTCGTTGAAGAAGTTTTTTGAAAAGGTGAGGTCCCGAGGACCCTGGTACATAGTGCCTTTGGGACTGTTTCAAAATCCCTCATTGAAACACGACCGGCAGTCCACTTTCAGATTTGCGGGGAAGATGATACAGAGTGTGTCCCAAAATACTCACTTCAACGCCTGGAGTTCGGTTTCCGTGGATCACTGAGCTTCTGCGCTGGCCTACTGCATGGCTACATCTTACTTGTAACGTGGATGCGGCAGTCATGACGTACACGGGAATCAGGGTAAGCAAAAATTCATTGCGCAATACTACTGAAAATTAAAAACACCAAGGAAGTGCAAAGACAACCTTTCCAAGCAGTGTGCTTAATTTTATTTATTTTAAGACTTTTTTCGATCTACGGTTTGTGATTCCGAAGTTCATCGATATCTTTGAGAGTTATCGTCTCCGTGTACTTTACTATTCGGAGATCGGATTATAGAGTTTTTCCAACTTCAGGCTGCAACTGAATTCACTGAAACAACATTACTTAGCTTCTAATTGTCAAAGATCATCTATGAATCTATCGATTTTCGTAGATACATAAACAACTAAATCAGAAATCAACGAATTTGTTTATGAAAACGGAATGTTATAAGCAATTTCCGCAGGCATACTCGCAGATTTTTAACACGGGTAACTGGGGGGAACATGGGAGCTGGGGCATTCGTATTAGGGTGTATTTTTGCTCATTTCAGAGGTACCTACAACGGTTCGTGAGGTAAACTTGAACTCCACTTGCAAAAAAACCGCTGAAATATTTGTTTATAATAGCGAGAGTTCTTTGAGTAACCCCTCTCGACATATGTACACGGTCATACAAATAGTAGATTAGACAGCGGTGTTTTCCCCATGTGGGAATTCCTTACAAACAACTCATAGTAACCATCTTCAAAAGAGATACTATTCTTATGATACTATGGGAAACATAACTTCATTTTATAACTTACCATTGTAAATAGCCCTTTTGTGTAATTCACACATAGTGGGCTTCACGTTCTTCAAAATTCCACCCTTTCGATGGCGGTCAATTGTATCGTGTTTTTTCACATTTTTGGTTGTTTGGGTCGAATGTCTTCAGTTGATACTGCTGTGCTGTGCACGAATGTTTTGTGTTTTTTGATGAACTTGAAATCTCAACTTCCCTCGTGAACACTTGGCAGTGTCGGATTTACATGTATAGAGGGACAAAGGGGTATTTCCCCCGAACTGCTTCACCGAGAGAGGGTCCCGTCTGAAATGGGACACCTTGAGATGAAAGGCTAAACATCATTAAGCATGGAAAAGAGTGACAGGAAGTGACCTTCTTCAACATGAAAGCCGGTTGCACGATTTCACAAAAACAGGAAAATAGAGGTAATCGATTCCAACATTGTGCCCTCTTTCCGTGAGCGGCCCCTTAAGGATTTCTCAATAGAAATACAAAAAGATAGCCACTTGAGTGTCATCAATGGCCTTCTTCAAGAGCGGGGCCCCTAAATATGAAAATATCTATAGTTTCAAAAAATTAGGAAATGCGCAGCAATTGATGTTATCTATCAGGTCATCATTTTTTTCTCAAATGATATACAATTTCGAGAAAAAAAATAAAGCGAAAGTTGTCTCCGTTATCCCTTGCCAGAGAGGGGCGTCTGGGAAAATATAGTTTTGCTTTCGCAAAATTGAGTTAGTACGCTCCGAAAAAGCTTCGCTTTACAAATGTTCTCGATTTTTCGAAATATATGTATGAATGTTTATGTGCACGTTTTCAAGTGCGTTTAGACGACCAGTGCTGCAAAAGCGGAGCCCCTAACCACAATGTCCTGGCCAGGGTCCTCAAAAAGTAAACCATGAACTGATACAGAGTTGTTAAACGTTCTGTTGAATTTTCCCTCTTATCTGTTGTTTTTTAGTCTTTCATTTCTCGACTGTCCTCGGCCACACGCCTATGTCGGTTTCCACGGTTTAACCCTGACGCCTGAAAAAGTTTTTTGGGGTGCACGATTCCCCCCCCCCCGCTTCCTACGGCCCTGATGCCAAATGACATCGTTTGGAGGTCGCAAGCTATTGTTTAACTTGCGAGATCCATGCGATGGGCGTAAGCGCGTCGCATTGTTATCGCCTATGGGACGATACCATTGTTTTCCTTTTTTGCGTCTTTGTTGGGTATAACAATACAGGTCACGCGGATATCGTACCTTGGCGTACATCAGCTGGTTACCGATAAATGCTTATCATTATCTTTATTACAAAACAGAAAAAGCAAAGTGAACAATATATACGCCAATTTTTATGCGACGAGCTTTAGAGCTAGTTTCCTGTGGTTAAGTCGGGATCTCGAGATCCTGAGATAATTAAAACAGAAACGCGCGAACATCTTTGAGCCACCGTAAATATGCTTCACTCGAAGATATGTGTAGATCCAGAAAGGATCGCTGAAGAAATTAAACGCATTTTTAAGAGACAGTTAAGTGTAAAATGTATTTGAACGAAGTGAAAACGACTTTTGCGGTGACCGGATTTGGATTACTGCCTGTTTGAAATACACGGAATGCAATTAGTACACAAAATGATGGGGAGCCGTATTGTACCAGTCGGGGGGCTGCGTGTTGACTAGCCCATTCTCTAGCTTGGTAATATTTCCCAGTTGTGCTGGAACTGAAATCTCGTTTGTTCTCAAGCTCGGGCACGAGTACGGTATGCGTCAACTTTCGTTTACTTGGTGCCCGCTAGAAGAATGGAGAATCTTGAGCAAGCACCTTTTGTGTGACCTACATTCTACAGCTGTTGACGTAACACGGTAGTTTATTGGTCTACCATAAGAGTTTACGAAGAAATCAGCGAGATGAATTTACGAGATTTATTGTATTTGAATGTTTCTCTCTTTGGTGCCTGTGATCTTGTGAATGGGAATAATATTAGTAAGTGTAAAATAATTGTATGTTCCGAGAGTGACGTAGATGATCGACTGCGAGCGAAGGTCGAGGTCGATACGCAGAATAATGTCGACCTTGAAAAACCTTTTGAACTTTCCATGTCAGAGGGCACTATTGAAGTAGTTCGGGAGGGGAATGAACGCAGAATGGTGAATGTCGATCAAGACCCTTTTGTCCATCTGACGTCACACGCATGCTAGCGCCCCCAGTGGAGGTCATGAGAATTCGCGAACCGAGTTAACCACTGATTTAGCCTCAATGGACATTAAGTAGCATCAAACTAGTCACAGATATATTTGTAACAAATAATGCTCTGTATTGCGACTTTCGTCATCCTCAAAGTTCAGAATTAAAACGTATTTGTGATTTGTTACATGGTGAATTCTGAGGTTGCATTATTAATAAGTTTGCTCAACTGAGGTTCTGATGTCCACTTATGCAGCGGTTGTGTTTAGGTTCCAGCTTCTCTTTCGAGTGATAAGCCGTCTGCTGCCTGTGAGTGAATGTGGCCGAACATTCGGTTATTTCATTTTTATGTTCGATTTTGAAAGTTAATCATAAATTAGCGTCGACCACAACGGTATGTTTTTGCTCAAAATCGAGACTGACATTTGCTAAAGATTCCTCTACATATCCATGAATAGTTCCATTGAAGGACAGCACTGTCTGTGGCCTGGCATAGAAATGGTGTCATCACCATGAGTCAAGTTATTAGTTGTGTAAACAAACTAGGCACTAGTATCGTAATTGACCTGCCCTTAATTTTAGAGCCTGCAATATTCTGATTATTATCCATTTCAATACAAAATATCAACATCAGTCAAAATATTATTTCACAGAAAGTTTTGAATAAATTTTGAATCCCGAGATGTTAATATTTTTCGAAAACCGGCTGCAACACATTTTATCAGGTTATTCTTGCCTAGCTGTAAGTGATTTAACTTGGCAAGAACTGTTTTGATTAATAGGTGCGAAAAACTTAAGCACGTGATGTAGCAAATATTATTCTGTGGTTGACTGGCACAGCCAGAACTATTAACAAAAGTTGCACAAAAATTTCCCTCATTGTTTCATGATTAAAACATCGGTCCCGCGCTAGAGCCGGAAACGTTTCACATCTGCCTAACTGGTGATTGATAACCATTAATATGACATTCACAGTTAGTGCATAAAGTTGACATTATATATCATTCTTTTCTGGCATTATGATTCTACAAAAAACAATGACTCAACGTCCTACAATACAAATCGGTTCACCTGTCAGACTCCATTGACACTTGGCTTTCCACTAACTGGTCCATGAACTCGGTTCGTGGACCTCCACTAGGGGCGCCAGCATGCGTGTGACGTCAGATGGACAAAAGGCTCTTGGTCAACATTCACCATTCTGCGGAATGGACATAATTTACGCGGCCGACATTCAAATCCAAAGCGAGGCTCACTGCGATAAACAAACCGGAAGTTGACAATGGGTGAGTCATATGGCCGGTCTTTCGAGTCCAACCTGGATATTAAATCTTTAAAATGTGTCGATAATCAACCACACAGACGTAGAAAAATACATTAGAGAACAAATCAATGCCCCAAAAGTTGTCTGACGAAAGGGTATAAGTTTTTTTTCTGAAAACTATGTTCGAAACATGAAAAGTAAATATGACCAAATTACGGCGAGCGTAGTGTTACGGATTAGGCCGCTGAATGCAGGGTTACGTTTCTTTTGGTAAATTGTTGATAAAAATGCTTTCTACACGAACCAGGTCATCTGCTTGTATTGTTGACGAGTTGAAGATATATTCGAATATTCGACAGTGGTTGCTTATCGTATTTTGCTGTCATGTGAAATTAGTCACCTCCGGTTTAATTTGTTGATCAAAAATATTAGCATCAAACATAAAGCCTAGGTCTTGGTGTGGTAGGGATTACCAGGACTAACAGTTGATTTATCATTCATCTGAAAGAATAATAGATGTTATTAAATATATTTTTATTAAAATAAAAAACAGGCTCGTAATTGAAAATAAATTTATTTGACCATCAGTTCTGTTTTCTTGGTTTTAATAATTCTTACGTCTATATCATCTCCTATGTTTCTAATATCAATCTGGACCAAGTTGAATTTTAAAATGAAAACACCTAATTCCTTCGTTCAAAGCAAGACCTCGTTTTAGAGTTCAATTTCAGTTAACATGTTTCTTCAGGGACCTTGTTCAACCGAGGGCAAAGGTGCCTGCACCTTCTGAGAGGGGAGTTTTTTCGCCGAGTAAGAGGAAAAATCTACTTCCCTGTCATAAACAATAGCACCCCCGCCCGGTTGCAAACTCTCATAGACTCTGTCTCAAGTTACATTTTGTGATGTTTCAAATTGTCACCTGTGTTGTTACAAGTGTTTTGTCCCCAAAATCGAGGGATTGAGTGCCCTGTCCTTTTTGAAAAGAAAAGTGCATCATGTTTCAACCCGTAGTCATGAAAACACAGCCTGGCTGGCGGAAGATTCTCCTGTCGTTGCTGTGATGCTCGGCAACCGAGATGCGACAAAATATGATCTAACTTTTCGAAAATATTTATAAATTTTACACGGACATAGTTTCCTTCGTCGAGGCTTATGGCAACGACCCAACGATTCCGAATCGCAACGTCCTTAGGGATTGTAAAACAGACAATTGAGTGCCGTATTTTTTCTAGCCGTTCGAGCAACGCGGATACAACTGTGTCGATAAGGCAAGTGCGCTGTCGTAGCGCGCCTCGTTTTGGAACGCGCCTCCTGTCGCCGTGAATTGGGTCTATACGGAAAATAATACTACATGGCAGTATTGCACTCGACTGATTCAACACATATGGGATAATATATCAACATTCCTTGCGCCAAAATGCAAGAAGTTACGATAACACATGGCTTTATCATCACATCATTTGGAAATGTAAAAGTTCAGTAACTGTACTAAAGCGGCCCAAACAAAGGCTTCCACCCAAAAAAAATCAAAAGCAATGGTTCACAGAGATAGATGGCGCCGAATGTTACTCAAATAAACAATTAAAATTGCTTTATGCTGAGCGTGAAATATCTACGAGAGGCGAACTTCAATTTGTATCTGCTTTACTCTCATAAGGAGAGTTGGCCTATGAAACATAAAGAAGTGACATCAGTTTCAGGCAAAAGGAACATAAGACTTTCTTGCTTTTAGGTGTATGTGAATACCTTTGTCAACTATATTAGGGGCATCTATATGGCTCGGACTTGGAAAATGCATTTAGTCATTTAGTAGATGTTGTTTAATTGTGATTGCTAAATCCTTCGATATCATTTTGACTCTTTGCTTCCTTTTGGAAAGAATTCAAATGTTATAGTCAAATTTATGTGTGCATGTTTATATATTCCAGTGGACGGGCATAAGCCTGATTATATTTCGATTGGTCTTGCTGCTGAAAATTTAACATAGGGCGATGTCAGCATTCCCGTGCTGCCATTATGGCGTTTTGTCCATGCCCATCTTGCAGAGTCTTGGTTAGTTTTATCTATTTATGTCATAATAAATGACAATATTCGCAATCCTCCTCTTGTTTTACTCTGCAACATAGCTCGTGGCGTACCCCGGGCAAAATAGGTTACGATAAAAACCGTTAAAACAGGTGTTCCCCAGGTGTCTATACTGGGGCCCTTGTTATGTTGCATATTTGTCAATGATCTCCCCTCAGTAATTCAAAATTCTAAGATTGTTCTCTATGCGGATGACACAACAATACTGTCTGCAGGCAGAACCTCATCTGAAATCCAGGCCAATCTCAACTCTGATTTAACAATCATTTCAGAGTGGCTTGTATTCAGTCAACTATCCTTAAATATTTCTAAAATTAAAACTCTTCTATTTGGCACATCCCAAAGACGTAGAAACCAAACCCTGTCATTAAATATGGATGGAAGACCATTTGAGAACGTCAATTCCTTTAAATATCTGGGACTTATATATCATCAAAATTTTGAATTCTCTCACCACCTTGATTATATCTCGAAAAAGGTGTCTAAGAAAATTGGCGTATTGAAACGCATCAGTAAATTGGTTAACAGAGCAACACTGAAAACCCTTTTTAATGCTATCAGTGGGGTATTGCATCAGGCAAGGATATGAAAACCATCCAGGTAATCTAAAATAGGGCTGCCCGGATTATTATGGGAGCTGGTGTTAGAGATATTAGTATCGAAAACCTTCATAAAGAGACTGATATAATGAAAATTCACACAAGACATCAATTCCTCTCTGTTTGTTTTATGTGCAAATGTTTTAAAGGTCTTGTCCCATCTTACTTATTTGCTAAGTTTAAGATGACTACTAATCGCTACAATACTAGGTCCTCATCATCATCTGATTTCCTAAACGCAGAAGCGAGACTGGGAAAAATCATTTTCCTACAGCGGGCCCTTTTTATGGAACTCTCTCCCTGCAGATGCCAAATCTACATCATTCTTTCTAACCTCTATAAGAATTATAAGAAATAGATTTAACTCCATGTAGTTTCTAAGAATTGCATGTTTATTCATTTGTTATTTATATAATGTCTTACTTTTATTAATTATTTATTGTATGTTTTAATTTTTTTTATGTATATTTATATTTTTAGTTAATTATCTTGTCTTAATTTCTTTATCTTTTATTTATCATATTTTATTTTTATTTTTCTTCATCAGTCTTTCCATGTTAATTTCTTATTCTTTACCTATTACTTAAATTTGTCTTTCATTGTGTAATTCTGTTTTTGTCTTACTTTCTGTTTGTTTTTTACTGAGGGTCCCCATGGGAAGCAGTGTGAACTGATGGGGCTACCCTCATTGTAAATATTAAATTAAAATAATAATAATAATAATAATAATAATAATAAAATCTAATATGGTAAAAAACAAGCGTTCGCCAAATTAACTCCAGTCCCCGTCGTCTCTCTCCATACCGATCCCATTCAACGTTCTCTTGAATTGAGAGATAACAGTCATTGATCTGGACTGCTGAATTATTGGAAGGTACAGAGTCCTGCAATATTCTGAAGCGGGAAATGTTTTGGGTGATATTCGGGCGGTAATCAAACTCTATTGTAACAAAAACCATTGAGACCAATTCTGTAGAACGGACAGCTAAACAGAAGGAAATTCTGTTTTAAATATGCGCTAAACATTTGCAACTGAGCCAAGACATTAACAGTTCTGACGCAGGTATCAACAAGTTAATTATTCAAAACTCTAATCTCTTGAAAATTTCATCGAGTACGTACCCTTTGTTTGCGCAAATTATGTTCGGCAATGGCCTGAAGAGGTAACAGTAATCCTCGTCGATTATCACATTTGTTAGGTTATATCTGTACTTCGAACAGTTTTCGTTCCCACCTCGAAATCTGGGTAATCCACTTGTTTGGTTTTCCGACATGTCCGTTATGTTGTCATTAAATAACACATCCAAATCCGGCACGTCTCGTTTTTCAATAGTACGCAAATCTGCGGTATCAATGAGTTCTTCAGTGTCCAAACTTTTGACTTCACGAATTCTGAATTCAGTTCCCATGTCACTGTGAATGCTGCTGTTGTTATCACAAGTAGCTGTGAATAGTTCGTGCGCTATAATGACCAGAATCCAGAGGGCACATAACTAAAAATATAAAAGCACGATCAAAGAAGCAGGGTAACGAATATTTGTCAGATTCCATATAGAACTGGATTTTTGCTTGCGATATTCATTTAGTTCGAGTACTTGGATTTAAAATGTATGGGCAATCACTGATGATATGGTGAACCAGAGATAGTGGTGTTGTTAACCTTCATTTTGCCATCACTCATCCTAAAGGAAAGACAACCACTGAGGTGTCTGCTCACTAGTGATGATGTTAACCTTCATTTTGCCATCATTCAACAAAAAGAAAGGGGCAACCAGTGAGATGTCTGCTCACGTAATTAGAACAAGGTATTTAAACATCGGACTTTATGCTCACAGCAGTGGACGCTTTTTAAATTTATGCCTTCTAGGCTGTGTGACAAGTTCTGCGAGGGCTTCTAGAAACTACTTCTTGTGAGTATTTTAAGAGAGCAATTTCATATTGATGGTTTTAGTTCATTTATCGGTCTGATTTTGAAACCTAAAAATTCAAACTAAATAATATTGCACAAGTTTGAGAAATTTGAGTCTAAAGTAATATATACAAAATAGGTGACTTTTTGTAAAATGCAGCAGATCTTCACAACATAATTGTTAGTATTTTACAATAACTTTAAATCCGTGTTATCGGTCAAAAATTTTGATTTAGGCGCCTTTACCGTTATGAAATAAGTCTCATGATGCTTTCTATTCAGTTTAAAAATAATCGGGAAGAATTAACACTTTTTTAAATCTTCAGACCTTACTCATCCCGTGACCTAAAATTTAATGAGCTTGGTCTGAAGAAAAAATAACTGTCAGTTCTTTCCAAGGAACAATTTAAGCCCAATTCCATAGCAGTAAGTCACCTCAAAGTAATCCACATAAAACGAGATATGATTCTTTCAGTGGTCATTTGCTCCAATAGTGATAGAAAAGTGCATAATATTTCTGACTACAAAAACACCTTTAAAAGATCTACTAGTCCAGAGGTAGGAACAATGACGCTGTTGTAATGAGAGTTGTGCAGTTATTTTTAAGTTACATTAGTATTTACCCATACCTTACACTCCATTAAACTGTCAGTCATAAACAATCTAAATTAAGCGGAGAAAATATAGTACATCATTATAAAACGATGAAATCAACACTAAGATTTGTCGAAAACAAGTTTCTAAGCGTGGACTATTTCATGAAAATATTAAATGAAAAATAATGTATTTACTAAATGGGGCAACTGCTAATTCATGGTTTGCTCCAAGTGTAAAAATCAATACAAAATAAGTTGGCTCATGATAGGAAGTCATGGAAATTCATATTTCTTCGTTAAAATGTGATGTTGCCGGTGTTATCGCGTTTGTGAAGTCTTGATAAAATGTCCAACATGTTTTGCTTTAAAGGGGCATAGACCGTGAATAACAGACTAAATTGCATTATTCAAAGTGGTTCTCTGCAACTAAAACAGAAGTCAAACTGTTCGACGCGTATTTTCAAGGTTTACTCTGTTGCCTTTATCAGAGCATTTTCCCTTTGGTTTCAAATTTCTTAAAACAATCTGTCAACTGCTCGTCAATTCGTCGATTTTTCCGTCTCACAAGGCAAAGCACGTCTTTTTATTTTTGGTATGGCAAGATATAGACGTAGCACGTTCCCTTTATATGGAAATTGTGACATTTGACCTTTGATGTAAACAATTAATGGCTGTTTCAAGCAGCAGCCAGTCCGACTTATGAGTTTATGCGCACATAGATCTTATCAGGGGTGGAGAATTTGAAAACTGTATTGGAATCAAAGAGATAACATTTCGTCTGTCTTTAAAAACCAGTGAATCTGAAACATTCTTGCAATATTCAAAGAGAATAAATCTCATGTTAGCATCCTCAATAAATAGATTCGCCACGATCTGTTTAAAGGTATTTCGCGTTCCATGCCTCGCTAAACCGTGGATGAAGCGTCCGTTAAACACAATAAAAACACAGTTAGATATACATATATCTAGAGCCCGAGTGGATTTTGGAGAATTATCGCCCGAGGGGCGTCAGCCCCTGGTCGCCAAGAATTCTGCATTTTTGTCTCTTCTGTTTAATACTTCTGAGTACGAGGATACCAGTAAATTGGTAAAATTTTGATGCTAGACGAATTTATCGTAGGTTTGAAGCAAAAGTAGTGTCGTGATGCGATAAACTATAAATCATAAGTTTTGGAGCTTAATGTAAACTCGATGTTATCATAGAACTCTAGCACTGGTTTGCAAACTCTCGAACGTGACCTGTATTTTGTATTATTAGAGCTTGGGACCCCGAGACTAGACGCGAGAATTTCCACTGTGAATTTCCGGTTGTTTGCTTGACTGACTTTTGGTCGACTGTGTAGTTGTCAAATCAAGTCCAATCCCATTGCTTTGTTTTAATTTTGTAATTTTTGTTTGTTCAAGACTACTCCCCCCTCCTTTGTGTAACTTAGCCTGGTCCTTGTGTTTGTACTCATCTACTTAGGTAGGCCAACGCCTACCTGCGCGCCTATATAAGATTTTGCGTATGCATAAAGCATGAGTAGTTGTGTCACAAGAGCCTCGTGTTATGGTTTCTGGTCTTAGGAGTTTTGTTGTTGTGGAAGCTAGCATATTCGCCGCGTGTGCGACTTTGGTCCGCCACATTGTTAATCAATCGAGAGTCGTGAGGTACGGTTCCACACAGCCAGCGATTTCCTGGCAAAATTAGTCAATGTAACCCAATAATTACATTGAATATTCTTTATGCGCACTGACCTTTGGCCCTGGCTGGATGTTGGGAATAATCTGGCCTCTGATGTCTTTTCAACTCCAGTCTTAGAACCACTTTCGACAACCTATCAAACTACATGTTGGGAGTTTTTCAACAAGATATTTTGGGTGTTAAAATCATGTAACTATATTTTACGGAAAGAAGTGACATTTGGTTTCTAAGTGTTTGTTCTGCAATTATTAATGAAAGTTAAGGCCCTACTATCGGGTGTGAAACACTACTCACAATTGCGTAGCTAAGTGCGTCTGCGTCTGCATGAGCGTGTGTGCATGTAAATGTTATTACCGCTTTCAGCTGCTTTTATTATAATTCATTTGTGCAATTTTAACTAGTTAACCATATACTTTTTGTTAATTCGATTTTTGAGCAGTGAATGTTATCTTTATTCTCCTATACCCGTGAAATAAAATTTTAAAAATGAAAAGTAATGTTTATTTTGTGATGATGACAGCAAACATTGAACGTGCTCCACGGCGGACTATTCCACTTTCTCAATCTTTGCCGCCAACCCACCACACCATCAAAATGTGCCGCTTTTTAAAACGCGGCGAAATTGAAATATTACAACTTTAATTTCTCACGTGACTTTGCTCTATTTTCCCATTTAAACAAAAAAGAAAAAACGGGAAGTTTCATGGGTTTTTGAGGCACCCACAATTTCCCATTAGGCTTAAAAAACAAAGAACGCCGTCGGGGGCTTTCGATTGTTACGTCTCCCGCTCGCTAAAATATGCTGTCTGAACGTTTTGGTGGGTTACAGCGATTATTTTACCCTTGCGGTTTGGCATAGACCCAGATGTCCCGCGGTTTATCCGGAAATCCTGATTTTCAGTTCAATCGTCCCGTTTTTTTTAAATTCTTGAATGTTAACAATTATGCAACAAGTGTTCAAAGTAACATTGTCTCTTTGTCATGGATATTGTTGTTTTCCATGATCCCCTTTCTTAGTAGTATAACTATCGTAAAATGTGTTCCAAAATGTCTTTTATTTAGGGTTCCACACGCTGCATATATAAGATCACTAATTTTTACTTTCTGAAGAAATTAGTTTATTTATGAACTATTATGGAAAGTCCTACACGGCAACCTATGTAATGATCAATCCATAGTACATTTCAATGTTACGCAAGAGCAGCTTGCTCGTTTTTTGTTATGTCAGAATAGTTAGTTGAAGTAGTTAGTTAATTACATTTATCACACCTAACTTGTCATGGTCGAAAGCGTATTAGCCTCGAATGGCCAATAGAACCGTGTAATAACCCATTCTCACTAGTGAGATAACATTTTGGCGGGAACCGAGGCCGGTTTCGAATCCGAGCCGCTAGAGTTTCAGGTCGTCGACTTAACCACTGCACCACTCAGCGGCAGATGTCGTCGAAAGTGAAAATAGAATACTTAAAGGAGCAGGCGCAACAATCGCATGTTCAACAAAGGGCATTGTACCCACATTTATACGCTATGAAAAATACGACGCGTAATTTCCATAACAACGATATTTTAATTCAGTGAATTTTTTTCTCATGTTCTTTCACTTGTAATTCACCGATATCCAATTTGAATGCGGGTATCGTGTCGTCGGGATCCTTTGACTTGAGCATTATGCTCAGTTACCAGTGAGTGGTAACCTACTTTAGCAGACGATATTTTCCCGGTCGAAGCTTAGCGTGATGAAATGTGTAGAAAGCTATAATAGTTCCTAAACCTTAATTCATAGATTCACTTTATTCCTGTTTTGTTTAAATTTTCAATTGGTTTTGAGTGAAAGCATTGTTTGACATAAATAGGTCGGCTTTCCTTAAAGGTCACGACCTCCGACTCCAGATCTCTGACATAGAAAGTAGTTACGAGTCGAGAAAGGTAGATTGATTCATTGCAATGTATCTCGTTCAATATGTGGTATAAATAGATTATAACATGTTCTCAGTCGTTATCTCCTTTTCTAGAGCCCTCGTCGATTTTTGGAGAGTTATCGGCCTAGAGGCTGACGCATCTCGGGCGATTCTCCAAAATCCACTCTAGAATACGGGGGATAATGACTTCGCCATGTAATAATCTATATTTATTACGTTGTTGTTTCAACTGTTATCACGGTTTAAAACGTTGTTCGATCTACTCTACTCCTTAGGCCTTCTTTAAGTCCCGTGTTGTTCTCTAGCTTCCATTGTAACCAGATGAGAGGAAAGTAATAACGCCATTGTGTTCGTTAAGGTTTTTTCCCGGAAACTGTCTTGGCTTCCGGTTTCTGTCAATTGTATTTGCTCGCAAACCTTGTTATATTTAATCTCACGACATCAAACATAAGTGTTTCATTCACAGAATGAACCGATGAATGAAAGCCTGCACGCAACAGGGCGTTAGTAAACCAAAACTAAAATTGACTGTTATTTTAAGTGACAATTTACTAAATATATGCGCAAAATTACTTTCTTACTTGCTTAACAGAACAGACCACATTCACATCTGCTTACTCTTCCTCCCTGTCGAATTTTGGGTAAGTGACTCAATGCATCTGTATTAGAATGATCAGGTGTTTTCCGATACTCTGTTGTGTATTCATACTGGCTAAGATGTAACGCCCATCTTGCTAGTCGATTAGCAGCCATAGCTGGAACTACTTTAGTTGATCCGGAAATATAAACTAAAGGTTTGTGATCAGTTATCAAAATGAAACGTCTTCCGAAAAGAAATTGGTGAAATTTCTTTAGTTCGAAAACAATTGCCAGAGCCTCACGTTGAATTTAATTGTACCTCCTTTGAGTGTCCGTGAGAGTCTTTGAAACATTGGCAATTGGACGTTCACTACCATCAGGATAGCGATGAAATAGAACGGCTCCAATCCCGACATTAGAGGCATCACATGAAATTTCCAACTGTTGTTTAGGATCTCAATGAGCCAGAACTGCATGTGTACACAGTATTTCTTTTAAACGCTGAGAAACTGCAATCTGCTCAGCTCCCCATTTCCATGGCATATCTTTGCGCGTCAAATGGCTCAGAGGTGCAATCAAGGTAGATAAGTTCGGAATGAACTTTCCGTGAAATTGAACAGATCCAAGGAACGAACGTAGATGGGAAACATCTGATGGGGCTGGCATTTTCAAAACAGCATCAACTTTGTTACCTTTTAATGCCACCACATGAAAGCATGTGGCCTAAGTATTCTACAATTTGCTGACCAAATGAGTATTTCACAAGCGACATCTCATTCCATTGTCTTGCAAACGCTGGAGTAGATTTCGTAGATTCTGAAGATGTTCTTCTGCGTTGCGACCGTAGTAAATGTCATCCAAGTATACAACCACGCCATTTAAATCGCTAGTTAATTTGTCCCTGATATCCTGGAAATAACCAGGGCAATCTCTATTGTAGAAGAGCTCCACGATGTGTGGATAGTGCCAGACATCTCTGACTTTCCGAAGTTAATTAAATCTGATTATACGTATCAGCCAAATCAATTTTTGTGAATTAAAAGCCGCCACTGAGTTTTCGCATAAGATCTTCAGGCGGGGGTAGCGGATGATGATGAGTTTCAAGCTGAGGATTTATCGTTACTGAGTTATCTCCGCATACTCTTAATTTCCGTAAACTTTGCCCAGAAAGCGGTGCTTTTCTTATAGGGACAACTGGTATTCCATACTCGTTGAATTGTGTAGGTTCCCAAAGTCCACGTTTAATACCAGCATCAGATGCCAGATTAAAGTCATCCAGTAATGTAAAAGGTACTGTGCGAGGTTTGCAAAATATTGTTTGGACATCAGGCTTGAATTTTACATCTAATTTAAAACCTTTGAAATATCCCAGTTCAGGTTTGAATGGGTCTGGAAATTCGTCGCAGATGATTTTGCACGCGTGCTGAAACTCTACATCACTTTTCTTGTCCTCATGACAAATAACACCAACTTTGTCATTTTGGTTGTCATCACGCAAAATGGAATTCCTATAGAGTGCAGTGACATCAATCTTTAGCTGTCGAACTGCCGTTGGTCTAACAATATTCAAATCGTGTTTGCTTACTAATAATTCAATGTTGTGAATCGGACTGTAATGTTGCGTTTGTACTGAAAATTCCCAAAACTGGTGAGGGTTTTTCATTTGCCGCGAAATACTGACTGTGTGATGGAGATAAAACAGGTTTTCCAAGTTTAAACCAAACCTTCTCCGAAATGAAATTGTTCGGTGATCCAGTATCTACGTCAAATGTCTGTTTTTGCCGCATATGTGAACAACAACCTGAATTGGATCTCGATCCGACATGTGATTAACTTGCTGTTCTGGCCTTGCTAAAATACTGCTTACTTTACCCCTAGCCTTTCTTTTGCTTAGACATACAGCCTCTATATGGCCTTTCTTGTGACAGAAACGGCATTCGTTCTCTTTAAAACGACAATTCATTGCTGCGTGGTCTTTTTTCCACAGCGGGGACATGTTCCCTTTGGAAAATTCCTAAATTCTGTGCTTTGCCCTGCCTGTTTTCTTCCCTCTTTTGTAACTTAAAGGCGAAGGCAACCTTTTTCCATGTCATTTTTGAGCTAAAATAAGGTGGGTTGGTTATCCTAGACATATTTTCCACTTAATTACAGCTTTTCGTAATTTTATTAATTACTCGTCCGCCACTCCGGAAGTGACGTTTTAGGAGGCAAGCGTTTCCCGCCTCTTGGTTTTGCGTTGACTTTACCGTGCGAATCTGTTCTATTCTACTTTTGTTTTGTGCTGTTTTTCAACAATTGTCGCCACCACTTTCCATTGGCGAGTATTCTGCGGCAAGATAGGTTAGTAGAGAACTCAACTACGTTGGATTTAGGGATTGTTTAGTGTGTTGTAAGATGAAAATGGCTGGAGTCGGTGACCCGTATCACAGTGACAGTAGTGTGAGTGACGGAGACCTTGTTCACAGGAGTGGTGACGAGGATTTTTTTCACGGACATTCAGTGGGTGGGTACATGTTTGAGCCCGAGTATAACGAGGCAGAGTAAGCACAGGCACAGGCAGCTGTGAAACGAGAAACGAGGCGGCTACTGAGGACAGACATGGTGACACATCTTGGTGCAAATGCACTTTGTGCGTTGTTATGCCTACCTCAATGGAATGCTTGTGCTGTTCAGAGTTCGACGAGGCCAAGCCACTACTGGACATGGTTAAGTGGACCTCCGGCATACCACGGACAGAGGAACAACTGTCCCACTTGCCAGAGTGTCCCGCGACACACTCCCACTGGATGGTGACCTGAGCACCCAAACTGCTTACATCGTGTCGTGTGACTCCCTCGCCACACACCTGGCACCTTCTAAATAGCTCCAACACTTTAGACAAGTCCACAATAAACTTATCAAAGTTTGGCTCACCGATCTGTTCACTGGACGACGAACTGTCCTCTTCACTGGGTGTCGAACTGGGCCTGTAATCACTCCCACTACTCAATATCGCTGCAGGGCTGCTTAGAGGCTCTGGGCTGGAGAAAACAGCACAGGGCGAATCACTACTGGTTCCAGGAATTGCACGCTCTGGGGTACGTTCGGAGGCACGGGTGACAGTAGATGAAGTGCCTCCACTGGCTCCATTCACTGTACTGGCCACAGCTCGCGAGGCTTCTCGCTTCAAAAACGCACTTCTCGGGGGTGGCGACGGGGCACTGCCGGGAATCAACACAGACGGAATAGCATCCTTCTTCAGGCGTTGTTTCGCAGGGACCTTCATCAGTTCAGCGTACAAATCCCTTTCGTAACCGGAGGGCAGAAAGTGCTTGCCACACACACGGTAATTCTCCACTGCTCTGTACGTTGCGTGGACGGGTAACGATGCGTTCTTCACACGAACGAGCCAAGTACGGCGAAATGTGTCATCCATCGGAAAGCGATGCAAAGGTACTCCCAAAGCGCGCGTGAGCCGATAATTAGTACATTCCGGTACGCAGCAACAGTGTGGCATGTTGACTGACTAGTAAATGAAAGCAAACGACGACGGAACTTAACACAACCGAGGTAGAACAATGACTGACTCGGCAGCTCTCACAGTCAGACTATATGAAAAGAAATTGGCGCGAAATGCTTGCCTCCTAAAACGTCACTTCCGCAGTAGCGGACGAGTAATTAATTAAATTACGAAAAGCTGTAATTAAGTGGAAAATATGTCTAGGATAACCAACCAACCTTGTTTTACCTCAAAATGACATGAAAAAAGGTTGCCTTCGCCTTTAAGCACTGGATCTCCGTAAACCGTTTCTTTTGCAACTTTGGACTCCTCTTCAATTTCTGTTGCTATTTCTATGGACTTCTTTAAAGATAATTCGTCGTTTTTTTATTTTGAAAAGGGCTTTTAGTCCACCTCATAATTAATTGAACAAATAAATCTAGTTCTCATAGCTTCATCCTGAGGATCCTTTATTGTTGGAAAATCGCATTTTGCAGCGTCTTGTCGAATACAAGCTGTTAGCTCCTGTATTGTCTCACCTGGCTGTCTTCTTGTGTTAGACCAAAATTTGAATCGCTTCCTTACTACAAATACTTCGAATCGAATTGATTCTCCATAAAGTTTGTAATTTCATTGATAGTCAGTTGATTCATATCCTTGGAAGGTGTCTGCTGCTCTGCCAAAGTTGCAACCAACTTATAAACTGTAGACGTCTGATTCGGCAAGAAAGTTTGTGGAAGTTTCTCCATATGTATGGAGTGTGCCCCTGCAAATGTTTGGAATCTGGACCAATAATCCTTACAGAGTTCTACTGAACTGCCGAACGCACCAAAAGTTGGCGTATATGTCATTGGTTGGTGCATCAGCCTACTAGTGATAATCTCAGCAAAACGCTGATGATTCTCTTGCTGTTGGTTGATTTGTTGTTGTAATAACGAAATAATGCCAGCCAACTCACCCATCTTTTTTATATCCTACCAACTATACCAAAATCTGAAATGTTTTTGTGATAGAAAGAAGCAGAAACGTATAAAAGAAATGTAAAATATGTTGACAGGAATTAAGAATGACGTCGCAAAAGGATGACGTCATAAAAAACCATAACATCACAACAATAAGTGTTTCATTCACGGAATGAAGCGATGACTGAAGGTCTGCACGCCACAGGGCATAAGTAAACCAAAACTAAAATTGTCGGTTATGGTAAGTGGCAATTTTTCAAAGTTTACTAAATCCATAAACGATAGTACGGGGAGTATCCGTATCTAGCCTTGGGTAGTTTTAAGACAACCTTGAAAAAATACTGTCTCTCACACGTTTCCCGAAAGTAAAATTAGTGTGCTAATCAAAATCTGGGTAGAGCTCAGTAGCTGTCTTGGGCGAGAAAATCTAGCCAAATTAACTTGCTCTCATTTAAAATACACAGACCTAGTATCGGCAATATCTCGCGTAATCCCTGTAAGTCTTGCTTTTTAGCGAGGTTGCAGCGTTACTAAATTCTACCCAGGTTTGGTACCCATTGCTATCCCCATGGTAACTAGCCGCCATTTTGGATTGTGAAAATGTTGACCCAGCGATTTTTACATCGGGCATGTATATTTCATTTTGTTTGACATTCCAGTCGCTCCTATACCACTCATAGTAAGCCCTGCAGTGTTGATTGCTGAATATATTTGAAATGTACTAAATAGGATCAGAAGATCAAAATTACCTTGGCTGCACTTTGTGCAATCTTGAGCATTTTCAACTCGATGACATGCAGGGTCATACAATACGTTGTTTATACCATTTTTATTATGTGGAGTCCATTTCTGATGTTATTTTAATAATACGGGGTCAACCTTAGGGTCAAAATTGCCTGACATCCTAGTGGCAAATACGTTTCTCTCTCTTTCGTCTTTTGTTTTTCACACTGAGCACTTCAAGATATTTCCTTAAAACGCTGATGATGATAGATTATGATGTGACATAAATCTTTGTCAATTGCGATTGGTTCATGAGTTTCCAGGGCTGTACAGGCACACTAATGAAAACATTTGGTGTGGAAATGCTCATCGGCTCAGTGCTTAATGGAGTCTGCAGAGACAGTCAACGGAAAGGCTAAGAACGATTCCTTCTATAGCCATAGCGTCTCATCACAGTCATGTTTCTACAGAATTTCTACATGAGTGGCGCCAAGAATCGTAAAGAGCTGGGAGTTCGCCTGGAGACGGTTAGAGAACAACCGACCGGTTTTTGCGTTATTAAGTCAACACTGCTCTCACGGTATGTTTCTGCGGGAAGAACGGAACTGTGAGTTCTTCCTTCAGTAGCACTGTATTAAAGAGCTGCTGATCTATATGTTCGCAGCATGTAACGCTATTTCAGTCATTGTATCAATTTTGCGTTTCACAATGGTCGACAGAATCTTTTTTTCAGTGGTTGAGAGAGACATTTGTGTCAAAACCTACATGCGTGCAATTTGGATCAAGGAATTGATATGTTATTTCTAATCCAAATGGCTACTATAACGCCAAATTGGTTGTGGTATGTTCTTTTTCAAAATGGAGTAGGTGGTGAGATATTACTTTAGTTGACGTTTTTCAACTCGTAAACAAATAAGTAAATAACACTGGCTATAGGCTTACATGTGTTGAATATTTCGGTCAACTTGTCAGTCAATTCGAGCGGTCCTGGGGTTTACTTACTTGAGTATAAACCGATTTACTACTACTACTATTACTACTACTACTACTACTACTACTACTACTACTACTACAACAACAACAACAACAACAACTACTACTACTACTACTACAACTACTACAACTACTACTACTACTACTACTACTACAACTACTACTACTACTACTACTACTGCTGCTGCTGCTGCTGCTGCTGCTGCTACTGCTATTGCTATTGCTACTGCTACTGCTACTACTACGTTAAGAGTGACTTCATGATAGTCAGAAGCATTTAGAGGATGTCCTAATTGAACCTGAATTTATTATTATTTACTATTGTATTACGGCTCATATAAATGCGGACCTGGTGCCACTTGTGCACCAACACTGCAGCATAAGGCGAATTTAAAAACAGTCCAGACTCACCATTCGTATCATCATACAACTTCTCAATGAAGGATGGGTAAATCATAGAGCGTGTGGTTTTATAGACATATCGGTGACCATAATGACGTTACAGTGGTGTCCAAATACATCGGCCTATTGACAAGGTTGGTGTGGGTCAAATAAGCAGTTGAAACCCCAGCAAAATTGTAGTTGACAACCTCTATTTACATGTATACCCTTTGTCTCTCAGGACCATATTCCACGTCACCCGAAATAGGCATGACTTTGTTAGTATACGACTTGGATCTGTTTTGGTCGACATATTCATGACTTGGTTAGAGACAAAGGCTCTTGAGTCCTTTAATGGTAGTCCGCCTTCCTTTTATCGTAGATTGGTTGACGCTACTTTCTTAGTTTTTGATAACAGTGCCAGTACAGAACACTTTTTCCCGTGGCTGAATTCTCAACAACCTAGTATTGTGTCAATAGTCGAAGGTTAATAGTGAATTACATTTCTTAGTAGATGTACTAGTGACTAGAACTTTCGAACAACGGTATGATTGTCACGTCTTGCTTTCATAAACCTACCCCTGGTGTGTACTTGAATTGGTATAGCTTCACCATGGGCGGCGCAGCACTGAAAAAAGTGGAGGGCTAAAGCTCCCTTAGCCCTCTGGGATGCACCGCCTATAGACCACGTGCGGTGTAGCACTTAAAACAGTGGGGCTATAGCCCTCTCAGCCCCCTGTGGTGCGCCGCCAATGTTCACACCTATGAGGTATAAAAAGTCTCTGGTTTGTGGTCTAATTAGTGGATGTAAACGGATTTAATCAGACACTGGAATACTAGACAAAGAAATTTTCTTTGTTATATTAAGTCTACTCTCATTAATAATGATTATCCATTGAGTTGTATACAGTCTTGTATTAACAAACTCATTGAATTTCCTATTTCGGGTAACGTGGAATGTGGTCTTACGAGACAAAAGTATTATCTTGTTCTTCCTCATATTGACCGCATTTTGCCCAAAGGGCGGTTAACCAGATAACTGTATCAAAATTTATACCCAATATTGACCTGATTGTTGTACTAAAACCGTCCTGTTATTAATACTCTCAAAACTTAAACATCCCTTGTCAGTACTACGGAGGTGTAATGTTGTATTCAGGTTTACCTGCAAGTGTTGTAGGTTTGATGTTGGTATGACGAATAGAAGATTAGGTCAAAGAGAAAAAGAACATTTCAAAAGTGACAAAAGTGCCCTTTGTATTCATTCTATGGTAACAGGTCGTGTAATAGGTTATGCTAATCCTACAATACTTCACAATGATATACAATAAATAGGTTCAGATTGACTTTTATGGACTTGCCATAAGGTTTCGCTGAATGGCAACCTGAGGTCAATTGAGGTCACCCTTGGGGGATAGCTTTGACCTTTGTATGTGACTGCTTTACAGGTGACTTTTGATTCAGTTGATTTAGTTACGTGTGACTCGGTTCTTGGGTTTTTGAACTCCTCGAGAATGATGAATTGAGCACGGGTTTCTGCACAATATATCAGCTTCATGCTGTTCAAGAAAATTTGCTAGACCGGAGAGGAATTTTTTTTTTATTATTCGAAAATTACCAACTTAGTTCAGTTTATTTGGGAAGCGCATTTTGGTTTTGGAGTTGACTGTCTATCCGTGTTCGTTGCTTACTTATTTTCGAAAACGATCAATTGTATAACATTTAGTTGATTTCAATCCACACTTATAACCTAGATATTCCTATGTTTTTGGAAAGGATAGCTGATAGAGCTTGAAGTTAAAAATATCATGTTATTCCAGCTCATGAGATGTTACATTTTCCTTCCACCCTGTAGCTCTAACAGCAGCTAGATATACTGACGTAGCTGGTGATTACACCAACAAATAGAGCATAGTTTGACTAAACGATAATACATAGCCCTAATATTTCCACATGCCATTATACGTATTTTTGTGCGTCAAAGGCAGCCGTAACGGATGAATGGACTCGTTAAGTCAGTGGACGGGTAGTAGTGGTATAAACCCGAAGGGGTACTCGAATATATTTTGACGAAGATGCAACTACAAAATTTGGCTACTCATCCATTTAGTGAGCGAACACCATAAGAGGGACCCATTTGTAGAGAGGTACCATTAACAATGAACAGGTTAATCAAGGTTTACGCTTTCGTAGGGACTCTTCAATAGTTAACTGTTAACCATTACAGATCATCTCGATTGTTTTCGTAGCCTCAGATTTCCCCTTGGAGTATCCGGATCATCTCTGGTATTTCCGTAGTGTCAAATCATAGGTGCTCAACTTCCCGACATCTCGCGGGTTACCGCAATGTGTAAAACGGAGTAGTTCAGAACTTATGGAGAATGTTTCATTGACCGTGACTAAGAAATTCGGTCTCACACTTCACATAACTATTTGTGAATAAAAATTAAATTTCATTTCAGCAAAACTGTGAAGTCTCTGAGAACATAAACATAACTACTAGTCAGTGAGACAAGTACTATTAATTATTTATAGATTGTGATGTGCTCGTAATTAATTTGCTTTGATCAGTGCAATGGGCCCACACGCGCGGCCTGTGCAAGTTTGATACAGTACCAGGCCGCCTGCAATTATTTTTTTAAATTACTTGGCTAAACTTTTATTCAAAAAGTGTGAAGTGAGAGTGGGAGAAAAATTTCTGTCTTAAGTCTTAGGTCACTTTTCGTATAACGGATTCATTCCTTAGCTTTGTCAAACATGCGGACACCTTCCTCGATCCCGTTGATGATTGTCTCTCCAGAGTGGTCAAATATATTCTGCAGAATGTCATTCCAGTGAAATTTAGAGTACTTTTTGAGAAGTTTGCGAAAAGGTAACCTCTTGTCTGTCATGCTGAACGTGTATGACATTTCATTCAGGAGACCGAACAAAGACCTGCTCTGGGGGGCGGGAAATTTGCGTGTGCTGTCAAGGTTGTTTTTGCTTGGCCTGACACTGTCAGCTGTTATCTCAAACCAAGCGAACTCAACGGTCTCCTGAGCAAAGGTGAGTTTGTCAGTGTTGAGGACTATGCCGTTACGTCCGCAGACATCAAGCCATTAGCATGCCTGGTGAAAACTGTTCAAGAGGCTCTCCGACCAGAGCAAGGAGTCGTCAACGCATTTTGTGAGGTTGGAAATATTGCTGACGATCTCGTCAAACCGTGTGGTGTAGGCGTCACCTGAGGCAATGTATCCTTGGGGTGCTGTGCGGTATCGGTATCTTCCCCATGGGGTGATGAAGGTGTCGATCGGCTTCACAAATGGGGACGCTATGGTAGCCGTTCCAGGCATCAAACACTGTCTTCTTGGTTCTGGGTGCTATAGATAGAGCTTGATGAAACTGGGAGCGTGTGTGGTTTCCCGGAGGGCGTATTTGTTAAGGGGTTGTAAGTCGACCGTGCGGCGTGGTTTACTATTCTTCTTGGCACACACTACTATGCGGTGGCTCCAGGTTACGGGTTCGCCCGCGGCTCAGTGACGTTTAGGAGGACGTCGTTATCCAGGCCAGCCTTCACCTCGGCTTTGCCAGTGGAGAGGTATACGGGCTGGGGTATGGTGGGCTACAGGAGTGGCGGGGGAGGCCACTCATACAAGTATTCTCTAATTATAGCAAATAGCGTTTGGTATAATGAATACCCTATTCTCTTGAACAATCTTAATCAATTATCTTAACTCGTGTTACACATTCTTTCGACTTTGTTTTTCCAAATCGATGTGTCGGTGAATAATGTTAGGAAAAATATAGTTTTAAAATGTTGTCCGGCCTAGTAAAATAAGTATCCATCTGTATCAGCTTCTCATTAAATCACTCCCAGCATCCTAACTTTGGTGGCTCTTTCACCTTGCACGGTGAATGACCTCCTATGAAAGCTTTTTGATGTCAATTTCCTTAATTAACGTTGGTCATAGAAAGACAATGTAATCTACAAAATGTCAAGTTAGCCAAGAAAGTGCTACAGTAGTACAGTATGGGAAAATGGATAAATAGTCCTCACAACTATGCTTTAATTTAAGGGGGCAGGAGGCTTGAGCCCTCTACTGAAACCACCAAAACAAAACCAAAAAGACAATTTAATTTTCTCCTTTTTTGAAACTTGTGATTGGCTCCAACCTAGATTCGTCTGCTTCATGGAAAAGATGGGAATCGCGTTCCCTAATCTCAAATTTCTGTCTGTATTACGTTATGAAATATAAATTTAGGCATTTTAAAACACTTCAAGGTTACGTATGAAAATGGCCAAATTTGGCTACGTTCAGAACATCAGAGATGGCTGATGTGATTCATATCAAACTTTCAGATGCTATGTTTTATGCAATGTTCTCGAAAAGTCTTTTAGAAATTGTTTTTAAAATGTTCCACTTTTGCACGAGAGACTGTTGAACAAAGGAATTTCATAATTTTCATGAAAAATGTTTAAAGTTGCATAAATGAAACGAAAATGACATTTTAGAAAACAGTAACAGCGTTTTTGACATCTCACCTTAAACATTTACATCAAATAAAATTTGATCATGTTCTTAATGCCGTTGTTGTGTTCAGTATGAACATTTTTGCTAAGTTTTCCTAAAACGATATGGTCACGTGACCCAATTAATGGCAGACTGGTAAAAGTCAAAAATCAAATTATATAGATTTGTACTTTCAGAAAATAGTAGATTTTAGGCCTACATAACCTTGATAATTACAGAGTTTGTTTAGTCGCATTTGATTCATACTTTTAAAATTTTGTTTATTCTAACAAAACGCAAAAATGACATGCCGTGACAAAACAACTTGTAGGACCATGTCTCAAGTAGGAATGAAGTGTCATTTCAAGCCTAAATAATATACCTGTTTTGACAAAGGAACAAATTGTGACCAATTTCATACATTGTTGTTGTGACGGAAGTCGGATTAATAACAGTTTTGAATAAAGTGTGCTCAAAGGTCTAACTACATTATCAGTGGTACGCGAAGTTTACAGTGAGTCCAAGGTCCCTTCTCGACCAGGTATTGTTTCCATAACTAAGATCCCTTCACAAATTATCAATGACTTCCATCTAGTTGTTTTCTAATTTTAAAACGCGACTGATGTAATAATTGCCTAAATCCTTTGATTCCCTTTTATTATCAGTGTTTTTATGATGTCGTCATCCATGACGTCAACAAACGATAGGGTGGGGATTCGCGATGGAAAGAGTTGCTGGAGCCTTCCGTCGATTTACTTTAGCTGTTTGCAGCACGGCTCCTGGACTTCCCTACAAAATGATTCAAAAACTTCCGTTTATTACAAGTCTGCTGAAAAGTGTTATATTTGATAACGTTTCGTTCCTCGTTACGGTTTTCATCTTTATGTGCGCTATTGGGACCAGCGATACATCTGCTATATTTTTCACTCTGATGTTCGGAATGGTGGTCGTCTGGAATCACTTCCCTCGCCCAGACATGGCGACCGAGAACGAGGTTCTGGCGCCAGGACAAATTGTCCTGATTGGTCAAGGTGGTGCAGGCAGGCTGGCACCAGAGAACACGTTGGCCTCCATTAGTAAAGTATGCAAGGATAAAAATCACCTGTCTTAAAAGGGGATACTCATTGGTAAAACAAAACGATATTTATGAAATATTTCTACGACGGATGAGAGGTTTGCTTTGATAATCATTTTTACCGTACATCCCATTCAATATTTTTATATTTAAATAGGTCAATATATGGCATCGAAAACAGTCCATTGCAACGATATGGTAGCTGTTTCTCAAGTACACCCCTCGAGTAAACTGAGCACAGAGCTCTAGATTATTAAGGAACCCTCTAGAATAAACGCTGTGTGAACACTGATGGTTTACCACGGTTTCGTGAACAGATAAGAACCTCCACTTGATTTACTCAGTTTATCGCTGCGATAACATTCAAATCGACTTTACAAATGCGGCCACCATTAATTCTGCCGTTTTCTTAACTACATACTGCCACTGTACAATACTATTTGAAGACGCAGAGAATTCAGTGCAAGCCTTGTTTTGCTCCAGGATCACCAGGTGCCTGTTTTGTAGACGCAAGGTGTTCGAGAAACCGCAAGATCACGTAATATTTCGCTAGATTCTTGTGTCTTTGGAACTCAGCTCCGGAATGAGCCGGAAAAGTATGCTAACCCTCATTGAATATGCATTAGCGTGAAATGAATTGATCTAATCTATCGCTGTTGTTGTAACCGCAAGTCGCAACGGTATGACCAAATGTTAACAGTCAACGTCGTCAACCTCTTACAGTTGTACATGACACTATGAAAGGGCTTTTTCAATGCTAATTCTGAACGTTGTTTCCTTAAGATGGGCTCTGTGCTCAGATTCTCGCTTCGACGTAGTGAACCGCATGCTTTGACTTCGCTGTAACCACAAGAGCATATATATTATTGTGGCGCCATCACATTTTCCAAAACGGTGGTTATTTATTTTATAAATTGTCCTCATTTGATCTCAATACACTTTTGTTTTACAAAAAGTTGACGCAAATTTCTAAACCAGATTCAAATAGTTTTTGTAAGAAAACTTGAATTAGGGAAATCCTGAAACAAACAGTCACATAAGAATTCTTTAAAACCACATGCAACCAGTGTTCGATACTTGGAAGCACTTCTGAATATCAGCCAGTGTTCTTTATCTTCATAATTAAAAATGACATAAAATGAGACAGTGCAGAAGCTGGTAAACACTTTAAAATCCGGTAAATATATTTTAAAAATGAATTATAGACATTAGCTTTCGAGAACGTCGAAACAGAGCAGATGAAAAATAAGGGAGAGAAAATTGGAATAGTTAGAGGTAGTGGCTCATGTGGTCCGTGTCTTTATTAAGACTGCCGTTCTCGTGGGTGTTGAAAAACAAAACCATTGAGATTTCTTGGTGTGGGTATTATCAACAGTGCTCATCAGAACACAGACCATGAGGTTATCACTGTTGTAGCCACCGAAAGCGAGGAACCATCGCGGATAGTTTCACGGTGTCCATTTAAACGCGTCGGTATTGCCTACATACTAAGCGTCAGGACTGCACTGAATAAGGTGTACAATACCTAATGACTTCCACGTAATTTTCCTCTGGCTGTGATTTTTGTCACTAGGGTGTTCAATTTTAGCATAATTTTAAGTGTGCTGACGAGCGCGGCATCTGGGTTTACTACATGGGAAGGTTCCACTAGCAGGTTATCATTGGTGGCGATTTTTCTGTTAGTTAATCTACTGCCTAAATCCTCTTGAATTTGGTTTTTAGGATGGCTAGAGCTTCGTCTCTAGCCTCACAGTTGAAACAGATGACGTAACATATCAGTGATTGGCTATGGATGATGTTTTTTTAGTGCGAAATGGGTGGAAGCTACCAAAATTGAGATAGTTGCTATCAGAAGATTTCCTTTAGATGTTGGTGATAGGACTTCCGCGCCATTTGCCTTCATACCTGATGAAGGGCCGGTCCTATTAAGCGCGAAAACTATAATGTCTTTAATAAACTCTTCTTCAATAATTCGACCGAATTTCGTAGTGTTTTACCGGCTTCTGCTTAATCTCCATACGTGTCTTTGCAGTATGTACTTGGGCGGTACCATAATGTTCTCGACGGTGAACACCTATAAGAAAAGAAAATAACTGATTCTGGTCTTAGCCTGACCCATATTGAAACTTGTGCCTCATGGGCCTGTATTTTTTCCAACGAAGTTTTTTTTTCAAAAGCTACGCAAACTTAGACCTATCTAAGGTAGCTTTTGTAACGTGATGCCTTTGCAACTTATGGCCTTATTTGTTTAAATACTGGTATTCAAAGGCAAATTTCGGACAACCCCATCTCCTCCGGATCCCTGAAGCTCATAACAGGTCAGGGAACTTTCAATAATTGTACAACTCTCAATCAATTCTCAAAAATTCAGACCAGAACCAGTTTTGTTTTGGCCTAAAGTGCCATATTCAAATTATGTTTACACATAATGCTTCCTGTACAAAGCATGATGAAACAGTGCACTTTTTCAGGCGCGAAGTGTGGGTGCAAAGGGTGTTTTGGTGGACCTCTCCTTCACCCAAGACGACAAACCAGTCCTGATGAAAGTAGATGACATATCGTACACAACTAATGGCCGCGGTCGGTTAAGTTCTATGCTTTTAGAGGAAGTGAAGAGTCTTGACGCCGCTGATAGCTTTCCCACACCGTATGTAACCTCGATCAAAATTGATATAAGCATAGTTGAAAAAGATATTTTCTTTCACATAAATCTTTAATTCTTTCTTGAAAGTGTTCTCAGCATAGCATTTAGTATTTGACTCGTCACCATCCTACCTTTCAAATAACACGAAGAAAATTATTTCGATTTGTTTATTAAAAACCTTTACTAAACAAATTCTAACCCAAGCCATCCAATCACAAGGTAATTCTCGAATGCTAGGTTTTTCATTGGTGTATTTGTGCAATACAAAGTGAATTTGACATAGAATTTTTCAACTTACTTGGAATTACTCGTGGTCCACCCCGCGAAGTGTTCAATGACACAAAACCTCATTTTCACAGATTAAACAACTGCTTGAAAGAAAGGATGAAAACGTACAGATTTGTTAATTAACGAACGTTTCTGTTTTATTGACGTATTTCGTTTGATGAAACTTGTTTTATTTTATGCAGGTAAAAACAAGAGAAAGAGCACCTTAATAAACAAACGGAAGTACTTTATCGCAGACGCAAATTTTCTGTATTGTATAAAATTTATTTTAGCGAATTCAAAGGTGAAAAAGTACCGACATTAGAGGAAGCAATCTTTGAATGTATGAGGGATGACACCAGGCTTTATGTGTGTGTCAACAAGTGTTACCAATCCGACAAGGTAAAACGCAATACCACCGACAGCACTTTTCTCGTTGCCAAACGCTGCAATGGCATTTCTACTTACTTCCGATTTCAAACAATTTTTCAATTATTCGTGGTCTTCGGAATATTTTTCTCTTCTACAATATGAAGGTTCAAAATGTATGAACTTACTTACACTTAAAACGTGACCCGTGCAGGGAATTATCCACGCCTCTCTGACAGCGTGTCATAGCACGGACTAAAGAGGGCAATATCTAAAGCTGGCCAATATTTTCACTACTGCCAATACGGACGGCTCTCTTGAGTCATAGTACCCTTTTTGCTCTGAGTCAACGATTTTAAGTTGCTCGTGAGAAGCAAAAAAGTTCGCTACTAAAAGGAAGTATTAACGTACGAAAGAAACGGGTTGAATGAAAAAATACTATTCTTGGAAACAGAAATGTGCTCACAAGGATATAACGCTGATGGTGAGAACACTTTTACGGTTTGTAAGACTATGCAAGACCACTTTTTGTCCCTTGGCCACATAAGCACATTAGCTGGCCAGGACATTTTGCTAAGCTGTACTGTTTAGGATGTGATGGGTCTCTTCTGAATACGTGGTTTTTAATAACATTACTATCACTGTGATCCTTATCACTCCCCATAGACGCGTCATGTATAGTGTGAGTATAACTTCACTGCTTCTTGCAGGCTGCAATGATGCTAAAGAGGGTCTTCAAGAAGTACCAACTGTACAGATCTGCTGCCGTGTGCTCATACTTTCCGAATGTTTTGTACAAAGTACGAAGGCAAACAGATAATCTTCCAAAGATGGAACCTTACCTTTCTGCATCCATGTGCTAATACTTTGACAAAAACAGACAGTCATTCATTTTTATTCATCTCTCATATTTACAAAGTATTTCCTCAATTCTGATCACTTGAATCTGACAAAATCCAACTCATTTTTCCTATTTGCTTGTTTCTCACTGACTGACATTTCTCCTCCAAGCTGTGTTGGCTAGTTCTGCGGTGGAGAATACCTAAATTATATCAATATTGTAGACCATTACAACAATACTCCAAAAATTGATGGCTCAGACCCTTGTTCACACAGTCATGTGATGGAATCGATTGCATGCGCGCACCCAGAGGGGGCAAGTGAGCAAAAATGTCCACCTCAGGGAAACAAAAACTCCACCAAAAAGTAGAAAACGAGACAAAAGTCCACCTGCGGAACTACCAAAACTCGACGAATGCACTATTCATAGCTCTGAAAGTACCCCGTAAAAGGTCCACATTCTCAAAAATTCGAGCTCCCCTCCCGTTTATAGGCTGGGTGAGCGCATGGGTTGTGGTCAAAATTAGTTTGAATCAAAGATGGTGGCTCATTATTATCTACATGTTACATGAAGTCAAACCTCCCACGTTATATCACAAGAGAAGAACACGACTTATGGGTACGTCGTACATGTATGTTGAAGACTTGAGGAAGTTCTACTTAAGGTAGTGTCGGACCTCAACAATACGTCAGTGGGTGTCTAGTCAAGTATCCACAAAACTTGGTAAAGTTATATATTTTCTGTAAAATTTGATTTTTGACTTTTACCAATCTGCCATTGTTTGGGTCACGTGGCCATGTCTTTTTAGTAAAATTTAGCAAAAAGGTGCACTGATCAAGACAATTATTCCAATAACATCAACGAATTTTATTATATATAAATTCTTAAGGTATAATCTCAAAAATATTTTCATAGTTTTCTAAATAACCATTTTGTTTTAGATTTATGTAACTTTTTATTTTTGTAAAACTCATAAAAGATCTTTTTGAAAGACCCTCGTGAAAAAACGGAACATTTGAAAGCAATCCTTAACACTGGTTTTTAGAACAGCACAGTATTGGAAAGTTTCATATAAATCTGAACAGCCATTTCCAAAATTAGCCAACTTTAGACATTTTGTTATGGTCCTGCATAACCTTAAAAATTTACTATGAGGATACACACATTCCCGCGCACACCTGATGAATGATAACGTAATTCATGAAACCTTGTAGGTGCGAGAGGCGGACAACAGAATTGTTTGCTGTACAATGTATCACCCGCACGTGCTGAGTCGGCTTGCAGACGGATCTCTAAGACACAAAGAATTGTGGAAACAGTGGCTAGCACTTCTATTTGATCCGTTGGTCGAGTGGCTCTATTATTCCATCTTTTGGTACCTGTGTGGGGCGTCAATAGCCTTTGTCCACAAGTCGGAGGTGTCCAGGTAAGGACAATGTTTAGCCCCGACTCAGCCTTGTAAAATACCCGAAATTCCCTCCGACACAAGCAAGCTAGCTTGTAAGAAGTTTTCCCCATGTAAAAGGCTACATTTATGCAAAGCGCTGCTAACAGACTCCGAATAGTCGCATGCGACTTTGTATTGATCGACTACATCGCACACGACTTCTCCTGACTCGAAGAAAGTCAGGGCAAAATCGCATGTGCTCTGTTCCTGTATGTCATATATGTATCTTGCAAAGGTGTGTCGTAACGTTTGTGTACGACAATCACGAAGTGATATGTGAAAAATGGGACTATGTAGAGATGGCTAAAGGAACATTGTCGATTTTATGGCCGAAAAGGTCATCTTTAAGGGTTTTGTTGGTTGGAATAGACTTCGTTAAGTTATTTGCTTTGGTCATGCCTACAAAACAACAAAATCCGTTGTTTTTGTGGTTTTATTACAAGTCGCCAATTCTTACCGTTGTCTGCTGACATTCATAGAAAACAAGGCCGGTGATTTTGCCATTTAAATACGTTTAAAACACACTGCGCGATTTACGGATTGTGATTTAGCCCTGTCAGTATAGCGTTAGATTGCGACCGCCGGGATTCCACGCTCGAATCCGAGCTGAGCCTGATTGCAGAAATCCATTTTTCGCCAATCATGTCCTTTTGAGACCTAGACTAAATTCGCCATGTTTTTATCTATTTTACTCACGGTCTTAAGAGTGATCGCTAAAGAAAGTCTTACAAAGTTGGGAGTAGGCATAATGGAATTTAATGGTGGTATTTTGTTCATCCTATGAGACTACTCAAACCACAGCAACATGAGCTTGTAAAGTCAATCCTAAGTATAAAAACCAACTTTCCGCGACGAAGCGGTAGATGATGACATGTATTCTATTCAAATGAACAATTTATAAATTGTTCAAGTGAAATTCAAAGTAAAATGAATAAACAAAATACAGTAAAAATTAAGCTTTAAACGTGCCCACATAATGAGCTAATAACCGCCTACACCTAGTGAAGCAAAGGCACATGCTTCTATTAGTCGGTGGGCCAGATCTCATAGCGTTCATCCTTGTGAGTACTTTGGGGGGGCAACCTAGTTTTTTCTATGTGGCTAGATAATATACCTATAAATCAAATTCCAAAAAGTTCCCACGTCTACACTTGCACATTTTTTAAAAAAAAGGTGTTTTTGTTGCACAAAATATGATGCACGTTCCTGCCACTTGATGGCGCTTTTCTACTGAATTGACCAATCAGAGAGCCAGATTGTATTGTTGTGCTTAGTTACTTCAATATGGCTGCTCCCATGGAGTGTGATGCCTGTATAATTCAAGGTTTATCAAACAGCACAAAATTGTGATGTCAGAGCCTAAAGAAGCTTAGGAAAGCTTCCTGACGAAAGCTGATTGACTGTGGAACTCTGTAGATCAGTAGATCAAAAAGAAGAAGAGGTGTCACAAACGTTTGTGCAGAAAACAGCTGCATGTCCTGGTAGCCTACACAGTATACTGCTGAGTGCTGTAGACTAGAAGAGCAAGTGTCAGACCAAAAA
>NMRA01000036.1:1158718-1212381 GCA_002633005.1 Phoronis australis | reverse complement strand
ATTTTTGCCACTAGGTGTCTCTTTACGTTTTTTAAATTTCACTGTTTACAATTAATTTACAATAGTAAAACATGTAATGTGAGTGTAATATTGTTCAATACAATGGCACTGATGGGACCATATTACTTGTTTTACAAAAAAGTCACCAAAACTGTTGTTTTTACAAATATAAGTTTACTAAGCTCTTTGGTGATTATTAGGTAACTTCAAACTCAAATTTCTCAAAAATGTGCAACTTTATTTGTGGGAACTTTTTAGATTTTGAAAACACTCTAATAAATGAATTAAAAAATACCAAAATAAAATTGCCCCCCTAAAGTACTCACAAAAACCATTTTCTAGAGGCCCTACAAAATCTGGCCCACCGACTATATGTTCAGCGAAAGTCTTGTCATACGGGCATTTGAAGAATGCCTGGTGAGGCGTGTAACTTCTGGGGGTGTTGACAGTGTGGCTCCTCCAATCACCGCCCACATACTTGGGCAGTAGATAGAAAATTAAAGATGGACAAGGACAGAAAAAGTTGGCAAAGAAGTTCACCGATGCTCGCTCGCATTTGCCTTCCAGAAAAATGTCCCCAAGTCACTGTGTTTCCATCACATGACCACAAGCGACCGTCCCGGATTGATCGGTGATGCTCATACATGTACTTCGCCTTGCACCTGGCGTCTGGTTAATTTTCATGAACTGATGTCAAGCAGGAAGCTTTAGTTTTAAGTCGTACTCTACATCGCTGTTGGTGTCGTGGGCGTCTTTATACTCCCGTTCTGTCGATATCGCCAAGTGTCACTCCATCAGCGCGCTTTCATTACCTGACACAATGAAGTGAAACTTTGTCACTCGTGAGTTTTTCTATTGTACTCTTGCTGCAGGTCTGATAAGTCATGCACACGACGTGTACCTCATGAGGTCTATTGTTTAAAGGCAAAATGGTGGCGCTGTTACGGACAATTTTCAAATTTTCGGTTTGCGTCATTTAAGGGATTCTTCTGAAATTTGGTACGTGGATAAATCTCGACAACGATTATTTAAAATGCCGCATCCATTTCTCGTTAGGATTTCCTATTCTCGAGTTATTCGGAGTTTTCTCATGACTGATCTTTTATTGAGCGTTTTCTCATACTATACTTCCGGTGAACTTCGACAGATTTTCTCAATTTGTATGCGAATAGATTTCATCATGAAGATTTCATCACTATGATCCTGTTTCGCGCTACAACTTACCGTTCTCGAGTTATTCGAGATCTACTGATGATTATAGCCCATTTATATGCAGCACTTTTGCACCTGTACGTAAATATACACCATGCACTCTGGTGTGAGCGTAAATTAACATCGCGATCGTATAGGGGAAAAGTAAAGCAATATTTGCGCACAATACTCAATATATTTCGCAACGAAGTCGGCGCGTGCAACGTTTGTAAGTTAAGAAAATATTTTTTCACAACAATTGTCTTGAATTTGGAAGGTCTGAGGCTCGGGTATCGATCCCCAAGGATTGCTTTTGGAGCTATCTTTCAACCGGCAAGTATATATTAAGAAAGATAGAAGGACTGGTGGCAAAACACATTTAATAATGAAAATTTGAACGACAAAGTGTGGTTTGAAAATTGTCAGATGGCAGATGCCCTTCTATAAGGTCTACTCGTTTTTCTACCGCGTAGTACAAACGAATAGAAGTTAACCGTTGGGGTCAAGTTGCATACAAGATTTGGCAACCGCACTGTTGGTAACCTCGCGGAGTCACGAAAGCGTTTTCCTGTTCTCATGTATACCTGAAACTAATATAGTTATAGCCGACTACTTGATAGGTCATGCTGCGGCCATCACTTAGAAGAATAAATTTGAGATTTCCCAGTTGCGGCGGTCTAAGAGTGATATCGCTGGAAGTCGCATAACAATGACCGTGTCTGAAACATTGTTCGCGGTATTTGTTTCAACAACGTTGTTATTCGATTATTTTCTGGTTTGTGATTACTGATATTGAATATTTCATTAGTGATGTTAACACAAAATGTATTGGTCGGGTCGCGATCATGACGTGCTGGCTACTGGCAATTCAGAGTTCGAAGTAAAAAAGAACTTTTGCAAAGTGAACTGAAAAGCTGATTTGTCCTGATGAGGTTACAAGTATGCATGTACCTCTTAAAGATGTCCAGTGAAACCGTGGATTAAAAAGCTGGCGGCGAAATTTCACCCAGCATCATTTCCATTATCATCGTCATCAGCAGAAGCATCAACTGCATCAGATGCAGCATTACAATAAAAGATCTTACCAAACCACACAACAATAAAGGGTTTTTTGGACTTTTAAAGGGAAGTGGTGTTGCTTCAACTTGAAGAAAAGATGAAACTACAGAAATAATTTCGTAACTGCACTTTTGCGGAGTGATCTTGCTTTAACACCCGTGTGTAAATTTAAATCACGTTCACATGTGCTTAGTGTATAGTTGCACGTGTATAAATTTGCATTTACAGGACCTCTGGAGGTGGTGCAATTATACACCCGAGTGTTGTTTTACATCCGGATGTATTTGCGTTCATATGACCAAATATCATACGTAAATATACACTTGAGTGTAAATACTATCATGTAAACAGGGCTTAAGATTGGAAGCAATTGCATTCGTTAGCAGATTTGCAAAAGCTGCATCATGGTAAAAGAACAACTTCGCTCTACACTTTTTCAGTCATTGTGGACGCAAGATACCGCTGTAACGACAACTATTCAGAAATTTCGCTCAGCGGTCTTTGTTGGTGTCAAGGTCGTTTTATAGCGCTGTCGTCTTCAGTGACGTTTAGGTGACGTACGTGTTTGGATTGTAGGTTTTGGAACTGGTTCAGTGTCAGCGACGTTGTCATTATTTGCAACTTTTCTATCTGTGGTGCTCAGTGTCGTCAGCGACGTCATAGTTTTAGAGGTCCGACGTTTTCGATGTTGTTTATGGTATAGTTGACTTCGTCATTATTCTGCCTGTACCTTTTCAGTCAATTTCTTCAAGTCGGTGTCGCCACGACAGAGCGTTTTCAGTATTTTTATCTGTTGTGATGATGAGCTTGGGGGTCAAGAGTTCAACAACGCAGAGCTTGTGAGTGAAAAAAATAAATTTGACTTAACCATAAGTATAGAAAGTCTCTGATAACATACCCGAAACTGTAAGGTACTAAGAAAATTATTTCTAGGCTGTGATGTGTCACTGATCACATAGCAAAACCTTCATTCAGTGATTAGATTAGCTGAACGTTAAACGTCAACGTAACTGTATAAGGGTTACACAATTACAGCCACAACCAGCGTGACGCTGTGGTTGATAATCATTGCTGGAAAACGTTGTTGGCGAAGAACTAACTAATTCAACTTCGACAAATTTTGCGAACGTGGTCTCAGAGTCGGCCTCAGTATCGTCCCATTTCAGTCTCCTTTGGTCGTCATCAATTTGCACCCCGCGCCATAGGTGTGCGGACGTTTCTGTGGGGAGGACAAACCCCCGTGGTCCAGAAACTTTGGTACAATGTTTCAACAAAATTTCACGAGAAAGGGCAATATTTTAGGCTTGAGCATTTGGCAATTTCCTATAATTTTGTTCTTCAGCGGAAAGGTATGCGTGTACATCATTTTAACCTTTAGGAAAATTACTTTCAGTTTGCTTATAGGTGCCAAAAAACTGTAGGGCCTACTGTCTGAATCATTTAGGGGATAAAAACATAAAAATCCTTACCGCGGACAGCGAAATCCGGATCGAAACAGCATCATCTTGGAATGAGTAGATGGAATATAGTGTCTGAAGAGCGGTCCATTCTTTTCTCAGAGAACGACTCTGCATTGTCAAGTGCGCTCGTATTCATATCAAACAACATGAGTTTCGCTTTTTAATTTTATAGATTCAAAAAATATCTGGGAATATGTCAGCGATTGTTTCTGCAATATTTTTCCACGATCATTGAAAATTTTTAATAGCAATACAGTTCCTTATTTGCGTTATATTGCGAAATAAATTCCATTCGTGTTTTAACTGCAACACTGAGGGAATATGGCAAAAAAAGTTTGTCCAATGAGCTATACCAGGTATAGCTCATTGGACAAACTTTTTATGATTCGGCCACCTATTGTACATATACGTGTATATTGTAGTCCGAAACTTCATTTGTGTTTCAATGCGTGTATATTAACAGGCAAAAAATCGCCAAAACGTAAATCCTGATTAACTAAAAGTGGCATGATCTTCGTACATTCCGAAGGATAGGATTTCTAGACCAAAGTGTAGATAAACAACAGATGGACCCAGTAAACTGAAATGTTGTTAAGTGTTACAATTAATTTCAGAACTCTGATTGAGTTTTGGGAGAGTAAAGGAATACGTATTGTTGTCTTTGGAGTTGAAAACGGGACTGAACTAAAATACTTCGGGAACTGCTTGAAAATCTCTTGTGTGACAGACTACTTTGAACAACAGGAAAGTCAAACAGCGATTAAGTCGGGCATGTTATCGTGAAGAGAACATTAACACATTGTAACAGGACGAAGAGTTGAAGAATTGGAACTAAGAGAGTGCAAACCTCAAAAATAAACTACCTAAAAAGAGCAGAAAAGAAGAGTATTGAAGAAAACAAATAATAAACCTTACTACTGATTGTGAATTAAACTGATGTTATGAATTGTCCGAGACAAATAAGATTAATGGATTGGCACAGTTTTATCGTTGTACTTGTGTGCTTCACTTCAAAATAAAACAACGGATATACGTTGTTAGTCGTTTGAAAAATTTAGTTGCGTTCACCCAGTAATAACATTTCCCACTCAACTGTCTTTTGTGATCTTAACTTTTGGTTTCTTTTGTGTTAAACTTCGTCCTTAGAATTGACCAAAATGGATCGACATAACAAAACTTACTTTCAACGTCCTGTTGAAGCGCAGCCGGTGTCTTTTACTATTTGAATAGGATTAAAATAAGCTGCTACCTTGCGGGTGCGATTTGGCTTGTATTCTCTAAAACTGACCTCGGAAAAAATAATGGGTGTATAAAAGAAAAGCGTGGTCGTATTTACTTTGTACATTTACATGTCTGTTGAGAATCTTGTCATAAGGCAACTGGTACACTAACACTATTTGCACCCAAGTGGACAAGAATTTTGGACTGAATTTCGGTGTCCCAAATCTTACAGACTGTCGTAGACAAGAGAGTTTTCACTATATTGGTCAAGTACCAGACTTAATTTGCACGAAGGGTGTTGTGCAGATAACCATACTCCTATACCTCCTAGGCTCTGCATACAAAATGTTACCAAGACCTTTGAACAGTATGTGGAAGTAAAAACAAACACTGACCTGTATCTCCAACTAAATTTTTTTAAACAAATCTGATAATACATAAACCAATTGATACTTAAAGGTCAAATGTTTGACTAGTTTAAAATAATTTACCAATTGCCTGAGCAAAGGGTGCAAAAAGTCTATGTTCCCATGGCTCTGGGGTTTCAACATGAACATGTTCTGTATTAAAACCTTTATTCAGAAACTGCAGCACACACACACACACAGGTACAAGTAATTTTGCTAAAAGTGTGGATTATAGCTTCCGTGACAATAATCAAGCAAATATGAGTCTTGCAATTTAGCATGTTTCTGCATCCATGAGTCGTGTTTCATGGTGTAATTTTGTTGCGACTTTGCATAATACATTAAGAAATAATAAACAAACTGCACAAGCAAAACTAAACAACAAAGTAAAAAAACAGAAAAATAAACAACAGGGCAAAAGCTCTTACTGATTCCCACCTTCAGGCAATACATTCCACACCTAGTAGGCTAAGCTTGTACATGAGAGGGGAAATAACTGATAAACCTGCAGACCCAACTTCTGAAATATGCGTAAAACGTGGTTTTCATTACATAATTAAAATTCATCCACACATTGTGCAGAACAGTTCAACATTGAAAAGATTCAAAATATAAACACTTCAACTCATGTAAATAACCAATTCCTTTGAGGAAACCCTTCACCAACCCATGCACAAAAAATGGAGTAAACTTTAAACAGGCAAGGAATGTGAAACCCTAAAAATCTACAATTAAAACACATCCCGAGAGGAGGACTGGTTTTCGCAATACAGAAGCTCATGTCATGGATAATGATAGATACTACCATGTAAATACACAATCTTGGTATCTTTCCAAAGTATTTAATTACATCATTTTTGGTCAAAATACGATTAGAAAACGGACAAAGTATTTAAGTAGCTTTGACACTACAAAAGGATAGACACAGGATTAATTTCCCTATCACGTAGGTGGCCAGAAGAAAAACCCAACCCCTTCCCAAAACCATGCAACAGTTCATCCCCAGCGCCAGGTAAATATCACTGGTCTTAAAACCTACATAAACAATAATTTTTTGAGTGATTCTTGTTGAGACTGTTAATTGCCAGAAAAATCCCACAAATTCTGAGAAATTAATAATTTTGACTCTAAAAGTAGACCCATGGACCAATATATGGAACTTTTTCTTAATATACAAACACGCATATAACTTTGGAAGCATTTGCAAAAATTCCTGGTATATTAAGCTGTTCTAGGCCTAGAGTATTTATGAAATTCCAAGCTCTTTTAAAAGTCTACAGATATATCAATGTCATCTTCAGCAATGTCTGGCTAAAATACCAAAAACATGCAAACATACAGTATCTGTGAATACTTAGGGAGAACAGATAAAAAGTAAACACTGCAAAATAATTCAATCCTTTTGCACATAATATTTCAGAAGAGCAGAAATCTTGTCTGGTTTCTCAACAAAAAACATAAAGTAAATTCTACAAAATTTTAGCATATTTTGAACTATACAGCAATTCTTAAATTCAGTAAATTTGATTATTTCTAGCAGCGTTGTCAGCCTTTCAAAAATACAAAATAATTTTGACAATCTTTTTCGTACAAAAGACATGTAAGTGCAAAATTGTCACGAAAGGGTAGCTGCTAATACGACGGGCATGTAATAAAAATCTACCATTTTTTTGTTGAACGACAGCACTATCAGTGTTTGGTCCCACTAAAATCTCACCAAAGCATCTCTATAAGAAAAGCCTAAGAAACAAAAATCTGTCATCAAAATGGTCACATTTCTAGCGATATTCACATTTAGGCTTTCCTGCATCTGTAATCATAATACTCATTTTACAATTGACTTTAATTGCACAAGAAACCTGCATTCAATCCAAAGCGCAAACTTTCAGTTTAAACAACTTATGGCTACAAAACTGGTCTCAACTTGTAACTTACTCAGATGAGAACTGACAGTTCATTCTTCCTCGAGACCATGCTGAGTACATAACTCAAAGAGCGTGGTGTCCAGTAATAACAAACTAGAAAGATTATTGTCAGGGCGTGACAATAATGGACTCTGCGCGTGCGTATTACTGGAATTATGGGAAGTTACTGACAGCAACGCGTTTACCAATATGAAAAGGAACTCTTCAAAATTGTAGGAGAAATTACATATTAATATTTTGATGACCTTTCCACTAATTGACCTCTTCCGGTGCATTATAAACCCCGATAAGGGAATAATTGTTAACTTGATTAAAAGTGTGGTTAATGCTAAAAATCTCAGATGTTTTACTTTAAGCACTTCAGAATACAAGATGAATGAATTGACATGTTGACTTACACCAGTGTGCTGCAATTGAAAAGAATTCCTTGAAAAACGTAAGATATAACATTTCTAACGTTACATGACCTTTGCACTAATTGACCCTATCCGGTGCATTATAAGCGTCGCTAGGAGAATTATTGCAAAGCCCATGAAAAATGTGCTTAATGCTGAGAATCACAGTTGTCTAACGGTTGACACATCAGAATACTTGCTGATTGAAAATGTCAAATTTTCAGAAGAAAAATGCACCTAATGACCCCATGTTTGCACTAAATGACCTGAAACTTCGGATTCCGAATTGAATTACCTGTGCCAATCAGACCTGTGAATTTGAAGTGTCCAGCTCAAAATTTTAGTTTGCACCTAATGACCTTTGAACTATTTAACCTGATTGGATGACCCGATTACTTAGAAAAGTAATTTTTTAATTTGTCATGCTGACTTATGCCTGTGCACCGAATTTGAAAAAGATAGCTTTAAAACTTAAGGAGGAGTAGCATTTTGAAAATTATATGACCTTTGCACCAAACGACCCCTTCCGGTGCAATATGGAATATGGTTATATAACAAATCAAAATTTATGTACTGTCGAAAATCATATGCTGAATTTAAAGAACGTACCTGCACCCAATTTCGAGTTATTAAGCCTCAAATTTGGTCGTAAGAAGAATAAGAAGAACTAGAACGCAATTGCGTGAGCGCACTTACAACTCTGCGCGTGGTGTATGCATGTGCATAGTGAAGTATAGGAACATTACGTTGCATAGAAGTTGCATCCTTTGTGTGAAAGAGAGAGATGTCTCTGTAGCGGAAAACTGCACCTAATGACCACGCAGTTGCACCTAATGACCCCAAAGTTTGTACTGGTTGACCCTCTTGCGGTCCTATAGTGCATTTTGGGTCATACACGTATTATCAATAGACTTTGATCGGCAATTGGTTGAACTACCATGAATTTGAACGCTCTTCCTAATACATCATTTAAGTACAAGGTCATTAAAAAATATTGAATTTTACACAAAACTGCACTTAATGACCCCAAAGTTGCACCTAGTGACCCCAAAGTTGCACCTAGTGACCCCAAAATTTGTGACTAAACTTCCTTTATGAATGGTAATCATATGCACTTTTGCACTCAATGACCTTTGACCCGGAAACTCAGTTCAAATCCATGGGATCAATAGAATTTGATTGGCAATTGGTTGAACCACCATGAATTTAAACGCTCTCACTAATGCATCAATTAATTACAAACTGATTTAAAAAGTCTTAAATTTAACAAAAAAATGCACTTAATGACCCCAAAGTTGCACCCAGTGACCCCAAAGTTTGTGACTGAACTTCCTTCATGAATGGTAATCATATGCATGATTATGAAAGGTCTAGCTCAAAAATCACTTTTGCACTTAATGACCTTTGACCCGGAAACTCGGTTCCCTTGGTCCGATTGGTAATCCGTGTAAATTTCTGATGCACTTCTTTAGTCCCTACTTGTTCACAAAATTGGAAGAGTTTATCTAAAAAAACTGTAGAAGAAGAAGCATTTTGACAAAATGCACTCATTGACCCGTTTCAGGTCATCGTAGTGCATTTAGGGTCGAAAAAATATCAATATAAATCCCTTAACTACCGTATCAATAACAATGAATATTATTGTTCTAAATGGATAAGAATAATAATAAAAAGAACTAGAACGCAAATGCGTATGCGCACTTACAACTCTGCGCGTGGTGTACGCACATGCAGAATGGAGTACAGACGCATTACATTGCATTGCATGGAAGTTGCATCTTTTGTGTGAAAGAGAGAGATGTCCCTGGAAACTATGAAAGAGCAAGAGAGAAAAGTTAGAATATCAAGAGAAAACTGCATTTCATGACCCCACAGTTGCACCTAATGACCCTAAAATTTGTGAATGGATTTCCTTTGCGAATGAAAATGATATACATGATTATGTAAAGTCTAGCTCAAAAATCACTTTTGCACTTACTGACCTTTCTCCCAGAAATTCGGTTCAGTTGATCAGATCGAAATTCCATGAAAACTGTGGGTGCTCTTATATGGCACCAAGCTGTTCAGGAAATTGAAAAGGCAATCTCAAACGTCGCAGAAGGAGAAGCACTTCAAAGAATTATACTGGTTGACCCTCTTGCGGTCCTATGGTGCATTTTGGGTCATTACACGTATTATCAATAGAATTTGATCGGCAATTGGCTGAACCATCATGAATTTGAACGCTCTTCCTAATGCATCATTTAAGTACAAGCTGATTAAAAACTTACACAAAACTGCACTTACTGATCCCAAAGATTGTGACTAAACTTCCTTTATGAATGGTAATCATATGCATGATTATGAAACCTGAAGCTCAAAAAATCACTTTTGCACTTAATTACCTTTGACCCGGAAACTCGGTTCCTTTGATCCGATTGAAATTCCAAGTAAATTTGGGATGCAGATCTCTAGTGCCTTCTTGCTATCAAAATTCGAAGAGTCTATCTAAAAACCTGTAGAAGGAGAAGCAATTCGACGGAATGCATTCCTTGACCCTTTTTGGGGCAATCCGGTGCATTTTGAGTCAAATCCATGGGATCAATAGAATTTGATCGGCAATTGGTTGAACCACCATAATTTGAACGCTCTCACTGATGCATCAATTAAGTACAACCTGATTGAAAAAGTCTTAAATTTAACAGAAAAGTGCACTTAATGACCCCAAAGTTGCACCTAGTGACTCCAAAGTTTGTGACTGAACTTCCTTTATGAATGGTAATCATATGCATGATTATGAAAGGTCTAGCTCAAAAATCACTTCTGCACTTAATGACCTTTGACCGGGAAACTCGGTTCCCTTGGTCCGATTGGAAATCCGTGTAAATTTCTGATGCACTTCTATAGTCCCTACTTGTTAACAAAATTCGAAGAGTCTATCTAAAAAACTATAGAAGAAGCATTTTGAAAAAATGCACTAATTGACCCGTTTCAGGTCATCCTAGTGCATTTAGGGTCGAAAAAATATTATCAATATAAATCCCTTAACTATCTTATCAATAACAATGAATATTATTGTTCTAAATGAATGAATGTAAGAGTAATAAAAATATGAAAAGGAAGGAAGGAAGAAGAAGAAAAATAATAAGAAGAATAAGAAGATAAAATAGGTAGAACAGTAAAACTCTGCGCTTGAACGCGCAGAGTAATAAGAAGATAAAATACGTAGAACAGTAAAACTCTGCGCTTGCACGCGCAGAGTAATAAGAATAAGAAGATAAAATACGTATAACAGTAAAACTCTGCGCTTGCAGGCGCAGTGTAATAAGAAGAATAACAGTAGTCTGCGCTTGCACGCGCAGAGTAAGTATCAAGAACAATTTGGGACCAGTTGCATAACTGTAAGTTCCCTACTTATAAGTTGGTTTCTGCAATGGAAGGCAGTTCAATGCCACTAAATGGACTAACTTAGACGTTTCTGACAAAATGGTTTTCTCAATCCTTAGTTATGGCACTGAAGTGTGGGGATTCAAAGAGTATATATTGCTGTATAGAGAATGTTCAAGTTACATTTTGTAAAAGTCTGATGGGCGTTGGCAGAAGCTGTAATAGTAGTGCAGTTTTGGGTGAACACAGAGATTCCGTTTCTTGTCTAATTATTTTTAACGTTAACCAAATATTGGTTAAAGTTATTAAAATTGCCGTCTCCGCATTACCTCAAGTTGGTCTATAATATGCTTCTAAAGTTACAGACGAGGCGGGGAAAATCTAAATGGGCTACCCCTGTTAAGGCACTGTTAAACAGATATGGTTTTGCTTTTGTGTGGCTTGAGCAACAAGGAGTTGGGTGCGAAGAATTATTTCTACAGGCCTTTGAACTAAGAATTAAGGATTGCTTTTTACATGTCTAAAATACATACATGCAAAACAATTCAAAATTATGTACATACTCCCTCTTCAAAACGATACTTAATTTGGAAGGCCATTCAGTTTTTCATTCAAATTATCCCATTGCTTCATGAGTTCCTTTGCAAGGTTTCAATGTTCAAATCACAGACTGTTGGTCAAGGTGGGAAGACAGCTATCTGTTGATCAATATCTATGTATCTATGTGTTCTTTATGTAAACAAAGCTCTGGTAAAGATTTTTTGGAAGATGAATAAGATTGCTGCCTAACTTATATTGGACCAACACAAGTGATGGTTCATTTTTGAGGTTGACAAGAATTTCTGATCCCTGTGTGGTGAAAATTTTGATTGAGTTTGTGCATCACGTTTTTGTACTCAGACAAAAACTGATGGATGTTAAAAATATTATGTGCGTACGTATGCGTAACAGTGTATTGTACTGTATATATGTTGTATAAATGGTATGTACTGTGGGCCGATGGCCTCCAATGCAAAATAATAAGGTACTTTATGCAGTTTTGGAATTAGGGAATCAAACGAGGCAAACGAAATAATAAAGTTGCCACTGTGAAGCATAGTCGGATCCCTCCACAATAAGTTGTCATCTGTTGCTACGTTCATAAGAATAAACTTGTCAAATTTCACAAAGATCCTGTTAGGGGTTTAGGACACAGCTGAGGATGCAAAACACACAAAACATAGAAATGGCTGTTGGGTGGTACACAATATGCTTAATCCATGCAAAAATAGAAAGGTGTTGCTGTCTTCTTAAAGGAAAACTATTTTCCAAATTTCATGAAACTCTGTCAAGTAACTCTGAAGGTACAGAGATACCGCCCATTGGTCTTGGGTTCGGAGCAAATCGAAATGTGGCATTCACTGCCCTAGTTGTGTCAAATTTCACCGAAATATGACCATATATTTTTTAGATATTAAAGAGCCTAAAATCACCATTCGCCTCGTTTTGACAAGTGATTACATTGTCAGCATCACTAAACCTTCTCTTATTATAGCACTGCAAATCACAACCATGAATTCAATATCCAAAAGAGGGAAAATAGAAGAAAAGTGACTTCTTAACTCCACGGACATGAGTGTGACGTATGAACGTACCCAGTGCCAGTGTGTCATATCCATCAGCATGGGAGTTACTTGTAAACTTATGCAATATCCGCGCTTTTCTGATGTCCTGCGGAAAAGTAAAGAGACACAGCATGGTCAAATACTTCTGAGAAACTGCACACAATCTGGCCTGGGGGCGACGCAAACTGTGCGCCAATTACATCAATACCTGACAAGGTTTTTTTGGACATGGAGTGAACACACAGACAATACACAAATGCACGCACGCACGCACACACACGAGAGCATAAAAAGGAAACCAGGGGGAACAGTGTAAGTTAAGTCCATCTGAAATCTACGCCAGTCATGATCATCTCAGTTGTTACCATAATCTTTAAAAAAATTTTGGGATCCTTCAAGCACTTTGGCAAATAGAGAACCAGAAGCTGAAAACAGAGACAAACAAAATAAGAATGGCCACTAGGAGGCATAGAATACGTGGAATCCATCCGAAAATGGACAACTGTCGTCTCCTTGACTTTTAGCCAAAATTTCATGAAAGTCTATCAAGGAACTTGTTACATCTATATTGGCATACACAAAGAAATAAGTTAAATTGTCACTAGGAGGCACCATGTCAGCCATGCTCATTTCAACAGGTGAAATTTCACTATGATTCTTTGACGGGTTTGGCTGATACAGAGGCGGACGCTAATAAAACAGACACAAAAACCTTTAAAATGGCCACAGAAGTGCATAATCTGCCTGAAAATGGGATGGTTTTGTCATCTGCTTAATAGGAACCTATTTGTAAAATTTTATGAAATTCTGTCAAGAGCTCAGTAGATATAATAGAGACCACGAAACACAAGAGCAAGAGCAACGCCGAACGATGAAATGCGACACGAATGCACCGCAAACAGAGTGCTTCTAGAGTTGTTTATTTGTATCATATAATGGCCACTAGATGGGACAAAATACGTCGAATCCGTCCAAAAACGGGAACATGCCATTGTTTCTTTGATAGAAAGTTATTTACCAAATTTCATACAAATTTGTCAAGGTAGAGAGAAACTAAGAAAAACGGAAAAAAATGAAATTGCCACTAGGGGACACAGCATTCACCGGATCCGCTTGTAAGTTGTTGTCTGTCAATAGTTTCATATAAATACACTTACTAAAATTATTAAAGATCCTGCAGTGGGTTTAGGAGATACAGATGTGGGCGCAAATCAAAACAAAACTGCCACTAGGAGGCACCACATTAGTCAAAGATGTCATCGAAAACCGTCCTCTTCACACTGAGGATATATACGTCAATTTTCAAAATCATCCTTAGAATGGTTTGGTTGATAGAGGAGCGTACGTCAAGAACAGACTCGAAAACAGTAAAAGTACCCACTAGGTGGCGCAAAATACCTTGAATCCATCAGAAAACGGGAGGATAGCGTCATCTCACCAATAGCTGTTTGTATTCCAAAGTTTTTCAAAATCCGATGAGGGCCTTTGAATATACAAAGGTAAAAGTAAAAAGTAGAATTGCCTCAAGGGGCCACACTGGTAGTTAGATTCATCCGAAAGTCATTATCGTCCGTTGTCAACTTCAGTATAAATATGCTTTATAAATTTAGCAGAGATCCTGCAGAGGGTTTAGGAGATGCAGCCATGTGTGCAAAAAAACAAAACTGTCACTAGGAGGCGGCACATTAGTCGAAGTCGGAAATCGTTGTCAGCCATCCCCTTCATAGTAAGAATATACATGCCAATTTTCACAATCATCCTTTGAGAGATTTGGTTGATAGAGGGGCAGACGCCACAAAACAGACTCGAAAACACCAAAAATGGCCACTAGATGGTGCAAAATACCTTGAATCCGTCCAAAAACGAGAGGATAGCGTCATCACACTAACAGATGCCTTTTCACCAAATTTTATGAAAATCCATTGACTACCATGAAGATATAGAGGTAAATGTAAAAAATAAAATTGCCACTAGGGGGGCACATCGGTACTCAGATCCATCCGAAACTTCGCTCAAGCCATTCTATCTATGAAAGGAACACATGTACAAAATTTCATGAACATATGTCAAAGGCTTTTGGAGATAGAGCAGCGGACGCCGGACATACGGACGTCAGGTGGGGTTGATGGCATAATGCATCTACATATAAATATGTGGGTGCATAAAAATTGCCACTTAGGAGGCACAGCGATAATTTTTACCTTCCGAAAATTTCTTCCTGCCCACCTACTCATGATAGGAACGTGTATGCAAAATATCACAAACAGCCAACAAGGGAATTTGGAGATACAGCAGCGCACGTCAGAAGGCGGACGAATGAACAGCAGCCCAGACATAGAGATGAATGGATGGAGATGACTGCACAACATACCCACATTATGTACATGTATATGTGGGCACATTATTAGCAATAAAAAGTATACAGCTGTAGATGTAATTTCATATAATGTGTGAATATTAAGTTTTTGGGAATATATATCCACAAGGGTTGACAACTATGCAGAATTTGAGAACAAAAACACAGGCACATGCTTATTTGACTAGTCACACAGGTCTAAATGGAAATTCAAAACACTTGAATGACCAATAAGAGGCAAATAAAATATCACATGCTGTAAAAGTATTTTCTTATACTTCCAAATTAACAAATTGGATACCAACTCTTGCTTCTGGTTCCTCTCCATTGAACCTGCCAGGCCCTCGTGCATCGACCACATGGTAATCTTGAGATGTAAGATTGGCGATGATTTCTTCAAAACCCTTTACCATCTCTGCGTGAAAGGTGGCCTTGAAATCTAATGCGTGAGGTTTTGAAGGTGAATTAGAGATATCATAGCCCTGTTTCTCCCAGTAAGGTAATCCACCATGGAGAACTGAAACGTTGTTGTGGCAATTTCACAAAAGGTGAAGCAATGGCCTTACCAGTTGACGTACAATCGTTTAGAATGACCTATTTTGTTACGGTAAAATTAGACCACAAGGCCGATGACGTAAATATCAAATGGAACAAGCCAACCATAGGCATCACATAGACCGGGCGCGCGCCACTCAGATAGGCCTACATGCAGCTCGCGTTGTCAATATGACCCATATTAAAGAGTGACTATTACCCAGGACAAAAATGGCGGAAAACACTGGGAGCCCTACGGCATCAGTCAGAAAATCGGCGGGCTTACAGTGTTATGCTTGCGGCCAAAGAGTTACTAGTTTTTTGGTCCTGCCTTTGAGTCATGGGTTTTTTGGTTCGGCCATGGAGTTTAGAGGTGCTGACACTTGGTTTTTATGTTCTGCCACAGTAGTTTAAGCGGGACGATTATGCGTTGTTTCAGTCATGGTGATCGAGACCATATAAGACCAATTAAAAGATAATGGGGGATTGACCAGCATAGTCTTTTATCCAATGATGATGATGTTTGTTAATTGCACTTAAGTAAATATTTGGTATCAATGACAATCATATGTATTTTTACTTGTTCTGAAAAATAACATCCCCGAACCTACTCGTTATCCGTCGAAATCAGTGCATCTTAGTGAATAATATATTCTCTGTTGAAATATATACTGCTTTAAAAACTCATTTCTTAATAAGTATTCCAAAAGCAGATTTCTTCTATGTTATTAAAACAAAGATATCCCTAAAAAATCTGTACTTATGTTAAAACTGATATTGGAAATTTTGTGAATTTGCATTGCTTGCTCACGAGCTCTTTGTTTTGTGACTCAAAACTTGCGCAAAAAAGTAAAGTGCATAGTAATCAAAATATCAAACCTGTACGACTGAATTGCGCATCCGACCTATACCCAAAATACAGAATTTCCAACTGGAAACCGAGCCGGTGTAGCATTAAATAACGACTCCATGAAAAATGACTCCGGCTAATTATTTCACAAGGTCTAAATTTAATGTGAAGAACTTTTAGCCCATGAAAAATGACCTCACGTCCGTGAATACACGCCCCGTCATTATTCAACGGTTCTAGGGGCGGATCCAGAATTTTGATTTAAGGGGGGGTGCAAGGCAAAGGATCACATGCGCGCACCCAGCCTAAAATGCAGAGGGGGCTCGAATTTTGCGGTAATGTGGATCTTTTACTGGAACAAGAAGACGAGTACTAAAAAACGGGGTACTAGGTTCAACCCCGTGCATTGTGCATTCGCGACAAATTCCTGTGGACTATATTGTTTCCTTTCCTCGGACTTTTTGTTTCTCTAGGAAACCCCCCAGCCCCCCGCCCGGGTGGGCGCATCTATTAGCTAGGATTCCGCCCGTCGGACTTTCGCACCCCTGAACTGCCAAATGGAATCTGGGAGAATTTTAGGGCGTCTTGCCCCCCCTCCCCTAAATCCGCCACTGCCCGGTTCCTCCGCAACAGGGGGTTGGGATAAGCAGACGCGATACCCGTAACTGGTGATCTTTCAACAATGTTCGATACGCGGATGTTTAGGTATGGGGGTCACCTGAGTAACGCGTGGCAAGGGACATCTTACATCAATATATGCCGCAATTAGGGATTGAAAGAGCAGGAATATGATGTGGGAAAGCTGGGCCGAAGCGAAAACAATCACAATTTTTGAACAGTCCTTCGTTCAGATGCCCAACTTGGCAAATGGTCATTTTTACAATGCTCGTGCCAGGATATAATATTGGACTACTGGACTGCATGAAAACTAATCCAAAATACTTGGCCACATGTTATTTTAAATTTCTTGGCGGCTGAGGGACGCGCAGTACGTATATCAGATTAAGGACAGGGATGGATTGGAACGGTTCGAAATAATGTGTGAGAGCGGGGATGATCTCTTTGTGAGCACATAATTACACGGTGTGGGGATACTGCAAAACACCAACAAGTGCCTGGTGCTTGATCGGGGGTGACTTCAGATTCGTTAGAGAGGAATACCATACGTGAGAGAAAAATATTTGTACGTTGGCAATCCCGAACCATGCACAAGAGAGGAATTGAGTCTGTGTTCTTTGCTTTTTACATTATGAAATTCTCGAGTTAAGTCTAACTGTTGTATAGCACAAGTTGGGCGGATGACCGCTGTAGCCAATATCTTACACCGACGACTGATTAAGTCCATTCTGGCTATTAGGGTTGGAGGGTCATCTCAGTCTTTTTTGTTCGATAGTTGCTCTAATCTCCATTAAGATCATATCTTAGGCTTATTGACTCACTGGGCTGAGGTGTTAGAAATAAGTTAAGTTATAAAATGTTTGAATATAAACCAATAATATTTCTGAATTCCCCATCAAAAACTGGTCATGCTTAAAGTTTTTGAATCGCCAAAATCGCCAAACTGTACACGCTCACAACCGCTAGTGTGCGTGTGGTAAAGTCACGGAACGGGAAAACATCCTAATGAATTTTAAAAACCTGTCATTTAGATATGACTCCAATGAGGTCACTTTCCACAGTGGTTCACATTAAATTTAGACCCCCCCCCCCATTAAATGCGACCTTTTAATTTTACGTAGTTACCCTTGGTCATTTTCAGTAATGAAAACTAAGGTTTGTTGGGACACAACAAAAGTACGTCCCAAGTGAGCAGCACGTCTGCTGGACATAATGTATTTGCATCGAGCGACGCGAATTAAATGATAAATTTGCGCGATCTTACTGGTTTCTCTTGAAAAAAAATAAAGCGCTCACAGTGGGTAACAAGCGTGCAGCCGCTCAGACAATTCGAGAATCTGCCACTGGTTGCAATCTTCTATTAGTTTGATATTTTCCCTGTCGACTGATTAACTCATAAAAAACGCATGTAAATTCTACAGCATATGTTTCTGTATGTTTCTGGAAAAAATCACACTCTTCCACCTCTTTATTTGTTAGATATCGCGCTTTGAAAAGAGCAATTTACCCCGTTTGTTTACACGCGGCAATTAGCCATGTCATGTGACTACTGACACTCCAATATGGCGTCAAGTTGTCAGCTGCAGTAGCGCGTGCGCCCAGTCTACAGTATCAAGATGTCTATGAAGCCAACACACAATCAACGAACACCTGAGAGCAGTCTTACACTGTTTCCATATTGCATGCAAATAAGAAATTTTGATATTTAAAATGCATGCTCCACCAGCAAAATACATGTCGCATTCCGAGTAAGCCATTAACCTGTGCAGTCTACACGCTACATTAGCCCAAGTGTCGCGTTTGCTGAAAGCAACCATAGTTGTGCAGTAGACCACGGAGAGAGAGAGCGAGGGAGCGAGGGATCTCGCCAGGGAGGGAGTGGCTCACTTTTATTTATATTAAGACATAATATAATGATTAAATAATTGCGATTTAAATTTGGAGGCCTTCTAAAGTTTTCGACCTCTACCCAATAAGAAGGTACCCTGTACAAAAATAATTAACTGGAAACGGAAAAATCGGTAGGAATAGGCCTATCCGTTGTAAGCCAAAACCTAAAGCGCTAAACGACAGACACCGACGCCAGGAACCAAGAAGTGGACTGTGCACAGCTCACGAGATTTTGGGAACACAATTAGATACTGTTACAAAGGCAATTGGAAATATGACAGATTGGATCGTAGTTGCTAATTATAAAATTGGTTAATCTGGAGAATGCTTGCAATATAGTAAGTGCCGGTGTAGAGACTGGTATTTCGTTATAACTTATAAGGCGAGGAATTTCAAATTTGATACAGGTTCTTGATGACACATGACAGCGTTTTCCCGTTCAGTGACTTTACCAGACGAAGGGGGTTCTGAGCGTTTGATAACATTTAGCTTCTTTGCTAACTGGCAAGCGAAGTCTTTTGTCCGTTATGACGACAAGTAGGCCAATTATCTACCAGGCTTATTGCAGACCACGTTTGAACACCGTCAAACCCAGAGCGAATTGGTACATTCAGAAAGAATAGATTATCGTAACTTCGGTTGCAGTTGGGCGATTTTGGTGATTCAAAAACTAAACATGATCACCATTAGACGAGGATTTCAAAAATGTTATTGATTCACGTTCAAACATGTTTTAACTTAACTTTTATTTTTAACAGTACACCCCAGTCAGGCTAGATACGATCTTTTTGAAGATTAGAGCAATTATCAAACAAAAGAGAGCAGGCCCTCCAACCATGAATGCCAGAATGGATTTAATCAGGCGCGTAAGATACTGGCTACAGGGGTAAATTTCCAACTTGTTGTTGGGCTATAGAATCGAACAAGCTGGGAGCAACGCCGTAATGAATTTGTTGGATGGGGGAATTAGGCCTTCAATAGCACCTGAGTATTAATTGATTCACTGAGGTATGTAGAAGTTCTAATGTGTCCAGTGGGTCTACAGAAGAAGTTGTTTGTGTAAAAATTAATACTTAGGAAGCTGTTTACTGAGGAAATAGGAGTGAAATTTTGCAGTTGAGATTTTAATGATGCCTTGAAGTAAGGAGGCGAAGTTCCTTTCTAGTGTGCAGAGTGTGGATATATTTCGAATGCTGTAGTTTAAATGAGGGAGGACAAATAAATTACATTCTAACTTGAAAGCTGGGAGAGAAAGATAGGACCGTCCTATCTTCCTCTCCCAGCTTTCAAGTCGGGCCGACTCAATTTATATATACATGATGAGTCCACCACTAGATTAACTACTGGAGTATGGGTATGCCCTACTCATAATCCGAGGTTGATATAGTCTTCCGTTGATAGACAGAAATAGAGCTAGATCAATTGATTATTGAGTCATTCTACAAAGATATGATTTTAGTGGTCTGACTATATGCCAGCTCAACTGCCAAATGATTTAGGTATAGTCAGGTTTAACTATGACCAAATTTTGCCGATCGTTGTATTTTTTCTAGTTCGGGAAAACGCGGAAACTACACAGTTTTGGAAATCTAGTGGAATGACGAATCATTGAGACTGAAACTATATTTGATTCCATTTCTTTGGCTGTCATCTTGGTGGCCATCTTGGTTTTTCAAAAATGGCGCCGGTAAAATACATTTTTGCTCTCTGCACTCGGGTCACTTAGATTATGGGCAAGGAATTGATCAAATCCTTTGAGACATTCAAAGCGATCGAGTCTCTGAGGAAGTCAACCAGCTGTGTTTGATCACAGGCCAACTTAATATAGCACATGCCATCGTGTTTTGGGTCCAGCCGACTAGATTTTTGGGAGAGGCCATAGAGTTTTGAAGTCCGGACAACCAGTTTGATCACCAGCCATTTGGTTTTGCAGCCCTGCCGACTGCCGGATCTTGAAGTTCTGGCTACTGGTTTTGAATTCTCGGCGACCAATTGATCCCCCCTTGATGAATAGCGACTCTAACGGCACCACCAAGCCTTTGATGTGGAATCACTGGATACTCTAGGGCGAAAAGTGCACGCTATCTCGTTCCCTTACCCGCAAAACCTGTTACCGTAAAACTTGCCTAATGATTAGCACTGCGGGGCAATGGATAGTGGAAAAATAAAATAATCGGCGCTAGTTCAATCCATTATCAGGTCAATAAGGAAAAGCGAGCGAGAGCACTGAAAACAACTTTTTAGGGTGCCCAAAGATACTATATCCTTAGGTAACTATAAAATCTTTGGTAAAATTTCGCCGTCTGTCGAATGGTGGACATGAATTCGTGAGTCGTGAGTTATTGTTTCTGTTTTACTTATTTTTATTGCCCATTCTGTATGTTATTCTGGTCTTGGCAATTGTTTCCATAGGTGGCTTGACAGGGATGGTTGGGTGGGTGACCGAGGGGCTGAAATGACCGGTGTCGCGTAATATTTCTTCCCCGCGTATCAGCAAGCACTGTTTCAGATCAGTGAACGAGACTACATGTCATTTCCAGTGCCATTGTATTGTAAGTGTTGTTCGTACGACTGTGTTTAGTTGTAACCCCTCCGGTCCCATCTCGTTGTTGTTAATGTCATCTGGGCATTAAACCCGATAAACTTTTGTTCACTGTTTAGATTATCTGTCGCTGCATTAAAAACACGGACTGCTCGTTCATCTCCGACACAAACCTTTTGCAATTATAATGAGAGGGGAGGGTGAATAGTTGTTCAGTTCAAATCTGAGTTGATCCAGGAAATAGGCTATCAAATCACTTGGTCTGTGTGTGCAATTACAATGAGAGGAGGTTAAATTAATTGCTCAATTCAAATATGTGTCAAATCCAACAAAATCAAGTTCTCCATCTGAACATACTTGGCGATGTTTCGAAGTTTTACCTGTTCTCGCCAAACACTCAAAAAAATTGATTTGCTGATATCGAAAAAGCATCGAAATGGTAATTCGAAAACCTGTCACCTAGACAAATCTTCGTATGTGACGACCAGGACGTCGTATGTCGAATCTCGTAGTAGACTAGCGTCACTTCTATAGGCCTATATTTATTTAACAAAACGTCAGTTGATAAGTTTAAAAAGGTGGTTGCATCGCTTGAGTTATTCCACTAGCGCCGGCAGAAAAACATACTTTTGGAGACAATTGTATGCAGATGTAAGCATGCTGTGTTTCCGCAAACACAGAAGTCTGAGCCCTAGGCGAAGCGGTGAACAAAAGCATTGGTTTGAGTGCCAGTTCTGTAACCGGTATGTTGGGGATGGAAATTAGCACAAAGTAGGGGATGGGCAACTACCGAAGCAGTAGGCACTTAAACTGAAACTTGACCAAAAGTCAGGATGGGCGATTACACGGACATGGGCGTTAACCCGCGAGTTTACGGTAATTGAAATGGATCATCTGACTGTGATAATAATGAATCTCGTAGATTTAATTATGTGCTTTTGTTATACATGTGTTTTAAGCAGTTACACCACCAAATTGTATGACCACTAAGGTACGTGTGAATATCTATTATTTGTATTTATGCATGTGAATTGTTTTGATAGGCTGTAGCTTCATTCCATCATGCAGTCTGTCCTCAACGTCGTCAAAGCAAGAGGAGTCAGCAGCATACGTCCACGCAACATTGTCCATGTCATCTGCCCACTTTATTGCAGCAGACTTCTTGGATTCAAATGCAAAGATGTTTCTATACTTACAAGTCAGTTTAATGACCACAATTCTGTAAATTTTGTATGACAGTTTGATGTGTGTGTGTCTAGGAGTTATATTACAAACCTCCATAAATTCGTCACTGTCTTACCATCATACTTGGAGTAAAAAATAACAAGTGAAGTAAATTCTGAATATATCTAACCAATACCTTTTACCGACAGCTTTGATGATGCAATTTCCTTATTTGTGTGTGCATTTAGGAGTTACTGGTGCATACCTGAATAAGACAGATTGTAGATTAACAGTTTCTGGTACAATATTGATTGCTTGATAATGCATCAAAACTCTGCATTCTGGAAAATTAGTTGGAGGAAACCAGTTTGTGAAATTGGCCGATTGGAATCGCTAAATGATGTACTTGGGATTGTGATCTTGCCCTCAAGCAACTTGAAGAAACTGACCGAAAGTGCATGCATGCACTTACCATAAAAGTGACGGACATTAGAAACTCTGTGGTAACCACAGTTTTCCTTCACGTGTATCATTCAGAATCGTGAATTTTGTGATTTTTTCTGAAACTTTTCTCTCATGTTAAAGTGAAATGCTCTACTAGACGTCAGCAATTGTTGACAAACATTCACTTGCCTCTTTAAAGAGAAGAGGAAATTTGTCCCATAATCGGAAATTCATAATAACATATTATGCTGATTTCTTGATTTTTTGTGTACTGTTTAACTTCTGATTTTCTTCGTTTCCAACTGCGTTGCTGTATGGACAAGTCTTCAAGGTTACGAAACACACGCTTCTGATGTTTTCAAATGGGTACCTAAAATGTTAGTTCTTTGGCTCTTGTATATAATCAAGTAAGAAAACACGTATTTATGGTCCCTAAATTTTCAATACACATTGAGAAAAATATTTTGTACAATTTTATAGACCCCTTGAGTTGTAGATTTTGAAAGCGATTGCGTATTAGAATATTTGGGATTTCATTTGCAGCCTCAGTTATGCTAGCTTTTTGCTTCTCACAGTTAAGCCAAGTTAAGGATTATGTGTTTTTGTCTTCAAGGCTTTCATTAGACATTATGAATATGTTATGTACCAAGTTTCGTATATGGACTCCAACTTTTGTTGATTTTGAAAGCGATTTTGGTTTGGATATGTATTAAAATTTGTGCGAATTTCATTATTGGCCTAAGTCATGATAGCTTTTTGCTTCTCACAGTTTACCAAGTTAAAGAGTATGTGTTTTTGTCTTCAAGACTTTCATTATACATGATGAATATGTAATGTACCAACTTTTGCAGATGTGCTCCAAAAATTGTAGATTTTGAAAGCGATTTTGGTTTGAATAAGTAGTAAAATTTGTGCGAATTTCATTATTGGCCTAAGTCATGCTAGTTTTTTAGCTCTCAAAGGTAATCAAGTTAAGGAACATGTGGTTTTGTCTCCAATACTTTCATTAGACATGATGATTATGTACTGTACCAACTTTCGCTGATGTGCTCCAAAAATTGTAGATTTTGAAAGCGATTTTGGTTTGAATATGTAGTAAAATTTGTGCGAATTTCATTGTTGGCCCCAGTCACGATAGCTTTTTGCTTCTAACAGTTAACCCAGTTAAAGAGCATGTGTTTTTGTCTTCAAGGCTTTCATTAGACATGATGAATATGTACTGTACCAACTTTCGCAGATGTGCTCCAAAAATTGTAGATTTTGCAAGCGATTTTGGTTTGAATATGTAGTAAAGTTAGTGCGAATTTCATTATTAGCCCCAGTCATGTTAGCTTTTAGCTTTTCACAGTTAACCAAGTTAAAGACCATGTGTTTTGTCTCCAAGAGTTACATTAGACATTATGAATATGTACTGTACCAACTTTCGTAGATGAGCTCTAAAAATTGAAGATTTTGAAAGCGATTTTGGTCTAAGTTTGTACAAAAATGTTTACGAATTCTAACTGTGGATCCATTCATGCTTGGTTTTTGGCTCTCCTATTTTATCAAGTTATAGAACACCTGTTTTCTTGTAAAATGTTTACTGACTTCTCAATAAATGAAAACTTGTCTGAGCATGTTTCACTGCTAACCAATAAACTTATAGGTCATAAAAACTTTTGATTGGGATTCTTTGGCGAATCAAGTTAACCTCCACACAGAAAATTGAGGGGGTAATAATTCTTCAGTTATGTCACACAACATTTCTAGGTAAGGTCCATTTCGTTTATGGGTCTACAAAGAATTCTGGGCTATAGAAAAATCAGTTATCTTTACAATGTACTGAGATAATTCCTTGAAGGACATGTTTAAACTGGATTGGTAACCCGAAAATAAGTGGGAAACATCAAATATTAAGCCAAAATCGATGGAATATCACTAATTTAGGGGTCTGTAATAGTGCAGTGTTTAAGTATACACTCACACACACACACACCCGTATATACATAAAGAGTAGGCCCCTATGCCTTCGTTGTATGAAGACAAAAAACAAGCGTCAGTTCCAATCTTTCTGGTGCCAGCCAGAATAAAATCACATTTCGGTTACGTTGAATTATTTTCGGTTTGACGTTATAAGCAATTTTGCAAAAACTTTTAATTAAAAACAGGGTACTAAATTCTCAAGTTTTGCTAAAGATATCAAGGCCTCCAATTTTTTGGTCAAGAAAAAATTTTCTTCGACATTTTTGGTTTTTGCGAATTGTCAAGACATTTTTGATAGGCCTACGAAGTGATAACTGTTTGTTATATGGTTTGATAGGCACCTTATTTCAATTCACGCAGGATACTCGATCGTCTTGTTCCCGCATGAAGTAAGTAATTCCTACTACATATATATTTGCAAGTTCCTTGATATACAACACTATGGAATATAACAGACTTTAAAAATAGTCTTGTTTATCAAGGATTGATCTCAGACTTCATTTTCGGAACGCTCCACGTGCTCAGGGCGCATTCAAAGATTTTTAATCTGAAATGTTGTCCTTGGCGAATTCATTTTCCTTAGCAAGAAAGTGTAAATATTTTACTACAATTTTTTCCCAAAGTGTAGCTGTGATGGGACATTTTTCCCACGGCGTGTGATTTGTAAAATGATCCTAGAGTTTATAATACTTTTCCTGATTCTGGCTAATTATTTGCTTACTGGAGCTTTGTTACCCCGATTTTGAACATTTTCTTTTTTCCGAATCTTATGAACTGAATTTTCTGGACAAAACAATTTCTGTGTTTTCTTTTAGTGTACAACATCATGGTATTTTTGTAAGACTATTTTACGCAGGACACCTATTTTCTTCGGGATCATCGCCTTCGGTCAGAACAGGTGTGCGTCGATTATTTTAACTTATTACGTACTACAGCAAACGATATTGCCTTACTGGGAATATACCCAACCGAGTATTTTCACCCATTCGAGTATTTTTGACATATTCTTGAAGGAAATTCAGTACAAGCGAAAAAAAACACTCAGATCGCCGGGAGTCGGCGACGAAGAGCGTCTTCACCGCGACGGGCCTAAGGTCAGGCGACGCCCAGGCAAGGAAATGAAATTCAGAAATATTTTAATCTTATGAATCAATTATAAGTAAATAGTCTACAGTATGTCACTTTTTTGAAAGAGCTTTTTACTAATTTGCCTTAAACAGAGGACTCCCCGGTCCGCGGATGCAAGAAAACCCCGGGCATGATCCTACCTAGGCACGGGATTCCTCCTCGCAAGTAGAGAGAAAGAGAGACAGCGAGACAGAGGGTGTCAGGTTTATTAACATAAGTAATATTAGCTCATAATACAATTTACAGAATACAATAAAACAAACAAAAACATGATCACAACCCGCAAAGTATAAGCCATATATACGCAAGCCTGTGACTGACCGGCGACTCATGTATGAAGTAAATCTAATTGCAATTCATTTATCAATGTCTAACATAACAATGAGAATTGACCAAAATCGTTAAATTATCACACACGTAGTGAACTTCTATTTTATGCTTATTTTACAGCTGTTCTTTGCCGTCTTCGTTAGGGAAGAAATTTCACGGGGGAAGTTATTTTATGCCTTAAACATAAAATAACTTCCCCTCAATACCGCGCGTGCGCAACAGGGTAGGAGTGGGAAGAAATTTCACGGGGAAGAAATTTTACGTGACACCGGCAACCTGGGACCTTTGCAATGAAAAGGATTAAGAGCTAGGATACTATGAATGACTAGTAGCAGTACATGTACCGAGAGGGGTTTTGCATTGAACAGTTTGTCATGCCCCGTTGTACCTGCCACCTGATCCCCCGTGTATACGCCAGTGCTTAGAGCTCGCAATTTGCTCGTAATTGGTGGAAGTGTTTTCATTTTATATCTCACTAATGACATCGTCAATCGTTGCCAGCATGGCCTTAAGCAGGGATGTGTAATTCTATCTAATTAAGGAAGAAGTTCAGATAACACTTGTTGAGTAAAAGTGTTATTTTTGGCAAATAAAGTGGAAATACTAGTTTCATTTTTAAACGTGCAATTTAATGAATATTAGTTTTTCATTGGTATGCTGTGTGATGTCATCAGGTCTAAATATTGATGGCAATCAGACAATAGTTACAGAACACAACTCTCTGAGGTTCTGTTGACAGGTTTTGAATGTTCTCATAGAGACAATTAGACTTTTCTGGCCTACGATATTTGTGCCTTTTTCTGCTACAGACCCACATAACAATCGCCAAGGTATGTAAAGACTTAATGATATACAGATATAAGTAGCCCAGTGAAATAATACTGTCCATACCACTTGCTTTGGCACAATATCTAACAAACCACTGCCCAGCATTTGCTGTTTGAAAAGCAACCATATTGGACTGAGTGAGGTAACATATGAATATGGGTCTTTTGCAGGTTGACGACATCTCTAAATACACTTGATAACATTTAAAAACTGGACTGAAACATGGTGGCATACAGTAATGTTTGATAAAAATGTTCCAATGTGAGGAGCATACAGAGGTAATGACATATCTAAGTTGTGTAAATATTGCTTTTTCGTTATGCAAGATAGGTCATTTACAGCTTTTTTATGCAGTTGCCTTTGTCCTTGCAGGTTGTCCTCTAACAAGAAAGTGTTTGTTCCATCAACGCTTTCATTTATAGGTTGTATTTAGCTGTCTATAACAAAATGAAACAGTAACAGCGTGAAACGCGAAGAAAAAGAAAGTTCAGTAAATAGGATCAGTAGCAGATGGGGGGGCTCAGATCCCAGATCGCAGAGGAATCGTGTTCCCATTTTTTTTAGTCCACCATAGACTTTCTGAACACAAAGTCCACATCCTCGGCTCCCACAACTTTCGGGCCCCCTGTGCACATACAATCGTGCTTTGCCCAAATCCCTGAGGCAACATGTTGGGCAGACCCCCCCCCTTATGGTATCCTAGATCCGCCACTGTTGGTGACAGCAGCTTTTTTAAAACATTCACGATAACAGAACCTCGGTCAAGGTCTTGGAAACTGGAATACAAAGTTAAAAATTTTTATCATTTATTGAACAAACGAATGCTAAAAAATACAATCTATACACACCAAGGACTTGTTGATGTCGGCAACACAACAGAAACTCATCACTGAGACAATTAGATGATGACTGTCACTTTAATCTAGTTTTCCACCAACTCATCCTAGTCAGCTCTAGTTGCAACAAACTTTTGTCCAAGTCAAATGTTACGTTACCTAGTGTCACCATCTGTATGTTCACATGCCAATACAACAGTTTGTAATTTTACTAATCACTGTCCATGTCCATATCAACAGACTGCAAGTTATCCAATGGAGGTGGCAATGATGAAGATGACAACTCAGGTGAAGCCCCAGGAGGAGACCCTTTGAGTGACCCCTCCTCTTTCTTTCCTTTGTCTTGGTCACTGCTGTCATAACCTTTCTCTTCTTCATCGTAATCACGTTTAACGGGTGCTGACGGTTTCTCCTCTTTTCCGTCGCGCTCTTTGCGACGTTTACGGTCACGGCTGCGACTACGATCGCGATCTTTGTCCTTCTTTTTGTCCTTGCGATGCCTACAGGAAAAAATATTTTATCATCAGACTACCACCCTGAAAATGAGAGGATGAGTGACAATGCAGATTTACATCAGTGTAATCATCATTTTGAAAGCATCAAACTAACTTGAACTTGTCACAAAAAATTTCATTCCTTGTACAACACCGTACACTCACTTCCTGGGACTTGGTGAACGACTACGTCTCTTTGGAGACCGTCGTCGAGGTGATTTCGATCTTCTGCGAGGTGAACGTGACCTACGATTACGTCTCGGAGATCGAGAGCGGCGCCTTACTGGACTTCTGGACCGGCGACTTCGACTTGTCGATCGGCGCTTTCGACTGCAAAAACATAGCAACACTTGTAAAGTATATTGAAATGTGTTTCCATCAACATGCAATAGGAGTACTAAATAACGTCAGTTTTAAAGCTACAGGCTTTCAAACCATGTGTTATGCCACAATGTGGCCACAATTACACACACAAAGTTCATGTGGGAGTTTTTATAAGAACGCAGAACACACGTTGGAATCAGGTAGCAGATCAGCTACTCAAGACGAACATTCACAAAAACATCCAATCAGCAGTCTCGTAGCTATTTTAAGCATTTGTTGCACTGATTGACATAATGCAGTGTAGCCCTGACATAATGCAGTGTAGCCCTGAGACATGTGCACCATACTCCTGTGATGGATAGTTTAGTGCATCAGAAGTAGTCCTAACCACAATTTACACCCCTGGGATCCACTGCATATGCCAAAAGTAATATGACAAACTATAGTTTAATATATAAGAAAGCTAATTCTATAAACAGCATAATTCATTGTCAACAATGACTCATCAGTGCAACAAAATCCTTAATCTACTGACCAAATTGTCTGCCTGAATAAACAAGAACAATGCAAAGTGTGGGAAACCTACTCGCCTGTCGACTCAAAGTCAACTCGAATCAAGTCGCCCTACAAACTACAGTCTTACTTCGGTTCGAAGTCCAAAAATAGCAATCAAATGTTCCATTTTATGTCCATTACATTTACTGCCCTAAAATCACTCTTTTACCACAACAAAATGTTCAACTGGGTAGTGGGTCAGCACTCTTGATAATGGTAACTTCTCGCTTGATAATGAAATGTTGTGTGGGTGCTGCCATTTGTTGTCTGCCAGCGACAATGTCAAAACGACGAATGGAAGACTATTTTTCAGCGACAATGTCAAAACGACGAATGGAAGACTATTTTTCAGCGACAGTGACCTAGTCTCTCAATAACTTTCTACACTCGAGACAAATTGTGAGCCAGTCCGACAGTACTTAATACCATTAAAAATTACGCAGGGGATAAAACTGAATTCAGTTGAGCCGTCTCAAACATGCAATATCAACTCAAGGTTTAAATTCATTATTTCATTTTACACGAATCTCTAATTCATTACTAACTTTTCCAATTTTCAGCGCACAATTTGTCATGTTAAATATTGTTTGAGACTTGACATCAAAAGATTTTCTTTTCAAGGAGTAAAAGGTGCCGACGACGTTGGGAAGAACAAGGGCTGGCATACCCCCGCCATAACCCCAGGACAGAGGGGAATTCCTAACCAATTTTTTTTAGGTCAACATCATTTAAATGCCCAGGTGGCCGACCTACCCACGCAATAACGCGGGGACAGGAGGGAATACCTACCCAATTTTTTTAAAGTCAACATCATTTAAATGCTCATGTGGCTGGCCTAAACTCTCAATAGCTCGGGTATAGGGGAACCCTGCCCAAACTTTAAAGGTTGTAATAAACCCATGTTTGCTAACATCCCCTTCCAACTTATTAGGTTGCTATATGACCTTGGAATGTTGATCATTTGTTTTTTTTTTTCTTAAGGCAAACGTCTTTTCTTTCTGCTCGGTCCATGTAACTGTGTTTTTATTAATTGCGTGGGTTGGGTAAAGAGAAAGTATTTGGGTAATAATTTTTGAAAATGGCTTAAAGTTTTAGATGCTTTAACCATTTTAGCTAATACTTTTAAACGTTTAACGTGGGCCTAGGGACCCCATCTTGGAAAAAGGCCTGAGGCAATTGCTCCCTTTCCCCCTCTCTAAATCTGGCACTGTTTGCAGTAATTTGCCAATATTTAATAGTCACCTTTCGCTTTCTGTTTTCGACTTGCTCTTTGAGCTGATTCTAAAAGGAAAACTTACACATTAAAATGAAACAGTCATGTGAGTTGAAACCGCAAAAAGCTTGCATGCACTGAAATTAATACACCGGTAATTTGGTATAAGCAGCAGGTGTGCTATGTGTTTTTCAAGAACGACAGCCCAAGTGTGCAAGACAAGTACCAGGGTTTCACAAATTAAGACAAGCTCGCAGAGATGACTGAAAAGGAGTTGAACACCGCATAAATCAGCATACTGCAACAATCAAAAGGAACAATATTATCTATATTGTAATACACAACTGTGGTAGTATCTTTGCCTAGGGAAAACCATCTGGGTGCAATTTGATAATGAAGGCACTATCTTTAACAGTGCCAACAAATAACTCAATTTTGACCTCTTAGCAAAGTTGGGAACAGCACATGCTGCTGAAGTCGAGTCAACATTTTTTGAACATTCTACAACATGTCTGGTATTAAAGGGATACAGATCAAACATCACTGGCAAGCCTGCTTAATTCTTTATAAAGCTCTGTGTTGAAAACAGATTTTAAACTCGTTTCGTTGTCTTGGTGTTCAAACAGAAATGATGACTCTCTGAATATTAGGAAGCATTATTAGTAGTGACTGCCATGACTGATCAATTTGCTGGACTGAATGCATTGCAAAGTACTTGCTATTATTACACTCTTTATCCCCAGGAAACAGTGACTAGATTACCTTGACCACACCTGACTATTAAGACTCTAAGACAAAAGGACATTCAGTTCCCCATGGAGTGGCTTAACAAAGAATAATTTCATGACTCAGTTTATAACTGTTGCATTGTTTTATTCCAAGTAGCATGTGAACCAAATATATTGTGGCAAATCCAAAATTTGACACCTGCCATCATGGATCGTGTTAAAAAGGTCTATGTTGATAATTGTCATATGAGCTCCTTACCGTGGCGACCTTGACCTTTTCTTTTTGGGAACCGGTGACCTTGACCGAGACTTCTTTTCCACGACAGGAGAAGGTGATTTAGATTTCAACTTCTCTAGTACTGGTGAGCTGCAATGCCCAATGGTGAAGACTCATGACAACACTGTATCTATCTGTCACAAAATTGTTTGTAACTGCTTTTAATACACTCAAGTTCATTTATTGTAGAAATCTCACGTGGTGGACAAGTGAAATTTTTGTCATCTTTTTCATATCACATATTGAAGGACCATTCAACATAACACTGATGAAAGCTAATGTGCCACGGTAGACTCATAGTGCAGTAAGTTAAGACTGTACTCATGGCAATAATGAAAATCATTTGAGAGATATTTCAACCAGCAACCCGCCATTTTCATCAGTCTCTGGGTGGCGTCGTCATCGTTTGGATAAGTCTAAGTTCATTTTTAAAGGTGGTTACAAATCTGCCGAAGTTGGTATTGTTCATCACCACTGTTCAGGTTGGATTCAAATCGGGCTATCTGTATGGACTCTCTTACTCCTTCTTTGAAATAGTTGGAGTAAGAGAGTCCATACAGATAGCCTGATATAAATCCAACCTGAACAGAGATGATGGGTGAACTTCCGCGGATCTACAACCACCTCTTGAAAACAAACTTAGACTCGTCCAGACGATGACAACGCCACCCAGAGGCTGATTAAAATGGCAGTTGCCAGCCAAAATATCTCACAAATGATTTTCGTTTCAGTCGTGAGTACAGGCTTAACTTATTTTACTATGACCATAAAACAATTGTCAATTTTGTAAGTTCTATACCATAGCTGCCAGACAAAGTTCTGAGAAATTGTTGGTATTCCTGATATTACAAGTCTATGATGAAGAAGATCAATTTTGTTTAGTTTTCCACACTTATAGTCTAATCAATTGAAATGTTACCATACATGATTACCCAAACACTTTGTCAATCATAATGTAAGGTGGAAGGCTATTTTACAATGCAGAACACTGATGTGAGCACATCGTGTGGATCTTAAATGGCAAAAACATAAGGCAGGCCCATTTTTTTAAATAATGTCCAGCATTTTCAAAATAGGATTCATTTATGAAAAACCCTCTACACCATTGACATATACACATGAACTTGCAAACAAGAAACCACACAGACAACCAGACAGTTAGTTAAACACATTAAGTAACCCACTTTTCAGAAGAGTTTGTACCAGTGGTACACTTTAAAAAATTGAAAAAAGTACCTGACAGGCATCTCGGGAGATTTGTTAGCCTCGTTCTCAGCAGTGGAAGGTTGGGCCCCAGGCGAGTCACTGATTTTGTCCAGCTTGGGCGGGGACAATGACTTGGACTTCTTAACTCTCTTTGGACTCTTGGACACTGACCTTTAAAGCAAAGAGCGGACAATACTCAAAGATTTGGCCTCAAACACGTACTCATCGCAACAGATCTCACCACTATCTTATTGAAGAACATAAAATAATGTGGCATCTAGTCTACAATCCAATATACTAGAGCATTTTGACTTATTTTAAGGCTACTAACCCAGTGTGCAAATAACCTGTAACCTCGAGGCTAAAAATATGTACTTTACAAGCAGAAACAAGGACAAGTTAAAGCATGTTTTTTAATGTCTGAATTTTAATCCAACTTGAATAAAGATACTTCAATTTCATATTTAATGGGTACCAGCTAATTTTACTAAATACCAGAGTCAGTATGGACTTCATCAAAAGCATTCAAAGAGATAAACTTGGTGGAAATCAGTGACTTTTCTATCGATTTATTCCATGGAATCCGTATAGAATGACCAAACAAACAACAGACAACCAATTTTAGACAAGTCTTCTGATAACCATCCAATCTACAGGTGGTGAGCTTGGCACAGTCAGCAGCCTGTGACCATTTTAATCATTCATCGTGTTTGAGAAAGCAGCTTATGCAACGCCAAATGGCAATCGTGTGACCAGATACAAAACTGACCTATAGATACATATGGCAAATGTCACAACAATATCCTTGTTTAACACACAACATCCACTAGACACAACAGACAGCTGGTCATTTCCACAACAAAGTTTTTTCTGATATCAACGTTTTGATGATGGTCACACCTGTACACTTTTACAGACAAAAGGGAACATGGCTGCCACTGGTAACTTGCAGTCAAGCATAATAAAATTGTGCAGAACTCCCACTAGGCAAAGTGACAGTTTTACTGCCATACACAGTAAATCAATACGTAAAAATCCTTTATCGTACTAAAAACAGCACGTTACAATTATAACTCATGAGGAGGGTAGACCAGGCCTAACCAACAAAATAAGACATAGTAGTACCTCGATTTGGACTTCTTTTTCTCTTTACTGGGCCTTGAAGTTTTGCGAGGTGATCTTGAACGCCGGCTTTTTCTTTCTTTTTCACGACGTTTCAATTCTCTGAAATATTTGTTAGTTCATCCACAATGATATAGATTTTCTCAGCTGCCAATGTATTGAATGTGTAGCAGCACCTCCTACTGATTACATGGTGAGCACTACTGGGATATGTGCAAAATGATTTGTACAATAAGTATCTGAAGACATGTATATCTAACTATTTGAAGAAACCAAACTCACACTAATTTATGTGCGATTTTACATTTGAATGTGTCCCTGTACATCCCACTACTGTTATCAAAACTAGTACAATATGAGATGTAGAGTAGTGTATACAAACGCGTTTACTTAAAGACATAAAATAAATGGTTTATATTTGAAATAAACTTTCCACTGGTACATTACAAAAATAGGATAACATTTAATCTAGTAAGCATTTTAAAAGTTCCAAATATTAGCCCCTACACTGCAGGGGTAGCCAGGCCATTAAGGTCTGTGTGTGTGTGCGTGTGGGGGGGGGGTCACCGCTTTCCATTTTTATGGCAAAACAAATGAACTTTTCATCTATGGAACAAGAGCAACGCAGAGGATTGAAATGTGCCCACGAATGCATTGCAAATGGTGTGCTTTTAGGATTATTTATTTGTATCATAAAAATGGCCACCAGATGGTGCAAAAACATGCAATCCATTCAAAAACAGGAACATGCAATATTTCATAAAAATCTGTCAAGGAACTTCAGAGAAACAAAGGAAAACGGAATAAAATGAAAATGCCACTAGTGGAAAGAGTGTTCCTTGGATTCGTCTGAAGTTCGTCATCGCCGTCTGTTGTTTTCTCCATACAAATACACTTACTAAATTTAGTAAAAATCCTTCAGTGAGTTTAAGAGATACAACTATGGGCACAAAACAAAACTACCACTAGGAGGCGCCACAGTAGTCAGTCACCATCATCAAAGGTCGTCTTCACACTGAGAACAAATATGCCAATTTTCAAATGATTTGGTTGATACAGGGGTGGACGTCAAAAACAAGATTTGAAAACAGCAAAAATGGCCACTAGGTGGTGCAAAATACCTTTATTCCATCCAAAAACAGGAAGCTAGCGTCATCACAACAATAGATGCCTATATTTGAAATTTTATGAAAATCTGTTGAGGACCTTTGAAAATACAGAGTTAAACGTAAAAAAATAAAATTGCCACTAGGGGGCACAGCTGTAGTCAGATCGGTCCGAAAGTCGTCGTCATCCGTAGTCAACATCATATAATGACACTTGCTAAATTAACTAAAGATCCTGCGAATGGTTTAGGAGATACAGCCATAGGCGCAAAAAAAAACAGAACTGCCACTAGGAGGCGCCACAGTAGTCGAAATCGTCAGAAAATCGTCGTCAACCCTCTTCTTCATAGTAAGCACATACATACCAATTTTCACAATCATCCTTTGAGCGGTGTGGTTGATAGAGGGGTGGACGCAAAAAACTCGAAAACAGTAAAAATGGTCACTAGGTGGCGCAAACTACATCGAATCCATCCGAAAACAGAATAATAGCGTCACCTCACTAATAGGTGCCTACATACGAAATTTCACGAAAATCCATTAAGGACTTTTGAAGATACAAAGGCAAGCGTGAAAAACTAAAATTGCCACTAGGGGGCACACCAGTAGTCGGATCCGTCCGAAAGTTCGCTTATGCCGTCCCATTCATGAATGAAAAATATGTGCCAAATTTTATGAATGTATGTCAAAGGGTTTTGGAGATAGAGCAGCGGACGCCACACGGACAGACGCCGCACGGACGGACGGAGATGACGGCATAATGCGTACACATATAAATATGTGGGTGCATAAAAATGGCCACAGTTGCAAACGCACTAAGTCATGTAGCCTGCCATGCTGTCAATCAAGTCCTGAACTGAGCAAGCGATGCAAAGTTCTATTGCATATGCAGCATTATACATATTTCCTAAGGATCCGAGACTACAGTAGTCATTCAAACTGTTACCAAATATCCATCATATTGTAATTAAAAGGTAAAAGTTACGAAACGTACCTAAAGCCAGCTATTGCAAACAGCCAGGTGTGAAACTAATGAATGAATTGAATATTTGGCAATGTAGCCCACATCTGTCAGGGGCGAGTATATTTTCACACTGTTAGGGTATGGGCAAGCTGAGTCAGCAACAATTTTGACAGACAGACAACTGCACAAGATCATTAGTTGGATCTTCCTTGCTGTTTTACTGTGTGCATCCAGGGGAGTGCTGTCTGTCAGTATGGTGATGAGAAACATACAATTCAATCGTACTTTTTAAAGTTCAATTAGTTGAATACAGGAAACAAGAGTCCACAGTTGAACCACTATTGATATGCTTCTAGCAATGTTTACTGGTTTGTGCAATACAATCGTACTAATCTGTACAACATACCTTGAGCGAGATCGGGAACGCGAGCGGCGCTTTGACTTTGACCGGGATCGACGGCGGCGAGGTGAACGTCGCGAACGAGATCGATTTCGGGACCTTGATCGAATCTTGGGTGACTTTGTACGTGACCTTTTATGTGACCTTAAACATGCAAAAATGTTACATTAAACAATATACTCAAGAAATTGCCTTAAGAACATTTTTCAGGTTAAACTTGATTTTCTATTTGGGACCTTGAAAATGACATCAAGATCACCAAAATCAACTGGCGACTGGTGTTGGACCTTTGTCGGGAATACTATGTCCTCCACTTCATGTGCAGCAGGGGAACATAAAAACTACCTCAAGGGGATACAGCAGTCCGAACTGTTCCATAATCAATGTCAGCCATGCAATCCATAATACAAGGTCACATTCGTTGAATTTCATAACAATCGTATGTGCGTAGTGGACACCAAAAACGATCACAAAAATATTAGAACTGCCATAAGGGCGCACTGTACTGTTGTAAATTGACAAATACTGTCTTTTTCACACCTGCCAACCACAATGAAGATATATCTTGAACTTCAAACAAATGTAAAAATTGCTTTTACGGGCACAGCAGAAGTCAACGTTAGCCATGCAATCTTCAACAGGGACACATTTTCAAAGTGATCCTTCAACGAGATAGAACACCAAAAAATTGACATTAAAACATCAAAATTGGCACTAGGGGCAAAGCATGTCCGATCCGTGTGAAAATTGATAAGTAGGTGCCATCCTCTCCAACACATGTTGGTCTATAAGTCCAACACTGCTGTTCACAAATAACCACAAGATAAAATTGACAGGAGTAGAAATATGCAGAATGTCAAAATGGTGACGATGATGTGATTCTTCACAACAGTGATGGCAATACTAATGATCTATAAGCTGATTTCAAAGTTCTGAAAGACTATGGACACTACAAAAAACATACTTTCATGTTCTGAAAAACGTAAATAAGTTGTTTATATACTGGTTTAGTTTAAGTGTCTTGAAGGAAACAAGCTCTGAACAAAATATACGAGAAAGTAAGATAGTGCTCATGTGTTGATTTACAGGAAGACTGCATTTAGAAAATGTGACTGCTAATAAATGGGATTTTGATTATGTATCACATTTTAAGTTGCATTTTCAGATTTCTTGACCACAAAAATGTGGATGCAGGTATTAAAACTAGCATTCTAAGTGACCCAAGAGCAAAGATACTGAGGAAAATGTATTTTATGGACACCATTTTTTAAAAATCCAAGATGGACGCCTAAAAACAGACTCGAAAACAGTAAAAATGGCCACTAGGTGGCGCAAATTACGTTGAATCTATCTGAAAACGGGAGGATAGCGTCATCCCACTAACAGATGCCTACATGCCAAATTTTGAAGATATAGAGGTAAGCATAAATATCTAAAATTGCCACCAGGGGGCACACCGGTAGTCTGATTTGTCCGAAAGTTTGCTCTGTCCCATCCATGAAAGAAACACATGCACGAAATTTCATGAACATACGTCAAACGGTTTTGGAGTTAGAGCAGCGGACGCCGAACAGACACCGCCCGGACGGACGAAAGGACGTACGGAGATGACAGCATAATGCGTCCACATATAAATATGTGGTCAGATAAAAACAAATAATAACTTAACAAATATACATGCTCACCTTGACCTTGACCTATGTCTTCTCCTGCGTCCAGTGCTTCGAGACCTACTTCTTCTTTTATCATCTGGCAGGGTGAATAAGAACAAAATTCATTTGCATGCCGGGTATTTTGTCAGTTGAACGAAATAAAATGAAGATCACTATTGCATGAAACTTAGCAAAAACAAAAAACTTTTTTAATCATTCACATAGCTCATTCATATTGTGTTCCTTAGTTCACCAGTAACAAATAAACAGTAACAAAGACACAAAAATGGTATTCAAATCTAGGCTGCAAGCTAACCGTAAAAACAAGTGCCATAATGGGTGGGTCTTAAGAAATTTTGTCATGTCCGAGATGATGTTTACAGGATGTTCTAGCAGGAACTACTCTGGCACCTGACAGGCATGTTATAAATATAGTTCAGGGTTTTTGAGTTCTTGGCTAGCTAGATTACATTACCTGGATCAACAGCAGCAGCAATAAGACTGTGTGCCTCGCTCACTTTCTTCATAGCCTCATCAATCTCTTTGGTGATGGCTTCTTGGTTCTTAGACATGGGCTTGGCAATGGCGTGCATCGAGTGCACAATTCTGGAATGGACACACAGACATGTATGTAATGCCATCACAAAACAGTTTCAGATATTATGTACCTTTTGTCTAGAATGATGACACCTCACCTACTTTCTGTACTTACCAGATAGAGAATTTATTTACCCACACCTGGCTCATATTTTTCCAAAAGGTTCTCACTCAGACAGTTACACAGTTTGAGTTGTGTTTGTGTTAGCCAGAGACCCATACTTCAGCTTGTCATATTCTCAGCGAGATGTCGATTTGAAAATTCTTAACGATAACCTTTGGGATATTAATGACAAAGTTTCATTCCTTGCTACCAGTCATCTTAATACCTTACATACACTGGACTCCCTGACAGTGAACATTTTATCAGAAGCCCTTTAATTGGATCCACATGAGGAAACCAAAGTCCCATTTAGGGCTTGATGTTGAGGACCCGAATGGAAACATAAGGTACTAACAGTACACATCAAATGTATTCAGACAAAAGCATTCAAAACTCTCTGTCAAGACGGCTGGGAAGAAGCCAAACTCATCGTCAGAGTAGTCTCATGACTATGAATGAGCGGGAATTAATGAGAAAGTTAGTAGGATAGCGGGGCAAAGCCATTCTGTAATTAGAATTTTGCTGCTATAATAGTTATGACTGTTAATAGAATTATCTGCCATGACTGTGAATGGTATTTTGCTTGAGTATTTTTTACTTGATCAAATGAGTTTGAGAAGACAATGAGCTAATCTGATAACTCAAGAGAAAACTGTGTGAAAGCGTGGAACAGATGTACATTACGCAACGCTGGGTAATGAGATTGTGACCTCCAACCCCAATAAAAAACTAATCACATTCCACACTTACTGAACAGGTTTGCCGGCAAACATAGCACCATTATAGGCGAACACGGTGGGTATGGTGCGCTGGTCAGTGAACTCAACATAGACGCCCCTCGTAGCCAGACTCTCGTCTCCAGCCATGCGAACATACTTGACTTCACCCACTTGGCTGAAGAAGTTCAGCACCATTTCTGACGTGACTTGCTACAATACAACAGATATTGATGGCAGCCAAATCAGACAGGTTAAAGAGTTATGTTGAAAATCTTGTAAATTGTTAGTAATTTAATTATAACTTATTCGAATAAAAATAAAACTAAACTTCTAACTAAAAAGCACTGCCCATCAAACATTCATACAATTAAACGAGAAGTATACTACATTGCGAACTAAAAGTTTATTTCAAATTTTGGTATTAAAACCTTGGTAAGGTCATTCAAAGAGTGTGCCGATGGATTTTTTTGTTAAGTTGGGTGATTTTTTTCATCTCAAATGTAAGCTCAAAAGACACATTGCTATCAGACCTTTCTACAAGAACATATCAGAGGAGACTTGTGTTAACGAACAATTACCGGCAAATTTCATGCAAAAAGTCATGACTGCAGAAGCTATGGCAATGTCCTTAGTTGAAAAATAACAATTAGTTTAGTCTTGAACTTGGTTTATACAAATGTAGGCATGATTTTCGTGTAAAAAATTCTGTAATTATCAAGGATTTTAAAAAGATTATGGCTTCATGAATAAAAACTGGTGATATTCAAAAAGAATTATTCTAACCAAATGAAGGTAGTTACCTCCATCCAAGGCGACCTAAATTAATTTGTCAAGTTTATCACGGATGATGCTCTTACCGTTGAATCCAGATTACTGACATACACTGTGCGCCTTATTTCCTCCACCTTGGAGGCATCAATGTTCCCTGGGAGAGGGGGATAGGGAGGAAGCCCTGCTGATGACAGCTTGGGGTCCACTGTATGTATCACTTGACCCGTGCCAGCACCTGTCACCTGGTATAAGCAGAGCAGTACTGATATAATAACAGCATGGACCCATGACTGTCAACCACAGACAGTGTGCTACCAAGGGTAGTCTTAGTTTCATGTAATATTTTGGCAAATCATAAACTAGAAAATAGTAAAAAAATGACTTGTGCCAATGCATTCCAAGCCAACCCACAAAATAAGACGGTGAGTTTACAGATATAATTCTTATTAAAGCTGAGAAAACAGGTGCATTAATACAACTACAGTCAAGTGTCCTAATTATCGGACGTTTTGGCACACTTTGCATTATGTTTAATTGAAAATACTTCGGAATGTTGTAAATTCTTTGCTCAATACCTTTATGAATTTTTCTGTTACTATATCTTGTCACCTAAAGACACATTTATGTTCTGACTGTTCTTTAAAGAACACAACTAGCAAACCTTTGGAGAACCTAAATATCGGACACCATGTTTCCCCATACGCCACACCGCGGAAAACTGACTAACCAAGTAATGGCCGCGGGCACCTTGTGGCCAAATTTCAGCTCAAGTGTTTTGACATATAAAACAAAGCTCCATTCGCAACAAAAAATCCATAATATGAAATCTGATGATAGCACCAAGTCGTTTCAATGAATCAATGCAGACGAATAAAGCACATGCAAACTCAGTGAAGTTTTTACTATCTTTTTGCTTTCTTGATATGACACACTCACGTGCGCAGCGGGGGTTTGACTTGAAAAAATGAAACAGTGTCATATTGTCAGTTCAATGAGATGAAGATTTTGTTTTCAACTTTTATAATCGATTTATGCAATCGTCCATTCTAGGCCGACTTGGGGGTCTAAATTGCACCCTCTCTCAGTGAAATCAAAACGAGGCAACCCTAGAAAAAAAAACAAGAAAGAGCAGGACATTGAATGCATTACAGCGGAACAAAAATTGGTGTCATTTATTTCTCAGATTATGCTTCAAAGTAAGATTTTATGTAATGTCCGATATTTAGGGTCCGTCCGATAATTAGGTACATTATGTGTACTATGTGTAGAAAGACACCATGAAGAACCACGGATACAGCAGTAGTATTGAAAACTCAACCAGGATCCACTACCTGGTTCACAACGTTACTTGGCCAATCATTGGTTGGTGGCAAAAGACCACCAGTGGCATTTGGAGGGGCTGCTACTTCCATTGCCGTCTTTTCATCTGGGATTTTAGCTGAAAAGATCAATAGAGTTGCGCACTGCTTCAAATAATAACTTCATTTCAACACCAAGTTGTGAACACTTCTTAGGAACAAAAGAATTAAAAAGCATTTGTCCCATGGTAACCCTGATGCCTCGGGATATATGAATTTTAAGGTTATTTAATTAGCAATGAGTGATTTTGGTACGGTTTTGAATGAAACTGAATTTTCAAATTGTTGAAACCAATGTCAAAAATGTTCCAAGATTTTATAATAAAATTCACACACAGCATCGTTAAAGTCTCCATAAACAAAAAATGTCACTATTAATTAACATTCAAAAATGATTAAGTGGAGGATTGACATAACTGTCTTACATAATAGTAAGAACACAAAACATAAACTCGGCAGTCTTAAGCTTCCATCTAGTAACATTCAGCAACATTTCTTATTGTGATCTTCAAAATGAGAACAAGATCACAAAACCCAATTGGCTACATCATGATGCTATTCATGAAGAGATTCTAAAGTTTACTTTTGACATGTTGTGCCATTAACTTTATTTTTGAAAGAAATTTGACAGGAATGCACCACACTTTTGTAAAAAGTCTGCCATAGGTTACAGATGCGTCACAGAACATAAATTTGATGAATCCTAGTTTACGATTTCACCTGTTTTGGAGACCGGGTTTCAACCACTTTGGGCTATAAGCGCCCTCCTCCCTGAGGCGAATTTTTCTAAGCACCCTGGGCACTTATTAGGGCGAATACCATATGCGTTTTTGAGGCTGGTGAATAAATACTAACTTTGGAAGGTTACAGTGAAATTCACTGAGCCGTTTTCGAGATTTCGTATTTCTAAGTTCAAATCAAGTTGATTTGCAGAAGCTGAGAAAAAACAGAAACGTCACAAGAGGTAAAAAACTGAAGGTTTCCGATTAATCATTCGGTGAAAATTTGCTTTTGGTCAATATAACCTATGCATGCTATTTATTACCTTGTTAGCCATTTGAACATTCACTCCTAATGTCAACTGAATTGGCAGTGTGTAATTAACTTAATTTTTGTGAAGTCGGTTGACAATGAATCGAGTGAAACCTGGTTAGGGGGAGGAGTTTACCTCTTGACCTATTAAATAAGCCAACAGTATTAGCACACAACAAATGCCGAAGCACACACCGGAGACACTAAAAGAAAACAAGGACGAAATGTAGAATACAAATTGAGTATCTGTGGTTAAAGCACGTCACGAGCATCAGATCGAAACAGCGAAACATGAGATTACCTGAGTGAAATGAATGAATTTGGGCGAGGATTTATCTTTTTTCACGACTGGGTTTGTGATATGCTGGACACCGTGCGGCAACTTGGTGCATTAGTCATAACATTATCAACGGTTGTAAGTTGGCAGATCGCAGGGAATAAAAAATACGTCATGTCTTCAGTTTCCACATCTTTCCAAGCTATATACACCTTGTTAACTCAATAGCTTATGGCGACTCAGTGAATTGAACAGGCTGTGAATTGTGGAAAAGTGTGTAACCTAAGCGGGACATTCGACTTGAATGATAGCTCAGTAACCTTTGACCTCGGATTCAAAGTACACAAATTTCCACGCGGTTGAAGGACAGAGAGGTGGTTCTGCTAAATGTTTTTTATCTCACTGCAAAGTATATATTTAGTATTTGAAGTTCCCTAAGAATGAAAATAAGGTATTTTGCCAGACATATAAGAATTATTGTAAAAACAATATTTGTGTCAAGGTTTGAGATAATAAGTAATGATTAGAGATACTTACCGTCATTGTGAGGAACAATAATTAATGCCCTGTCAACAAACACAGTGTTTGTTAAGTGGAGAGATACCATTACATGAGTGGGGTCCTCAAACTTAACATAACACACCTTGGACGTATAGGGTCTGGTTGGGTTGTCACTGGAATTACAAGGAATATTTTGAATAAAACACAGCTTGACACAAATTTCAATATTAATTGTACTCATATTAAATCTGGTCTGCAAGAAAATGCTCACAAAATTAAACTCCTCGAACCTTGGAGGCAACCTTCAAAACATAGAGCTGAAGATTGGTGGGAACGATCGTCTGCTTTCTCACAACATCTCGTCTGGTTCCCAACCTCACGTAAACTTTCATTCTAAGCAGGGCTCGACATAACGAGCTGCAAGTCGCATTTGCGACCTGAAATCTGAGATTTTGGCCAGCTCGTATTAAGTCGAAAAATGTGACCTGGAATTTCCAACGTATGCGAGCTGAGTTTTAAACTTCGCGGCAGATACCTGGGAAATGTAAAGCAACTCGTGCGATTTCGACCGTTATTTGGTTGTTGCCAAATCAAGCTCATAAGAACACTAACTGAGAACAGCCCTCCCGACTTGTAAACATGTCGCGTCAACAACGGAATGCAGAATCGGTCTTTCAGACATTTCATTACCCAACATTTTTGGCTTTTTGCAAATTTCCAGATTTGCCGAAGAAAGTTTTGGACATCGGGAATAACACGTGATAAAACGTCAGAAAGCAGCGGTGATTCTACTAATTCTTAAATGACGAACTAACCAAGCTTAGTGGTGGAAAAACATTTACTTTTCATGTAAGGTGTCCTTAATATCAAATTACGGTAACGCCCACGGCAATATGCCTGATATCACACTACGTCACTGGTCGGTTCCACTGTTAGCGCTGAAGAGCGATCCCGGCAGACGATCGTGACTTGGAAAAGTGCGTCTAGTTTTTTTATCATGAAAGACAGCAAACATGAAAATGACAACTGAATTAATAGCCAAACGACGGGCATGCCTTTACTTTCGACTGAATAATGGAAACCCGCACAGTCGGAAATCATTTCGAGGCTTTTCACTTCATGGAATACTAATTGTTGAATATGTAAACTGCAGAAGTCCCACATTTTTGTAGTGAAATTTGCAGTGAATTGTTTCCGCGTATCAATATGTCATTCAGCGGGTAGGGCAACGCTTCACGGATTTCTTCCAACAGGATGTTTTCTCAAACGTCAAATTGCAAAGTTTGGCCTACGAACAAATGAAAGGAATTTGCACTCAGAGTTATTAATCTTTGGATCTTTAACTACTTTGATGACAGTGATATAGCAAGTCAGTCTTAGAAAAGTCACAGGTACTTTTTCAACGAGTATTTTCTCCTTTTTCCCATTGCACACTTAGCTAATTGAAAACCATGTGTCAGTTAGAGAGCACCGATTTAACTTTCACGTCGGCAACTGCCTTACGCTCCAGGGTCTTTCACTGTGTGGTGGTAGTGAAGATCAGTAACGCTGTGCACGCATGATATGCATGTAAGAACTCAATTTTGCAACATGAAATTTGTAAGTATTTAACATCGCAAGAGCATAATCTAAGCATTTTCTGATGACCTAAATGCCAATTTTGGTCCATAAAAATGGCGTGAAATTTTCGGGACCTGGAATTAATGAATGCGAGCTGGATTTTGAAAATGCGACCTAGCATTTTGGCTTGGTTTCAAAATGCGACCTGGCAATTTTCATAGCGTCGAGCCCTGCTAAGCAGACATTTTGAACCAAGCTCCAACTTGTTTGAGCAAGTTGGTGAACAAAATCTTAGTACAATCTTCCCTTTGAAGGAGGTGTAACAGCTCTGAGGTTCTACAAGTTCAATTTTGTGAGTATTGACTAACACACCAGATTTAATTCAAATACAATAAACTTTCCTTGACGAATCAATGACTACATTTATTACAACAAGTATTTAAATTGATTAACTCTTCATTTCATATTTTATAACCCATTCATATTCATAAATTGTAACTTTTTCTTCAGTGTTAGTTATTGCACTTTCTTAAAAGGCATATGGTTTAACAAGAAAAGATCTTCCAAAGTAAAGTCTCTCTTCCTCTGAACACCAGATAGAAATGACAGCAATAAGTAACCACAAGTATAAGTAGGTGGTGTAGATGACCAACTATACAATTTACAATCCAAGCGAGTACCGAACAATTAGAGTACAACTTCCCCAAAGTTTCAGTAAGAAATTGCGATTACTGGAGTACTGTATTCATTGGAGTTCGAAGGACTTGAAGACATTGACAGTTTCCAAATCTGTACCTTTATGGGAGAAAGATTGGAACTAATCAATTTACTGGCGCGATGCCTTGTAACAGTCATAACAACAGATTCAATCGCGACAGATTATAATTTATAAATGTAGTCCATCTAAAAGGCTGATTTGTCATAAGTACTACACATGGAGTCTGAATGAACACCAATCATGAAAAAAACAGAGACCGTAATGACAAGAAGTAAAAACACTCTAGATGGTCGAGAAGTGGAACTAGCACAAACAAAATGGTTAACATAATGTCAACTTGCCACATGTGACCTGGCAAAATTCCAAGCTCACCAAACATGAACTAAGGCCGTCAAAACAAGGAAACCTTGTACAGATTGTAAAAAGTCTTGGCCCCTTCAAACAACAAATAGTTGGCAAGAGAAATAGATGAGATACCCAAGATGAAAAATTTGTGATCCCAGCAAACGTACACCAGTGTACCCGAGATATCTCAGATGGTGTTTTTATTCGAACAGATTATTAAGACTGTCTTGTGTGCTTGATAATGACCACCTCCTGGCCCAATGTACCACGCAGCCAAAACTACACTCAGGAACCAAAAGGTCGTCCGACTAAGCTTAAAATCGGCTTGTTGTCGTTCTCACCCAATTATTCCACTTCAAAGTTATGCTCTTAATAGGATTTCATTTAACTCTCGCAAATATATAGTATTCGTCGATTCAAAAATTTTCTTTTATTTATGCTGAGTCGTTTCAACTGTGGACTGCTTTTCGGCAGCCATTTTATAATGGTACCTATGGTCGTCATATGCTGCTGCCTTTTGAAAGAGCAGAAAACCACACAGAAAAAGGCCAAGAAAATAGTGGAAAGTGGTTTGACATCGATTTTTAAATCGATTAAAATTGATTCAGAATTTCAGTTCTGGAAAATAAATTGCGATTGTTTTATTCCAGAATAGACCTTACTTATTTTCTATTTGTGACCTCTTTATTTGACTTTTTGCTATTGTTCTTAATACCACTGATCTCTGCTGTCTTTCTTTTTCTTTTCAGTTTTTCTTCATTCTCTGTTAACATTTTGGCAGTCAAAACAGAACTGTAACCCTTTGAGACTTGGTCGACGGAAGTTGATCATTGAACCTCCATGTAGTTGTTCTAATAAATTATCCAATATCATACTGACTGATTTTTTCTGACCTTTAACAGACTTCTGCAATCATGAATACATAAATAAATACCCAAGTTGCATTTGCATTTTATAGCTCAATCTCTTCTTTTATTTTTAATTGTGTCATGTTATGTTGTATGTAACAATGCAATATAATGAAAAAAAATCAATGTTTTACTTTATTGGTAGCAACTATCTATCAATTCAAGTATTCTAATTTTCTTCACATAAATCCAAAATGTCTGAACCAAAAGTTTCAACATAAACTTTGAGATCAGTACTGTGTTTTGCAATAAAAAACAAGTGAACAATATTTTGATGACCATTGCGAAACTGTTAAGCACCCAGTGTGTTGCATTTGTTTGCTGCGTTTTTTCCTTTGGCCTAACAGGTTAGTGCCTGGGACAAATAGATACATTGCACAAACAATCCCTGGGTTGTTTTTTTGTTCCACCTGAAGAAAATTTAATTTCAAAAATATCATCTGAAACTGAACAACAAAGTGGATTAGTAAAATCTACAAGTTTTCAAGTGGTCTTAAAAACAATGCACCGATTTTCGTCTCAGTTCTTGCATGCATGATTCTCCAGAGAGGTTAGTACATAATGTGCAGACGAGCTCTCCAGATTGGAATGCTAAGTCCTGCGTGGCTGCGCTGCACGCGAAAGAAGATGGCCGACGACCAATGGAGCCTGACGACGATAGGTATTCCGACTATAAATGATTGGTACCTGAGCATGACTCATAAACAGGCCCTTCCAATTTTTGTCGAAGATACAGATTTCCATTTCCCTATTTCCTGTAGAATTTTGAGTGCGTGCTAAAATGGATACTTGAAGACTTCATGGTGACCTGGGGTTCTTACCAGGTCACCAAACAAAATCTGTGGTCGCCTTGACATAGTTCGCCAAACCGATCCCTGGTGTAAAAACTGCAGACTGTAGAACCAGAACTGGTCAACAAGTGTCACTGACACTGGTGACTGGGAGCTTGATCATTTGTTGATCATTTAGAATCAGCATCACATCAGATTTCTGAGAATCTGATGACGCTGCTGCGCCATAATCGCAGAGAATTACAAGACACGACAAGACAAGACCTGGAAATAAGAATTACGGCTGGTTACGACTTTGGGGTCGGCATGATTTCAATCAGTGGGTATTATTAACACTCACTATTCTGGAAACAGACGCACGTCATCCACGCGACCGATGATGGAAAATAAACTTTTCATTTGTTCTCGTGTAACTGATGGCGCAATGTTTGTAACCTGCAAAATTTTGCTTGAGGATTTCTCGACCATTTTGATCCGATAAACCGCGTAATAACACGTGAGCCGTGAAAAATCACGTCACCTCAAACAATGACAGAATTAGAAAGGACAAAAACGACCACTTGCCGACTTCTCTTCGTGGAGCAAATCAATATGGCCGACAAATTATCTCTGGTGGCGACCTTGAGAACTACATATTACTTCACGGAACCCTAACATGTGTGTATGAAAAGCATCACAGTAAAGCATTTCTGTGTTGTTGTGGTTGTGGAATATAGTGAAAGTTCTTTGATAGTATAATAATAGTGTTTGTGCTGATAAAATGCCATAAAACACACAAATATTTCAAATGTTTCCGGTAGCGCTGTGACATTAGTAAATTGAACCTCCTTCGCGCATCGACACTGACTGTATGGAGCGGTGCATGTGTGCTGCTGCATGTGTTACACTGGCGCTATCTGCAATTTAATTGTTTGAAAATTGGGAGAATCAAACGGCCCAGCACAATGGATTTGCAAAAGGCTTTGGAGGAGAGGTTAAAACAATATGGTAAGCTATTGACTAAATTCAGGAAATTATATAGGCTTAGTCGCCGCTTAGTGCCAAGTACTGAAGTAGCCAGCCAGCTATAGATAGTTAGTATATGTAAATTGTAGTGTATTGGGGACGATCAGAAGCTGAGGACGCCTGTGGTATAGACTAGCTGTATGAATTGTGCGCAATGACCATCGCCTCTGTTGGCCCGACCAGAGGCAGATCCGATCCAGCTCCTACAAGCGCTCCATACGCCGGAAGCTTTTCGGCGAATTATGCCTCGCACCGACTAAAACATCAATAAATACCTTTTGCGCATAGAGGAACACCTTAGGAGGTTGTCGATGTGTTTAATTCCTTCCAACTCGAACAAATACTCCCGTTATCAAATTTTTTCTTCGAGCAATCCCTATTTCACTATTTCAGTTCCCAAAATCGTGAACTCACCATTTCTGCTGGGCCACTGACTTGTATATTGTGCCATGCAGCACTGCTGGTGTGTGGAAGTGCTATGGGAAGAGAACGGAGTAACAAAGCTTGTCTATGATACAGAAGGGGCCCTAAAATGTCACTGAACCTGGAACAAATATTGAAATATGAATAATTAAGTACTCCAGATTGGGTCAAAAATGCTATCCCTGTTTTTCAAAAATATATGGTGACTGCTCTACAGTTTCACATAAAATTAAATAATTACTATTTTCAGAAACCAAGGTGTATATAATAAGTATTGCATAAAACTGTGTCTTTATTTTTCATTCGTAGCCATTACAATTCTTTAAACACATCACCTGTCTGCAAAATATACAAGTTTTTTGAAACAACTTCAAACCTCTGTTACCCATTTTCAACCCCGGCCTTTTTAATTTTGATACTTTCAGCAATTTTAAATTCCGATTACAGATTCATGGATCTGTCAAGCATACTTCAAGTCTAAGGTTGAGGGAACCGTTTCTCACACTTTTAATTTTTCCTCTAATAGAAGATATGAAGACTTGGGTCATTTAAAAATGATGGATAATCTTTCTGTTGTTTAAGAGTAATTACAAATCCTAAGGCACCATCAAAAATGCAATTTTCACAAAAATGGCAGTCATTTGAATTGCTTGGCCTTTTAGCTGCTTTTGAAATTCATGCTCAAAGCATATTAAGTCATTTTCATCAACATGCTACTTAACAGTCAGAGAAAAATACAGATTCGTATTTATTCATCAGAAAGAAATCAATTCGGAAAGCATAAAAATATTTACTTGTTTAATTTAAATGATTTTTTTGTAACTGGAGCAGTTTACTAGCACTCCTGCGAAAGTCCTGGATTCTAAAAACATGGAAATTTCTGAAGTTTGCATAAAAAATTGTAACAAGGACCGAAAATTCTATGCCTCTGTGAATGACTTATGTTTTTGATAAACATGTGAAATTGGAAAATTATAAAATGACTTGTTTGCAAAATTGTTGAGGTTTCATGACCCACTATAATTTCAAAGTTCTTGTCCTATAATGATAAGAAAAAGTTTGAGGCCAATGTTATGAAAGATAAAGACCTAGTTTGATTTTTGTGTTTAGCCAGCAGTTGCAAAATATTATAAATGTCAATATTTGTAGACATGTTGTTTCTCAAACAAAAAATCTTTATTGTATAAAGTCTTAAAATTGCATTGCTACCCTTGAAGTTAACTAATTCAACACATTGTTCATGTGCCTAACACGCAACTTAGTTTCAGACACCTTCAACCAAATGTGTTTATTGTTCAGTTTCATATTATTTGATTTTTACTGCTTAGAAGTCTTGAAAATTATTTTTCCTTTTAGACAGTAGGAGATTTGCACAAAGACTGGCGAACCAGTGATTGATCTGTGGCAGAGAAAAGGAATTTTCTGATTTTCATGATCTTACCTATTACAACAACAGAAACTTTAGAAATGAAAATGTGGGAATTGTTTTAAAATGGGATTATGATGGTTGGTATTTTTATTGCTAAATAAATGTATGCTGTTTTTTACAAATTTATGTTCTCAAAGAAAACAACTGTTTCCACAAAAAAGAAAACGAAAATCATGTGTTCCAGAACAGTAGTTTTGGTGTTTTAGTTGTATGGAGTAAAATTCTTCACTGCTTGATATTTCAGAAAATATTCACTACTTGCACACTTTGGTGGCACTGCAAAATTATTACTTGTTTTGTATTGTTGTTCAGGGCGCAATGACTCGTTTTACCATCAATTTTAACAATGCAAATTCGAGGGAGTGTGTATCCAAATATGCAGAACCATGTTAATTTGGATGCAACACCTTGTTTTCAAGCATGATGGCGAATTCGTGCAAGTAATACAGGATTGTTCCCTATGAACAAAGGCTAGTTAACAGACTAACTTGAATCAGGAGTGGCCCAAAGGTTGTTTGTTATCAAAAGCACTTAAAGAACCATCTTGAAGTTTGAGTTGACGAATGGCCACGCATTGTTTATATTTATATTAACTCCAACTATCTGCAATTTCTTTTAGTACATCTCAGGTTTGGAATGATTCCCTTGAATGTGTTACTTTTTTAATGTTATTAGCTTAATGGATCAGAAGGAAAACTTGTCAAGTGCTGACAATCTTCTTCTCCAGGAGTAACAGAAATATGCCCTAAGATGCCATCAAGTACATTTTCCCTTTACAAAACTTTCCAACAGTCTATTTCTACTTTTGCGATGCATTGAGTAGTTAAGCTTAAAGTAGGGCTATAGTCGTGAGATTTTCAGTGTAACCAGTGCTGTAGTGGTAAAATTAGAGGTAAGTAGGCGCCGAAAGCCCACCGTATCACCTTGAGCACTGATGGTAACTTAGGGTGCGTAGACACTACGTTCAAATGCCAAAAGGTGGTTGGCTGCGCCTACGCGCACCTATGCCCCACTACAGCACTGAGTGTAACCTTAAATGTGTTTGGTAACTGATCAAGTTGGCATTTTTTTGTTATAAGCCCCATTCACATGTCTAATTGAGAAATCTGCGTATTGATTGCCTAAATCCACTTTTAATTCTGTTAAGGGGAGCATTCTTATGTGTTCAGTTCCCAATAATTAAACCCAAGTTTTTCTAGGTTGCACCTGCCATCAATTTAGCTCTGGTGACATCAAATCTAACACTGAGTTAAATTGGTAAAAAGTTTGTGAATGGTGTCAATAAACCCATCACAAATTCACTCTCAGGTGCAAATGTTACAGTTCACCGGCAACAGTTTGAGACCTCTGAAAGTACTGAAAATTTACAATAAATTACTTCTAGTCTTTTTGCCCATTGTCCATACATCACATTACCCCTCCTGGTCCCGCACAGCCCTCCGGGGACTTGGGCTCCCTCCAAACAATATGTAGAAGAGTGTAGATTTTTCATTCTGCATTTTTTCAACGTCGCGGGAAAAGTGGCTTGCAATGCACTTGCATGAAGTGAGGATTTCTCTTAGCTTAATTGCTTCATTTGATGTTTCCCATGCTGGTGATATACCCACTAAATTTGCCACATATGAGAAAAACCCTATTCTTAGCCTTCTCATGCAAGTAAGTATTGTGTTAATGTAGAGAATAGCGAGTTTTTGAGTATTTATGCTGGTGCTAAAACAAGATATATCTAAAGGCAACGCCTAAGCTTCGATAAGAAGCAACCTTTGCAATGTAAAATGCATTTTATAAATATTGCAGGTATCTCATGTTTAATTTTTTATGATAATTTTCCAAAACCATAAAATAATACCCTTATGGAGGTCACAGAGTGTAGAGAATATTCCCTGATCATGATCCAACAATTTTATGAGCAGACTGAGGAAATATATGTCATCCATCATTCAACCTTACAAGTACTTCACTGAGTTGTCTCTGAGTGCAGATAATATTCTTTACCCATGATCTAGCCCCAGCTTTAACATTGTGCGATAATGGAAATGGACTTCATTCAACCTTTACATCGCTCACTGAATGGTCAAGATGTGCAGGAATGATCCCTGGTCATGGCCACCTTTAACTCGATATGAAATGATTGAACTGCTTCAAGTGGAGGCCAAAATTTGAATGAAGCTTTTGACTACCTACACGTGCACAATGAGAGAATGTTCCCTCTCAAATCACAACATTGGTGAGCAAAATCACCCATTTTGCCTGAATTCTGCATCAAATTTCCATTATCTGATGTCACCCCAAAGAGGTACTGGAAAAGTAATCAAGACATCAGATCATGGCCAACTTTGTTCATCACTGATCCCACTTTTTCCTGCCTACGCGATCGAACTTGCACCCGCACAAGATCTCTTGTGACCGCTATTTGCCTCTTACGGACGTATATATGATACCACGCTAGCCCCACTCACTTTTCCTCCGTCACGGGTAAACTTGCACGCAGACCAACCCTGTTTCAGTAAATAATGCCGTGCCTTGCAATGACGCTAGCAACTGCTCATGGGTGGCACACCATTATATCAGTGCTTCGTCACCCATGCTGCTCTTCAACAAACTCGTCAATAAAGCTCATGGGCTGCTGTATGTCAGGGGCAGGGAATTAGCTACTTGTGTAGGGTCATGAGTCGGCGAATAATGTGTTGGAATATAGCAGGGCTTGACTAAAGTCAGTCATGTCAGTGGGCTGTTCTGTAAATAATGCCTTTGCTCAAAGTTGAGCTGGTGGTTGTGCTTACTGATGTAAGATGTGCCGCTGATCCCTGTTCATCTCAACAAAGGACCCCGTAAAGTCGGTCATGTCACTGTATAAGTTAGATTGTAAATTAAGTTTGTTCATAGTAATTTAGCCTTTGTATTAGAAATTAAATAATCTGATGATTACAAGAAATTAAATATTGTGCATTAAAAGAAGTTACGTATTCTACATT
>NMRA01000036.1:1102138-1158577 GCA_002633005.1 Phoronis australis | reverse complement strand
GACTATTAAATGTCATATCAACAGCATTTATTTTTATCAAATACAAACAATGATTCATTGAAATACAATCAGTTTCAAGTAACGCCAATTAAAGACAAGTATAAGTGGTGGCATTTTGGAAACGAACATTTGACTGACAAGACCGCAATGGCTCACCTTTGACCTATTTAAAGATTGAGGTCATGAATTGGAGCGTGCGCAGTATAAAAATGGTGAGTTCACGATTTTGGGAACTGAAATAGGGACTGCTCGAAGAAAAAGTTTCATAACGAGAGTATTTGTTCGAGTTGGAAGGAATTTATCACATCGACAACCTCCTAAGGTGTTCCTCTATGCGCAAAAGGTATTTATAACAACGTGACTTTGATGGTTTAGTCGGTGCGAGGCATAATTCGCCGAAAAGCTTCCGGCGTACAGAGCGCCTATAGCCTCTACATCGCCTCTGGTTCGGGCCAACAGAGGCGATGGTCATTGCCTAGAGGCGATGCAGCTCCTACAAGCGCTCCATACGCCGGAAGCTTTTCGGCGAATTATGCCTCGCACCGACTAAAACATCAAAGTGACGTTGTTATAAATACCTTTCGCGCATAGAGGAACACCTTAGGAGGTTGTCGATGTGTTTAATTCCTTCCAACTCGAACAAATACTCCCGTTATCAAACTTTTTCTTCGAGCAATCCCTATTTCAGTTCCCAAAATCGTGAACTCACCATTTCTGCTGGGCCACTGACTTGTATATTGTGCCATGCAGCACTGCTGGTATGTGGAAGTGCTGTGGGAAGAGAACTGAGTAACAAAGCTTGTCTATGATACAGAAGTGGCCCTAAAATGTCACTGAACCTGGAACAAATATTAAAATATGAATAATTAAGTACTCCAGATTGGGTCAAAAATGCTATCCCTGTTTTTCAAAAATATATGGTGACTGCTCTACAGTTTCACATAAAATTAAATACTTACTATTTTCAGAAACCAAGGTGTATAATATATAATAAGTATTGCATAAAATTGTATCTTTATTTTTTATTCGTAGCCATAACAATTCTTTTAACGCATCACCTGTCTGCAAAATATACAAGTTTTTTGAAACAACTTCAAACCTCTGTTACCCATTTTCAAGCCTTTTTAATTTTGATACTTCCAGCAATTTTAAATTCCGATTACAGATTCATGGGCCTGTCAAGCATACTTCTAGTCTAAGGTTGAGAGAATCGTTTCTGGCAGACTTTTAATTTTTCCTCTAACAGAAGAAATGAAGACTTGGGTCATTTAAAAATGATGGATAATCTTTCTGTTGTTTAAGAGTAATTACAAATCCTAAGGCACCATCAAAAATGCAATTTTCACAACACAAAAATGGCAGTCATTTGAATTTTTAACAACTTGCAACATTTCAAGGCATGAGTTAAGACTATTCAGTCACTGTGAATTCAGAAATTGTAATATATTTTCATGGGTTTACAATTGATAGCAAAACAGTTTCATGAAATAAAGTTGTAGGGACGTCATGAAGGTTAAGAATTACCTCGCCATGCTCTTTCCCCCAAACATGTATTACCTGTTATTTCCACACATTCAGGCAGTAGTACAGTGGGGAACCTACACAGACATAAATTTGTGGCCATCAAGTTGGGGTATTATGTTAGAGGTTAACAACTTTTATATTTACTAGCTGGTGCCCATGCCAAGCACAGATGTCAGAGTGAGTAGAAAACGCCTGGGTTACAACACTGAATTTTTTGAGGTGGAAATAAATAGAAGCAAATACAAAAATAACTGGTCTCGTTAAAACTCATCACCATGAGTAGGACACGGAATGATAGTATGTAGAACTGCACAACAATGTGTTTCGAGTACTCAAGTTTAGAATCACTTCAGGATTACGAACAGCGCACACTTTGTGACCAGATCAGCCAGGATGTTACGGTATGTTTGAGAACAACATGCCAGAACATGGGTTTGGGAGATAGACTTTCAATGCTTTTGAAGGCGAACAAAAAATAGCTAAGCAAGTTTCATGGAGAAAGTTTAAGTAATTCCTGCATGGGCCTAGATCTAGGGCCACACTAAGTTTTGATGCGATCGTCTGTTTGTCTCAGAGCCTTGGTAATTACAGATTTTTTCATATGGTAGTAATATGCTAGATGCACCATAGGTGTGTTGATTTTGTGAGTGTACTTCGATTTATTCATTCATTATTAATATTGTGAGTGGACTAAGTTGATCTTAGCATTGTGTATGGTCAGTATGAAGGATTTGTGACTGTATATGAATTGCTTGGCCTTTTAGCTGCTTTTGAAATTCATGCTTAAAGCATATTAAGTCATTTTCATCAACATGCTACTTAACAGTCAGAGAAAAATACAGATTCGTATTTATTCATCAGAAAGAAATCAATTCGGAAAACATAAAAATATTTACTTGCTTAATTTAACTGATTTTTTGTAACTGGAACAGTTTACTAGCTTTCCTGCAAAAGTCCTGGATTCTAAAAACATGGAAAATTCTGAAGTTTGCATAAAAATTGTAACAAGGACCAAAAATTCTATGCCTCTGTGAATGACTTATGTTTTTGATAAACATGTGAAATTGGAAAATTATAAAATGACTTGTTTGCAAAATTGTTGAGGTTTCATGACCCACTATAATTTCAAAGTTCTTGTCCTATAATAATAAGGAAAAGTTTGAGGCCAATGTTATGAAAGATGAAGACCTAATTTGATTTTTGTGTTTAGCCAGCAGTTACAAAATGTTATAAATGTCAATCTTTGTAGACATGTTGTTTCTCAAACAAAAAATCTTTATTGTATAAAGTCTTAAAATTGCATTGCTACCCTTGAAGTTAACTAATTCAACACATTGTTCATGTGCCTAACACGCGACTTAGTTTCAGACACCTTCAACCAAATGTGTTTATTGTTCAGTTTCATATCATTTGATTTTTACTGCTTAGAAGTCTTGAAAATTATTTTTCCTTTTAGACAGTAGGAGATTTGCCCAAAGACTGGCAAACCAGTGATTGATCTGTGGCAGAGAAAAGGAATTTTCTGATTTTCATGATCTTACCTATTACAACAACAGAAACTTTAGAAATGAAAATGTGGGAATTGTTTTAAAACGGGATTATGATGGTTGGTATTTTTATTGCTTGAGAATAAATAAATGTCTGCTGTTTTTTACAAATTTATGTTCTCGAAGAAAACAACTGTTTCCACAAAAAGAAAACGAAAGTCATGTGTTCCAGAACAGTAGTTTTGGTGTTTCAGTTGTATGGAGTAAAATTCTTCACTGCTTGATATTTCAGAAAATATTCACTACTTGCACACTTTGGTGGCACTGCAAAATTATTACTTGTTTTGTATTGTTGTTCAGGGCGCAATGACTCATTTTACCATCAATTTTAACAATGCAAATTCGAGGGAGTGTGTATCCAAATATGCAGAACCATGTTAATTTGGATGCAACACCTTGTTTTCAAGCATGATGGCGAATTCATGCAAGTAATACAGGATTGTTCCCTATGAACAAAGGCTAGTTAACAGACTAACTTGAATCAGGAGTGGCCCAAAGGTTGTTTGTTATCAAAAGCACTTAAAGAACCATCTTGAAGTTTGAGTTGAGAAATGGCCATGCATTGTTAATATTTATATTAACTCCAACTATCTGCAATTTCTTTTAGTACATCTCAGGTTTGGAATGATTCCCTTGAATGTGTTACTTTTTTAATGTTATTAGCTTAATGGATCAGAAGGAAAACTTGTCAAGTGCTGACAATCTTCTTCTCATTTCTGTTTCAGGAGTAACAGATATATGCCCTAAGATGCCATCAATTACATTTTCCCTTTACAAAACTTTCCAACAGTCCATTTCTACTTTTGCGATGCATTGAGTAGTTAAGCTTAAAGTAGGGCTATAGCCGTGAGATTTTCAGTGTAACCAGTGCTGTAGTGGTAAAATTAGAGGTAAGTAGGCGCCCAAAGCCCACCGTATCACCTTGAGCACTGATGGTAACTTAGGGTGCGTAGGCGCTACATTCAAATGCCAAAAGGTGGTTGGCTGCTCCTACGCGCACCTATGCCCCACTACAGCACTGAGTGTAACCTTAAATGTGTTTGATAACTGATCGAGTTGGCATTATTTTGTTATAAGCCCCATTCACATGTCTAATTGAGAAATCTGCGTATTGATTGCCTAAATCCACTTTTAATTCTGTTAACGGGAGCATTCTTATGTGTTCAGTTCCCAATAATTAAACCCAAGTTTTTCTAGGTTGCACCTGCCATCAATTTAGCTCTGGTGACATCAAATCTAACACTGAGTTAACTTGGTAAAAAGTTCGTGAATGGTGTCAATAAATTCACTCTCAGGTGCAAATGTGACAGTTCACCGGCAGCAGTTTGAGACCTCTGAAAATACTGAAAATTTACAATAAATTACTTCTAGTCTTTTCGCCCATTGGGCATACATCACATTATCCCTCCTGGTCCCGCACAGCCCTCCGGGGGCTTGGGCTCCCTCCAAACAATATGTAGAAGAGTGTAGATTTTTCATTCTGCATTTTTTCAACTTCGCGGGAAAGTGGCATGCAATGCACTTGCATGAAGTGAGGATTTCCCTTAGCATAATTGCTTCATTTAATGTTTGCCATGCTGGTGATATACCCACTAAATTTGCCACATATGAGAAAAACCCTATTCCCAGCATTCTCATGCAAGTATTGTGCTAATGAAGAGAATAGCGAGTTTTTGAGTATTTATGCTGGTGCTAAAACAAGATATGTCTAAAGGCAACACCTAAGCTTCGATAAGAAGCAACCTTTGCAAAGTAAAATGCATTTTAAAAATATTGCAGGTATCTCATGTTTAAATTTTTATGATAATTTTCCAAAACCATAAAATAATACCCTTGTGGAGGTCACAGAGTGTAGAGAATATTCCCTGATCATGATCCAACAATTTTATGTGCAGACTGAGGAAATATATGTCATCCATCATTCAACCTTACAAGTACTTCACTGAGTTGTCTCTGAGTGCAGATAATATTCTTTGCCCATGATCTAGCCCCAGCTTTAACATTGTGAGATAATGGAAATGGACTTCATTCAACCTTTACATGGCTCACTGAATGGTCAAGATGTGCAGGAATGATCCCTGGTCATGGCCACCTTTAACTCGATATGAGATGATTGAACTGCTTCCAGTGGAGGCCAAAATTGGAATGAAGCTTTTGACTACCTACATGTGCACAATATTGGTGAGCAAAATCACCCATTTTGCCTGAATTCTGCATCAAATTTCCATTATCTGATGTCACCCCAAAGAGGTACTGGAAAAGTAATCAAGACATCAGATCATGGCCAGCTTTGTTCAGCACTGATCCCACTTTTTCCTGCCTACGCGGTCGGGCTTGCACCCGCACAAGATCTCTTGTGACCGCTATTTGCCTCTTACGGACATACATATGATACGACGCTAGCCCCCCTCAATTTTCCTCTGTCACGGGTAACCTTGCACACAGACCAACCCTGTTTCAGTAAATAATGCCGTGCCTTGTTATGACACTAGCAACTTCTCATGGGGAGCACACCATTATTACTTGGCGAAATTTATTTCGCCAAGTATATTGCTCTGACACTAAGTTTGTTTTTTTTTTTTTTTGTTCGCACGATACAGGTCGCAATTTTCGTCCGATCATCACGAAATTTACACATAACACGTACTTCAAGATGGCGGCTGTGGCGGCCATTTTGTTTCCATTTAAAGGTTCAAATGCTTCTGGAGGCTACGTAAAAGGCTAAGAATCGGCACAGTAAATGGACCGTAAGCTTGCTACAAGTATGCCGGAAATTGTTTACTTCCGGCTAAAGATGGCGGAAATATCGGCGATCGCGCATGCGCACCTCGATTTTGGCTTAAAAACGTTTTCTCCTCTAGAGGGCGCATTATCAGACCAATTCCTTCGAATTTTTACAGGTATTAGTTTCTTGTAACATGCTATTATACAAAGCCAAAAAACCGGAAGTTGCATTCAAGATGGCGGATATGGCGCATGTTGACCCATTTTCAGTCGTCTGCAGTGCGATTTTAAATGGGAAGAGAAAAAGACGTGATTTTTTGCATGTAGATTCTTTAAAGTATTATCTTTCAAATGGCCTGTAACAATTTTTTCTGTAACAATTTTTTCTCAGACTTACCGTTTTCGAGTTATTTGACTTTGAAATTCTTAAAAAAATGCAAAATTTCATTTTTTTCAAAAAATTTACGGAATTAAACGATACCAGTTTAGATAGAGCTTTAAACGGGCTTTCAGAAGATGCTTTCCATTTTTCTTTATGACGTCTACTTTTCGAGTTATTTGAGATTTTGTGATAACGCTGCTCCTTTGTTGAGCGCTCTTGCTGCATTCAGGTTGGTTTAGCTTCTATTGAACTAGACTGCAGCCTATTTCTTAATGATTTATGACATCTAAATTCGTCATATGAATGTTATGATGTTCTTCATCATGGCCACCACCATCATCATATTCGTCATCTTCGTCATCATCTCCGACGTCGTCTTTTCTTCAGTTAATTTCGCCAAGTGTCGCTCAAGACTGTAGCCTATTTCTTAGTGACTTCTGACCTCTACGTTCGTTATATGAATGATATCATAACTAGGGTTGTCCATTATCGTCACCATCGTCGTCATAGCTGTCATCTTCGTCATCATCTCTGTCGTCGTCTTTTCTCGTCCTCTTGAACGTGTTTTTTTGGCTAATTTCGCCAAGTTTCGCTCCTCAGAGCGCTTTCATTTCAGTGCTTCGCCGCCCATGCTGCTCTTCAACAAACTCGTCAATCAAGCTCATGGGCTGCTGTATGTCAGGGGCAGGAAATTAGCTACTTTTGTAGGGTCATGAGTCAGCGAATAATGTGTTGGAATATAGCAGGGCTTGACTAAAGTCAGTCATGTCAGTGGGCTGTTCTGTAAATAATGCCTTTGCTCAAAGTTGAGCTGGACAGTTGCAAGGGGTGGTTGTGCTTACTGATGTAAGATGTGCCGCTGATCCCTGTTCATCTCAACAAAGGACCCTGTAAAGTCGGTCATGTCACTGTATAAGTTAGATTGTAAATTAAGTTTGTTCATAGTAATTTAGCCTTTGTATTAGAAATTAAATAATCTGATGATTACAAGAAATTAAATATTGTGCATTAAAAGAAGTTACGTATTCTACATTCATTTGATTCTTTGTCATTGAAAACTTAGGCTTTACTTTAACGACCAACAACCAATAAGGCGGGAAACAATCCATCATCACATCCTTCTATTAAACTATCAAAACTATCAAACCACGTTGTTGTTAATTGAAAGTACGAGGAAAACCTGTCCCTAAATTAATAAAGATGGCACAAGATGTGTACTTATATGTGTAACGGGTATTAAAAACATCAAAGAGATTACTGTCCTGCACCAATACATATTTCCATGTATCCCCCACACCCAGTGCTATTGTTGTACGTCCATTCGCTTCCATTAGAAAACGAAGGCGCAGCTCACAACCGAGGTGCTACTCTGAGGATACAAATATGACAAAAAATTCAAGTGTGTTTGCTCTCATGTATTGCGACCCAATGATTACACTTGGAATGACATGAACACCAGTACAAGCTAAGTCTGGCAGGTACCAGATGCCTAGACCACATAAGCAGACGCTATAGTCACTGAAAAATGTCCAGTAGCGGATTCCTACGCATCTTAGGTGCCGGACGACTAGCAATGGGGAATTAAAGTTCCGGTTATGGACAGGTAGTCAAGATTGTAACCTGTGCTACACATTCGATACCCCATGCCTAGCCACAAGCGTCGCATGCACTACCCGTCTGGTACAGGACAGCTTGCAACATAAGTTAGAAGTCTGGTACCGGATGGTTAGTCAAGATCAGTAGCCTGTGCTAGACGTCCGGTACTGGATGCCTAGCCATGAGCGCCTAATATCCTGCCCATCCGGTACCAGACGGCTAGTCACTACCTTAAGTTATCAGCAATCAAATAAACATCATTTTCTTGTGTAACTCTCTGCCTTTTTTAGCAAAGAAAAGTATTTTGTCGTTTTGAAAAAATTACCCCCGTGACACAAACATGTGTCTTTCCTAAATTTTTGCGACAGCAAAACTTGTTCTGAAAATCAGTTTGCTGGTATTAAAATACTAAAAGCTTGTAACGAAATTAAATCAGTTTGGGTAATTTATTGGGACATGTACACAATCTGATGGAAGTAAAACAGCTGATTGAAAAATTGGTGACAAAACTGGCCTATACGTGATGCAATAGTCCATGACACCGAAAGCTGACGCAAAAGATCGCTACTCAGCAGAACAACGGTAGAACACTATTTTTAACACTGGTAAATGATTTAGTTAACTCAAGGAAAAGCATAGTTTTTAATGACACTAAATGTTTTGTCAGATTTTATATTTTTCTTTCATTTTAGGTTATTTGATCAATAACCTCCTTGGTTGTTTTCAGGTGACATGCTGCTTGATGATGATGAACATGAAAGAGCTCTTAAACGAGTGAAGAGAAAAAACGATTTCTCCATGTCAAGAAAAATTGAAAAGCAGCCAACAGTTAAAACTCTCCCGACACTTAAAAGAAAGTCAAGAACGAAAGCAGAACCTGAAAAGCGAAATAAGCACCTTCTTAGTATCAAAGAAACACTTGAAAATTTTGAGTCGGGACTGTCTGGAAAGCACAAAATGGTAGCACAAAATATAATGGATAACAAGTTGAAAGCTCCTGGGTCGAATAATGGCCAACCCGCGCCTGAAGTCATTGTTTATTGCAATCCTTTGAAGAAAAGAAAGATGCAGGTATGCTACGTTCAGATTTTAATAAGCTTTTTGTGCCCACGTGACTGCGCAATGTTGTCTTCTGCATCTGGACAGATGCTGACTTCTTCTCATGTTTGCGTTAAAATTAGGGCTGCTTTCCCAACATGAATTATACTTGTGCCGCATTGCTGAACTTTTAAATAGTGATGAAAAGTACACTATGGGCCAGCATGTATCGGACTACTTATCAAAAAGTGTTCAGACGTTACATTGTATCTAGTTACTAGTAAATGCTGTGCTTTGACTTGGAACTCTGCTGAACCAGTTATGACTGTACTCGTTACTGAACAACAAATGGCGCTGTGCTGTTTAGTGTAATTCTTGTATTATGACACAAAAATTAACTCAGAAAAGTCATTCTATACAGGATTTACAATATTCATGAGCATGTCCATGTCTACACCGTGTGGTGTTTTGTACATTAAGTGTTGTTGAACTGGTGTTAATCGAAATTTCCTTATCAAATAACGTATCGCCCAAAAGTGTTCTTAACTTGGAATGCACTGGGAAACTTGGTAAGTTTGCTCAAATAATCATATTCATGTTGAAAAAAGTGCAATGCACCAAAGCAAATCAAATGTTATTAAATGTAAATTTTAAGCAACCTGAAGTTATTGTTGTTTTTCAACTATTAACGATCTTATTCACCAAGTAATAATTCATTAACTATTCACATATTCCTCCAAATCTGTGGTCAAACACAAGTTGTGGTAAGGGAGAAAATGGATGATCATGAGGCTAATAATTAGAAAACTGAACAAAAATTTTCACTTTACTGCTTTAATGAATATTTAATTCCAAGTTCATGTATATATGATCTTGAGATTAAGCAAAATTTTAAGTTCACGTACAACAGATTTTCACATTCACTTTCCCAGGTGGCTTAAGTTTGAGGCTGGGTTTTGCATTTTCTTTAAGTATGTGGTTCATTATTAATAGTGTCGTGCTGTTATATGAGTATGTTGTTCAATGAGGATTCACTGGCTTTCTGCAATAACAGCTTGCAAGGATTTGACGATCATTTGGTGCAATTTACACAATGAACACTGGAGTTTGAAATGAATGACCTTCTCGACTCCATGTCAAACAGTTATTACAATAATAATAATAATAATAATAATAATAAATAACTTTATTTATAGAGGATAAAAACTAACAAGTCACAGTTGTCCTACATGATGAGTGAGGAGTTGGAAGGACGCATCATCAATAGTTATTTGCCATGAACTGTCATGACGTAGATTTGTACCTTTGTCTGATTATTTCTGACTTGTACCATATGTGCCGACTTAACACTTTTAGCGAGCTCCTCATAGATGGTACCAATATATTAGGAATTTGAGGCATTGGGAGTGTTATTCTGTTAGGAAAAAGCTTCAAATGTCCTCATTTTCTAAAGCACCAACGTACACTCATTTAAATGTCTTGATTAGTTGCTCTTAATTCAAAAGGCTCAGTTATTTGTTATTGGTAGGTCGTTGCTGGCCATGGTGACCTTCCCCCAGCGGAGAATTCTGCCCGATTCAGTATGAAGGAAGCCCGACATGAGGTGAACAAGCTGGGGATCAGTGGCCTGGTTAAGATAAGACGAGAAGAAGCTCAAGCAGCACTCGCTATCAAACTTGGAGCAAAGGTCAGAACACACTGTTGAAGTTTGATGACCAACTCATTAGTTGTTTGACAAGGTTTTGGAATTTTTTATTTAAAGTTGCACTTTGCGCTGTTCAACTGACTAAAAACTGAACTCTCATAAAATCTGTCTTATAATACTCCTTATTGTAATAGGATTATATTTCTGTGGAGGTATCTAACCCTAAATTTGTGAAATTGAAAAGGACACCTGTGCACATTGCCTATGACTTGAGTTGGTAAAACTGAAATAGAATCCTATTGTGAGAGTAAAAGGCCTACGTAATTCAGTGTTTGTGTTTAGCTAGCTTAACAAGGCAAAACGCGGTTTTGTTTTAAAGTTATCTTGAAAGTAATCTTTTGAAATTTGATCATCATAGGCTTTCTGAATTCTTCAATACTTCACTGCTGCTACTTTATATTCTCAATTTGATTTTTCTAATGATTTGCAGCTGCCTAGGTCTTCTGATTTTATTCCAATTTTTATCACTTTAACTTGACAAATTGAACCAAATTTTGTAAATTTTCTGAAAACTACTCATGACAAATGCCCGTGTGACATTGTTTTTTTTATTCGGGTGCATATAGGTCCATGCCTCTATCGTGAGCATTCGGGTTAGTGTCTTGGACACTTTAGTGGCAAGCCTAAAAATGGAAGGAAGGGGTGGTGAAAACCTGACTTGGGAGATCAAATCTGAAATTTCAAAAAGTGGGGATCGGCTCTTGCCTAAACATGGACTTTTAGTCTGAGGTCAGACAGTCCACAACTTGAATGAAAAGGTATCTAATCCCAGTATGTAGTGCTTACTATCCAACACATGTATTCAAATAACTAAGTATGCAACTTGTGAAAGGAGAAGTTACACAGTGAAAAAATGCCTGCCAAAATTCTAGGACTGACACTGCACATATACACATATATGTCATCAAAGACATTGAAAGCGTAAAATTAGATATTATAGATATTATTCTTACAACCAAATTTTCTCAGTATTTAACTGTGGCAACCTATCAAATCGGTATCATAATATTCCTTACTGTGACAGGATTTTTCAGTTTCCAACAAGAGCATCAAAACCATTGGCTACTCAAGAAAATGTTAACTTTCAATTTTTATTCGCACAGACATTTATGTGTAGAGGCATTATGCTGTCATCTCCGTCTGTCTGTCCGGGCGACGTCCGTCTGGCATTCGGCATCTGCTGCTCTATATCCAAAACCAATTGACGTACGTTCATGAATTTTTGCACATGGCTCTTGGATGGGACGGCATGTGCGAACTTGCAGACGGATCCTACTACCGATCTGCTCCCTGGTGGCAATTTTATTTTTTTACGTTTACCTCTGTTTCTTCAAAGGTCCCCAACATATTTTCACAAAATTTAGTATATCGGCATCTATTAGTGAGACGACCGTATCCTCCAGTTTTGGGATAGATTCGAGGTAGTTTACACCACCTAGTGGCCATTTTTACTTTTTTTCTAGTCTGTTTTTTAGCTTCCACCCCTCTATTAACCAAACCGCTCTAAGCATGATTGTGAAAATTGGCACGTATGTTCTTACTATGAAGAGGACAGTTGACGATTATTTTCCGATGACTTCAACCACTTTGACGTGGCAGTTTTGTTTTTTGCGCCTATTCCTGTATCTCCTGAACCGTTTACAGGATCAGTAAGTGCATATATATGATGATGACATCGGGGGACAACAACTTTTGGACAGATCTGACTACTGGTGTGCCACCTAGTGGCAATTTTATTTTTTTATGTTTACCTTTCTATCTTCAAAGATCCTCAGTGTATTTTCATAAAATTTGGTGTATAGGCTTCTGTTAGTGAGATGATGCTATCTTTCCGTTTTCAGATGGATTTGTCTTAGTTTTCACCACCTAGTGACCATATTTACTGTTTTTGAGTGTTCACACCTATATCAACCAAACCAGTTTCGGGATAATTATGAAAATTGGCATGTATATTTTTACTATGTAGTGGATGGGTGACTATGTTTTTGTGTTTATATGATGTTGACAACGGACGATTTTCGGATGGATCTGACTACTGGTGTGCCCCCTGGTGGCACTTTTAGTTTTATGTTTACCTCTGTATCGTCAAAGGTCCTCAACGGATTTTCATAAAATTTTGAATACGGGCATCTATTGGTGAGATGACGGTATCCTCCTGTTTTCAGATGGAATCAAGGTATTTTGCGCCACCTAGTCGCCATTTTTGCTCTTTTTGAGTCTGTTTTTGGCAGCCACCCCTCTAAAACAAATCATTCTAAGGATGGTTTTGAACATTGGTGTTTATGTTGCCTGTGTGAAGAGGATGGTTGACGATGACGACTGACTTCTGTGGTGTATGCAATGGTAGTTTAGTTTTGTTTTGAGCCCATAGCTGTATCTCCTAAACCCACTGCTGGATCTTTATTAAATTTAGTAAGTGTATTTATATGATGCTACCAACAGACAATGACGACTTTCAGGCGGATCCAATGAATATTGTGCACCCTAGTGACAATTTCACTTTATTCTGTTTTCCTTTGTTTCTCCACGACAGATTTCTATGAGATTTGGTGAATAGCTTTCTTTTAACGAAACTATGACATGTTCCCATTTTCGTATGGACTGACGTTTTTGCGCCATCTAGTGTCCATTTTTATGACACAAATAAACATCACTGTTTTTCAACGCTTCGCGTTGCTCTTGTTTTTAATCGACCAACCATAAAATTTTGAATTTGAAAACGAGACATGTAAGCATTGCTTGTGAATTGAGTTACCCACTCAGTCGGTGACAATTAGCACCTGAGGTGTGTGGAACTTTGACAACTAAACAGCCTCGAAATGCTTCTTTTAAGTGTTAACTTCCTTTTTGTTCGTAAAATTTAAAATCTGTCAAAAAAACATTCCTCGAAGTACTGAACCACTGGCTGTCCTGTGTTGACACATGAGAATGATACAGTGCAAAATTGTCAAGACAATTGTTTTACATTGCTTTCAAATTTACTAATTTTACATTCAATAAAAGGCATTAGAATACTTGGACTTTGTGCTGATTTCCATTTTCTGGCACTGAATATCACACGACACCACCATGCCTCCCTTTGCCATTTCAGAGATGTTGGAAAAGACAGATAATATTGTTTATAGGTTTCTTGCTTCTAGCCTTTGAAAACAGAGTATGTTAACTACAAACAGCTTCAGGAGCAGAAGAAAAAGGAGAAAGAAGAACTGCAGCAAACTTTGACTGAAGTAATTATGATTTTAATATACTTTATTTGTAGAATATTGTGTTAGCCAAGGGCTAAGTTACGGCATGATGTTCTCATACACACAAGCCAATTGGAAGTTTGAAGTGTACAGCCACGGCTAAATACCAACATAGCGGCGAAGCTCGTGGTCTAGAAATTCCGCGCACAATGATTTTTCAGGTCTGTCGGATATTATTGAGGCATTTTTCGTATATGTACACATTCATGGAATGGGCACTTATTTTAGCGAAGTCTGAAAACGAGTGGGGGGCGCTTATAGGGGTATGGGCGCTTATTACGGCGAACGTTATTATAAATAATTTTGGCTAAAATGACAATGTACATTACAATAAGAAATCAGTTCCAATTAATTTGGTATTTCACTTGCCATGAGCACATGAACCGGTCTTCCGCCTGCCCCCCCCTTTCTTCGCTTCGGACTAGTCCACAAATTCCTTTTTTTGCACGACCACACACTGTGATCGTTTGTCTACACAAATTGCATAACAGGTGACATCTACTGAATCGATAAGGTTGCACTGCGCTGATGTTTTTTACTGCCGGAGCATCGACACGCTGGCCAAACTGAACCTTAAATTCATGATATAAATGGCTCAAGGAGAAGAAAATTTATTCGTGTTCATCTGGGAAACGATATAGTGCTTTTGTGCTTTGAAAATTCGCTCGCCACCTGGGCAACCGGCAGGTCAACTTGTACTCACCCAGCACCATTTTTGCTCGCATTGGCGACTGGGTGAGTGGCTAAATATATCCCTGTATACCCATTCTCAACATTCATTCAGTAGTTTTTAATTGAATAGACCTCAGTGTCCACCATTCTGTAACAGATAAGTCAAGTTTCTGTGATGTTTTAGAAATGTGCTCCTCAGTTTTACTCAAATGTTCCATATATAGGCACATGTGTCTAATCTCGGGTACAGGCACAACTTCACACACAGGTGTGTGTGCCTAAAGTGCTTGTATGTATGTTAATGCAGTGTTCACCCTACACTTCCAAATACTAGTGTTCAGTGGATCCACCTTTCAAAGTTTTCAGGTCTGTGAAAATATTCCTGAAATCTTTACACTAGCATTGAACAACACACAATGTATGTTGTAAAGGTGAGACAAATCAGCTGGTACTTACATCAATGAAGTATGGAATTGAATTTTTTTTTAAATAAAACAGAGAATGTAACTTGAACTCTCTCTATTTTGCGCTGGACTTTTGTATAATCATATGGGTAACTCAACGTTAATTACTATTCCTATGTTGTAGAAACTGCAAAAAAATGCCATCTGCTTTAGTCTGGGCAAGTGATGTGGAAGAAATCGCAGATGATATTATGGTCCAGTGTCAGAGATCAGTTTTAATAGCAAAGTAATTTTAAAAAATTGAGCTGTTTTGTTGAAGAGTGTAGAGGTGCTATTGAAATGTATATTGGCGAATTCAAAATGAAATGAGTTCATGAAAAGGTTGAGTGAAATGTGTTATGTCGATAGCACAAGGCATATTTTGGTGGCAATTCAATGCAAGGAAGAGGAGTTGCTGATATTTTTTTATTTTTCTCTTCAGAAAGCAGTAGCTTCACGATCCTTTTATGGGTTTTTCTGAAACTTAGTGTGTGAGCTTCATCAGAAGCAAGCCAGTTATTTGAGATTTACCGAAGACTCCTCTTTTATGGACTAGTTCTCTTTGTTAACTTGGTTTACTATCTAATGTTTGCTTATCATTTATATCAGCAATTCGTCATTCACCATTGATTATCGTCATCATCATTTATCAATTTCGCTAAGTGCCACTCTCTTGAGCGCTTTCATCTTGATAATGCGTAATGCTCTTAACTATTTTACTGCTCTTTTTCTTGCAGGCTAGACAACATGGTCTGAACTTGAAAAACAAGAAATTTAAGGGAAAGGAGAGAGTTGGCAAGTAAGTTGTCTTTTTGTGTTGTGCAAAGTATCCAAATGGGTGCTTTTGTTGTGCAAAGTATCCAAGTGGGTGCTTTTGTTAGTTAATCTTTCAAGGTGAGGTCAAATAAACTTTTTCATTTCATGTATTGTGTTATTAGTATGAACAAAAGGTTGACTGCTTCTACTTAATCAGTTCATCCATTCTTCTGATGTGAAGGTTCGTGGTTCTAATTGCATGACCAAGCCTGTGCCAAGAGACAGGTGATTTGTTGTGGAGTTTCCCAAAAATTGCAATTTTAATTTATGATTACTCAGCTCTCTGCTAAATGTATGGAAAGATGTTCTTGAAATTTGACAAGTTGTGTTAGTGTCACAATCAAATAACCTAGGGCAGTTCTAAGCAAATTCAACTCGCACTGTTCCATCTAGTAGCATTTGGTTTTGTCAACTGGCTTTTGGATCCACGTCCAAGTGATGACTGTAATGTCACTGAACAACTACTAGCACTATGCCGTTAAGTATAATTCTTGTATTGTCACACAAAAATTATGAACACAATGTTCTCCACAGCAGATTCAGACTAGACGGAAATAACAATACTCATGAACATGCTCATGTCTACACCATGGGGTGTTTGTACATTGACTGTTGGTGAACTGGTGTTAAAGTCAGACCTTTGTACCGTACACAAAAGTATGGATTCGTACGGAAATTTAGCTTTTAGCACGCAAGACCAGGCAAATATACACAAAAAATTAATTTGAAGCAGGTTATCTACTGAGTTGTTACTCACTTTGTCATAAGCTAATAATAGAAATGCAAGAGTATTTTTAAATTAGAAATTAAAAAGATATGTATTCATAATATTTTAACTAAATAATGTGAGCTCCGAAGTCGGAAACTTGTGCAGATTCATTCTAATATTATAGCAAGATATTGAATCGCAAGGCTTCTATCGATATTCATTATCGCCAGCCTAAACTATAAGCAACAACTTCTGTGGTTGGTGGATTGTTTATTTTGTTTAATTCTGGCTAAATACATACTTTTGTCAATATGGCAAAGCTTGAAAGGCTGCATATTCTGAGCTGGGAAGAAAATAGCTTCTGAAAGAAGGGAACATCTGTTTTTGCCACGTTGTTCCAAATAATGTCTGTGTCTTATGGAAGGGACCTTAGAATTTATATTGCCAGGTTGTGTAGCGCGTTGTTTATCAGTTGATAGATGCTTCCAATGAACAATTATTCCAAACCTTTGTGAATAGTTATGAAGTTCAACACTTCTGGTGTAAAAAATTGTCCAGTACAGAGTCACGAACATATTTGTACAGATTCGTTTTTGGTGAAACGAGCATAACTGTTGAAGCAAGGAATTCTTTGTTGTGTATATGACTAATCATGATTCACGGCATATACTAGCATTGCACCATGTGTTAACATAATTGTTTTAGTTCAGTAAGGAACTTTTCTATTGAGTAACTTGATCTTTTCACTTCTGCAAGTGCGGTCTACCAACTAAACACCATTAATTCGGAAAATCGGTGATCAAATCACCGTGTATTAAATTGTGTCAAAGGCAAGTAGCTAGGAAAAGTACCAACTAAACACAGTTTCAATAGGCTAACATGCTGGAAAGTTCAAATTTCCGATAACTAATTGCCTGAAAGTTTAAACTTGCTCAGGTTCTTAAACGTAACGCAAGTAAGAAAAACTCGTCAAAGCAGAATTCAGCCATGTTACTGCCGTGAGTCAATACAGGTTGTGGAGAGCACTGACCCCTGTTGTAACGTATTCATGGCACAAACGTGGGTGCTTATTAAAATTTTGCATTCTATAGTATTTGTGTATGAATAAATGTCACGCAAGATTTCATGTATATTCAGTACACAGAGCATGACATGGGCTTGTGTATGAAGCAGCATCGGTAAATGAATTAAGGTGCACGTGCGGATATTTGAATAATGCACAGGAGACTTTTTATGCACCCACATATTTATATATGGCCGCATTATGCGTCACCTCCATCCGTCCGGCATCCATTCGACGTCCGTTTGGCATCTGTCTGGTGTTCTATTTCCAAAACCCTTCGATGTATGTTCATTAAGTTTTGGTCATATTCCTTTCATGAATAGGATGGCATGAGCGAACTTTCGGATGGATCTGACTACCGGTGTTCCCTCTACTGGCAATTTTAATTTTTTATTTTTACCTCTGTATTTTCAAAGGACCTCTACGAATCTTTTCACAAAATTTGGAAGATAGTCATCTATTAGTGAGATGATGCTATCCTCCCGTTTTCGGTTGTATTAAAGGTATTTTGCACTACCTAGTAGCCATTTTTACTGTTTTCGAGTTTTTTTTTGGCGTCCTCTATCAGCCAAACCACTCTAAGAGTGATTGAGAAAATAGGCATATATGTTAGGCGTACATGGTCTTACTGTGAAGAGGATGGCTGACGATGATTTTCCAATGTCTTCGACTAAAGTGGCGCTTCCTAGTGGCATTTTGTTGCTCTCATGGGTGTATCTCTTAAGAGCTCTGCAGAATCTTTATTAAATTTGGCAAGTGTATTTATATGAAGTTGACAATGGACAGATCCGACTGGTGATGTGCCCCCTAGTGGCAATTTTAGTTTTGTATTTTTAATTCTGTTTCTCTGAAGTTCCTTGACGAATTTTTATGAAATTTGCAAAATAGCTTTCTATTAAAGAAACGATGACGCGTTGCCGTTTTTGGATGGATTTTACGTATTGTTAAAGAGTCACCAGGTTCTTGTTTTCGGAGTTTCGGCATCCTGAAATTTTGCAAATAGGTCTCTATTAAGGAGATGACGACCCCTTTTCATTTTTGGGCAGATTTGACATATTCTGCGGCACATGGTGGCCACTATAAAACTTTTTGAGTACGTTTTTTGACATTACGCTCTCCATCCACCAAACTGCTTGAAGGATCATTATTAAAAATTGGAGATGTTTTTTTGATGTTAAGACTCCGGCTGATGTTGATTTTTGGACATGATTTATTACTCTGGCACCCCCTATTGGCAATTTTATGTTTTTGGGTCCTTGGCTGTATCTCCCTCCTTTATCCTTTGAAAGATAGCAGGTATGTTCCTATGAAGATGACAACAGATGATGGCCAGTTTGACCAATTCAACTTCAGTTTTCTCTGTACCGGTAGAGTTCCTTAATGCTTTTTCATGAAGTTGGGTAAACAAATATCTATTATGAAGACGACAGCACCTTGAATCTTCTTGTGATGGATTTGACGTATTCTGCACTAATTGGCAGATGTGTTCCTACTGATAAGAGCATGACGGACGTGGATTTTCAAACGGGTCCAACTACTGTGGAGCCTCCTAGTGACATTTTTCGCATCTACAGCTGTATCATTTAAACCCCTTGCAAAATGTTTTTGAAATTTTACATTTGCATTCCTATTAACTATTGTAACAGCAGGTGAACAGATTCGACTACTGCTATGGTTCATAATGTTTGCCTTTGTATTTTCGGTCAGGAGTTCTTCAATTGACGGATTTTCATGAAATTTGCCAAATAATTTTGAGAGATGACAACTGCTTCCCATTTTCAGATTGTTCAATGTATTGTGTGTCATCTAATGGACATTTATGATGATATAAACACCCTTAGAAGTACATCGTTTGTGGTGCATTCGTGGGCGCATTTCAACGCCTTGCGTTGTTCTTGTTTTAAAAGTTATCGGTTACACTAGTTTCTATTTTGATTGACAAGAAAGTACTGAGTATTTACATTGATTATTTAAATCGTGTTTTTCATTTTGTGATTCTGTTTGTTTGTCTAAATGTCTTTGTATGTTTTGACTGAGGGCCACCATGGAAAGCAGTGTGAACTGATGGAGCTACCCTAATTGAAAATATTACAATAATAATAATATAACGCAAAAAACACTATGCAAAGTCAAATGCCTGAGAATAAGTGAACGTATGTCGGTGCACAGCAACTAACCAAGTTTTCTGAGAAATACTCAATACTTCTTATATGGGCCTATTCATCTTAGGACTTTTTTCAGAGTTGGTAACTTTTTTGAGCAATTGCGCTAACCTGATTGCATCAATAAGCTTTAGCAAAGCATCCTCCAAATGACAGAAATGGAATATTACTTGCTTCAAGTGAACAAATTGGTCTGGCTAATTATAAAACAGGAGTGTAATTGTAATTTTATTTCATTTCAGAATCAAGAAAGAACTTGGATTTGTCGATGGTCAGGTGGGATCCTACAGAGATGGAGTACAATTTCTCAGCAAAACAGACATTGAAAAAATCAAAACATCAAAGCCCCCTGGAAAATTTAAAAAGCGGTGACGGTGCTCATTTACATAGTTAAACAGGTCATGAGAATATCTTTGAAGCATTAAGTGGTTATGAAGCTGATATTGAGCTTGATACAACTTAGCGTTCACATGTCTTATAAGCTGTGAAAACATTGCATCCAACAAGCTACAAATAGGCTTACCCACACTGACATCAAATTCATCCTCAAGTTCACAAATATGCTTTAGAGTGCATTTACACTCATTTGTGCCTTGCCTTGTAATTGTATTATTCAAAATAGTCACAAAAACGGCTTTTATGAGAAATTCACTACCTGATATTGGGATTTTTAAGCAATGCACCTGACAAGTCAATTGAAACATAGCACTAAATAGCCAATATTTGAATGAAAGAGCTGAGACGTTTACAATTAACCCAACGAAGTTGCCTTATCCACTTGCTCTGCATTTGCTTGTCTCTGGTTAATGTCGACGGGGTGAAGAACTTAATGCCATGCATCCATGGATAGTTGTCAAGGTTATCAAACTTTCTGCCGTTGGAGGTGCTGCCCACAGAACAGCACTAATACTACAGAATACATGCAACGTGGACATGGTGCAAAGTGGATGATACTAGGAATAAGACCATTCAAGGATGATCAGTTGCAACGTGTTGATATTCTGGGAACATTGAGAATCTTCATCTTACTGTGTTAATCAGATCTGTTATGGGCATGGTGGTGCCTGAGTGTGGATGGTATTACAAAAATGTGAATGAACTGTCCAAACTATAGCACACAGCCTGTAGCAGATGCAGAAGATTATATGTTTTGAAAATATCAGAAATTTCAAGAACACTTTATTTATGATTTTTGATGAATACAATGTTCATGTGTATTTTTATCTTTGCTTTAACAATTTCAAACTTACATTTATAAATATAAGGTACACTGTAGTAAAATTCCATGGCAAGTGTTTTTGAGTCGGACACCGACATGGTTTAATTTTTATAAAAATAAATAATCATTGACACAAGAGTAAGTGTAACCATTGACAAAAAAATCACTATTGCCTAAAACTAGTACAAAACTCAGGAAATGATTATTGACAAGTAATATCAGTATTTCGGGAAGATTTTTATTAGCTTACAATCAAAACTTTATTTTTTTCAAGAACAATGTTGCTAGATATCACAAACATGATACATAGATAATACTTAATTACATAACAAATTCATTTAATAAACAAACGCATACTACTTGCCTAACTCTGGTCAACTCCCATTTTCATCCACTCTCTAACAACTATGATAAAATATCACCAACTTCTGACAAAATAGTTGAAATTGCCTTTTTTCATTTTTCAAAGACTTGTAACATTGTGAATGAACACACGTTTTCAAAATATTGTCCGATGGTAGCGACGATACAAAACTTAAACATGGCAAAACATTATTTATGTCCCGCACGTTTAAAAAAAAAGAAAATTCCACTTGTCTACCATATTGTGCCCTAAACTGGTGTCATTTTAGTGTCCTATCACTGAATCACCACTATACTGTAATCTTGAGAGAATGATAAAACAATGGAATCTATCACAAGTTCATAACAATGCATGCTATCGTTGTGAAATAACGTTAATGTCTCCGTATTCACAATCGACTCCATCAATCACATTTGGCTGATTGTTTCATTTCAGTCTTACCAGTCCTACAGATCCAGTCATGCCTTGATGACTTAAAATTCCGAAACAGGTAATATTCAACATTGATGGATGTTGTATATAGTGTGATCAAACACAGCTGCTTGACTTCCTCAGAGACTCGATCGCTTTGAATGTCTCAAAGGATTCGATCAATTCCTGCTTACCCATAATCTAAGTGACTCGAGTGCAGAGAGCAAAAATGTATTTTACCGGCGCCATTTTTGAAAATCCAAGATGGCCACCAAGATGACAGCCAAAGAAATGGAATTAAATATAGTTTCAGTCTCAATGATTCGTCATTCCACTGGGTTTCCAAAACTGTGTAGTTTCTGTGCCTTCCCGAACTAGAAAATATACAACGATCGGCAAAATTTAAACCTGACTATGCCTAAATAATTTGGCAGTTGAGCTGCCATATAGGCTAGTCAGACCACTAAAATTATATCTTTGCAGAATGACTCAATAAACGATTGATCTAGCTCTATTTCTGTCTATCAACGGAAGACTATATTACCCGCGGATTATGAGTAGGGCCTACCCATAGATTAAATACTCCAGTAGTTAATCTATCGATGGTGGACTCATCATGTATACATAAATTGAGTCAGGCCTATCTTACTCTCCACTAAAAAAGCTTTCAAGTTAGAATGTATTTCATTTGTTCTCCCACATTTAAATTACAGCATTCGGCAACTTGGGGTTTTGGCAGCTAGGAAACTCCAGACAGAAGAGAGTCCTTCGGACTATATCAAATTCCACATTCTGCCCACTACTGATTAAGGAACTTCGCCTCCCTACTTCAAGGCACTCTTTCAAATCTCAACTGCAAAATTTCACTCCAATTTCCTCAGTAATCAGATTCCTAAGTATTGATTTTTACACAAACAACTTATTCTGTAGACCCATTGGACACATTAGAACTCCTACATACTTCAGTGAATCAATTGATACTCAGGTGCTACTCCATGCCTAATTCGACCCCCATCCAACAAAGTAATTACGGCGTCTCCCAACTTGTTCGATTCTATAGCCCAACAACAAGATGGGAAAGTTACCCGACTGATTAAATCCATTCATGGTTGGAGGGCCAGCTATCTTTTGTTCGATAATTGCTCTAATCTTCAAAAAGGTCGTATCTAGCCTGACTGGGCTGTGCTGTTAAAAATAAAAGTTAAGTTAAAACATGTTTGAACGTAAACCAATAACATTTTTGAAATCCGCGTCTAATGGTGATCATGTTTAGTTTTTGAATCGCCAAAATCGCCCAACTGCAACCGAAGTTACGATAATCTATTCTTTCTGAATGTACCAATTCGCTCTTGGTTTGACGGTGTTCACGCATGGTGTGCAATAAGGTAGATAATTGGCCTGCCTGTTGTCATAACAGACAAAAGACTTCGCTTGGCCGTTAGCAAAGAAGCTAGATGTTATCACGCGCTCAGAACCCCCTTCGTCTGGTAAAGTCACTGAACGGGAAATCGCTGTCATGTGTCATCAAGAGCCTGACTATCAAATTTGAAATTCCTCGCCTTATAAGCAATAACGAAATACCAGTCTCTACACCGGCACTTAATTGCCAGCATTCTCCAGATTAACCAATTTTATAATTAGCAACTACGATCCAATCTGTCATATTTCCAATTGCCTGTGTAACAGTATCTAATTGTGTTCCCAAAATCTCGTGAGGTGGTACGTGCACTGTCCACTTCTTGGTTCCTGGCGTCGGTGTCTGTCGTTTAGCGCTTTGAGTTTTGGCTTACAACGGATAGGCCTATTCCGACCGGTTTTTTCGTTTCCATTGATTTATTTTTGTACAGGGAACCTTCTTATTGGGTAGCGGTCGAACCTTTAGAAGGCCTCCAAATTTAAATTGCAATTATTTAATCATTATATTATGTCTTAACGTAAATAAAAGTGAGCCCCCTCCCTCCCTGGCGAGATCCCTCGCTCTCTCTCTCTCCATGGTCTACTGCACGAGTATGGTTGCTTTCAGCAAACGCGACACTTGGGCTACTATAGCGTGTAACTCCACAGGTTAATGTCTTACCCGGAATGCGACATGTATTTTGCTGGCTGGTGGAGCATGCATTTTAAATATCAAAATTTCTTATTTGCATGCAACATGGAAACGGTGTAAGACTGCACTCAGATGGTTGTTGATTGTGTGTTGGCTTCATAGACATCTTAATACTATAGACCGGGCGCACGCGCTACTGCAGCTGGCAATTTGATGCCATATTCAGTTGGAGAGTGTACGTTTGCTGGTCATGTGACACGGCTAATTGCCGTGTCAACACACGGGGAAAACTGCTCTTTTCAAAGCGCGATATCTAACAAATAAAGAAGCGGAAGAGTGTGATTTTTTTCAGAAACATATAGAAACATATGCTGTAGCATTTGCATGCGTTCTTTTTAAGAGTTAATCAGTCGACAGGGAAAATATCAAACTAATAGAAGATTGCAACCAGTGGCAGATTCTCGAATTGTCTGAGCGGCTGTACGCTTGTTACCCACTGTGAGCGTTTTATTTTTTTCGTTTTTTCAAGAGAAAGCAGTAAGATCGCGCAAATTTATCATTTCATTCGTGTCGCTCGATGCAAATACATTATATCCAGGAGACGTGCTGCTCACTTAGGACGTACTTTTGTTGTGCCCCAATAAACCTTAGTTTTCATTACTGAAAATGACCTCGGCCGGGGTAACGACGTAAAATTAAAATGCGACCCAGGTCGCATTTAATGGGGGGGTCTAAATTTAATGTGAACCACTGTAGAAAATGACCTCATTGGAGTCATATAGATAAAATGACAGGTTTTCAAAACTCATTAGGGTGTTTTCCCGTTCCGTGACTTTACCACACGCACACTAGCGGTTGTGAGCGTGTGACAGTCTAACTTCGATTGTATAGTTTGGCGATTTTGGTGATTCAAAAACTTTAAGCATGACCAGTTTTTGATGGGGAATTCAGAAATGTCATTGGTTTATATTCAAACATTTATAACTTAACTTATTTCTAACACCACCGTGAGTCAATAGGCCTAATATATGATCTTATTGGAGATTAGAGCAACTATCGAACAAAAGAGACTGAGCTAACCCTCCAACCCTCAATAGCCAGAATGGACTTCATCAGTCGTCGGTGTAAGATATTGGCTACAGCGGTTATTCACCCAAGTTGTGCTATACAACAGTTAGACTTAATTCGAGAATTCTATAATGTAAAAAGCAAAGAACACTGACTCAATTCTTCTCCTTTGCATCGCTCGGAATTGCCAACGGACAAATATTTTTCTCTCACGCATGGTATTCCTCTCTCACGTATCTGAAGTCACCCCCGATCAAGCACCAGACACTTGTTGGTGTTTTGCAGTATCCCCACACCGTGTAATTATGTGCTCACAAAGAGATCAACCCCTCTCCCACACATTATTTCGAACCGTTCCAATCCATCCCCGTCCTTAATCATACGTACTGCGCGGATCACTGAGCCGAGATCTTCCACCCCATATGCAATTCCTCCGTCCTCACTTCAGTCAGGCATTCAGAAGATCTACAGTCATGATGGGCATCAACAACTGGAATTCTCTTCCAGTCTCTGTTAAGGAAAGCAACTCTTTTACGAGTATAAAAAATAATTTTAGAACTGTTTTTCATAATTTTGATAACTCAACACCCTTGACTCAATTCTCCCTTCCCCGCGAAAACGAAATAGCATTGTACAGATCAAGATGTGGCTTTTTCCTCAACTCTGACAAGTTCAGGCACAACTTTAGTAATGTCTCTCCAAACTGTAAACGTGGTGACCATCAATCTCATCCTCATATTTTCTTCAAATGTCCCCTCATCGAATACCTCAGAGACTCACTCTTTCGTGCACTCAATGAAAACCAATCAAATGTTAAAACGCTCTCAATTCTTGAAATAATATCCCTACTAGAGTTACATTATTATTGAATGGTAGTCCTAACCTTGACCTTGTTCTCAGTGAATTCCTCCTAAGCAACGTTAGTAAATTTTTATGTAGCGTTTATCAATATTGTTGCATCTGATTTCCATACACTAATCTGTACATATTTTTGTTTTTATATATTTGTAATAGCATATCTAAGTATTGGGATACTTATTTTAGATACTACTTAATTGTACATACCTCTATGTATATTAGTTTCATTTATGAATTGTGACAACCCAGATATAATGCTTCGCGGTTTCTGTGTTTGTTATTATTTCCTTGTATGTTCTGTGTATTCTTCAATAAATATATATCACTTTAAAAAAACATATATATCCTGGCACGAGCAGTGTAAAAATGGCCATTTGCCAAGTTGGGCAACTGAACGAAGGACTGTTCAAAAAAATGTGATTGTTTTCACATCATATTCCTGGTCTGCACGCCGTTCGGTACTTTCACTACCTAATTGCGGCATATATTGATGTAAGATGTCCCTTGCCAGGCGTTGCTCAGGTGACCCTTAGACCTAAACAACCGCGTATCGAACATTGTTGAAAGATTACCAGTTGCGGCTATCGCGTCTGCTTATCCCAACCCCCTGTTGCGGAGTAACCGGGCAGTGGCAGATTTAGAGGGGGGGGCAAGACCCCCCTAAAATTCTCCCATTCGGCAGTTCAGGCGTGCGAAAGTCCGACGGGCAGAATCCTAGCTAATACNATTCGTCGCGAACGCACAATGCACGGGGTTGAACCTAGTACCCCGTTTTTTAGTACTCGGCTTCTTAAGTAAAAGATCCACATTACCGCAAAATTCGAGCCCCCCTCTTTATTTTAGGCTAGGTGCGCGAAAGTGATCCTCTGCCTTGCACCCCCCTTAAATCAAAATTCTGGTTCCGCCCCTGGGACCGCTGAATAATGACGGAGCGAGTATTCAAGGACGACGGTGAGGTCATTTTTTCATGGGCTAAAAGTTCTTCACATTAAATTTAGACCCTGTGAAAAAATTAGCCAGGTCATTTTTCATGGGTTCATTATTTTACACCGGCTCCGTTGGGTATTTCCACTCGGTTTCCAGGTGGAAATTCGGTATTTTGGGTATCAGGTCGTATCAGTCGTACAGGTTTGATATTTTGATTACTATGTACCTACTTTTAGGCGCAAAATTTGAGTCACAAAACAACGAAAGAGCTCAGTCGTGAGCAAGCAATGCAAATCCACAAATTTTCCAATATCAGTTTTAACATAAGTACAGATTTTGCAGGGATATCTTTGTTTTAATAACACAGAAGAAATCTGGTTTTGGAATACTTATTAAGAAATGAGTTTTTAAAGCAGTATATATTTCAACACGAGAGAATTCACTTTTTGACTATGTTCTGATTTTGATGGCTAGCGAGTAGCCGGGTTCACCGGGATGTTATTTTTCAGAACAAGTAAAAATACATATGATTGTCATTGATATCAAATGTTTACTTAAGTGCAATTAACAAACATCATCATCATTGGATAAAAGCATATGCTGGTCAATCCCCCATTATCTTTTAATTTGATATATGGTCTCAATCACCATGACTGATTTGGACTGAACAACACATAATCGTCCCGCTTAAACTACGGTGGCAGAACATAGAAACCAAGTGTCAGCACCTCTAAACTCCATGGCCGAACCTAATAAAAAACCCATGACTCAAAGGCAGGACCAAAAAACTAGTAACTCTTTGGCAGCAAGCATATTTTTGTCCTGTGTAACACTCCACTATGGCGTCATATTGACAACGCGAGCTGCATGTAGTAGGCCTATCTGAGAGGCGCGCCGCCGGTCTTTGTGATGTCTATGGTTGGCTTGTTCCATTTGATATTTACGTCAGCGGCCTTGTGGTCTAATTTTACCGTGACAAAATAGGTCATTCTAAACGATTGTACGTCAACTGGTAGGTCATTGCTTCAGCGTTTGTGAAATTGCTGTCGCCACCGAGCTTGTGCCAATGTTTTCAAGAAAGATCAGAAGCAAAAAGTATGCCTGCGTCGAATACCGTCGTTGGCAAAAATATAGATAAGCCAACACGGCAGTGCCGTGGTCCTGATTCGTTCTAGGATTTACTCTCTACCTGGCGTAGGTCAAACCAAAACCGTCCCAGTGCCAGTGGTCAAACGAAGCACGTTTTGTGTTTGAAGCGGTTTTTAGCGTAACAGTGCAGCCGATTCTTTATGGTGTGTTTTTGGTCATGTTTCACTGAAGCTCTTACCAATTAGAGTCGCATTATTTCTGGCATCATCACAAGACTTGGGCGCTGGTAGACGACGACCGCTGGTCTCTAGCCCTCGGCCCAAGGAGCAGCAGTACTCGGCCCAGTATGAGTAGTGATGATGAAGCTTTTCAGTGAATTATGCCTCACACTGATTAAAACACCAAAGTCACGTTGTGATAAGTACCTTTTGTGCATAAAGGGTCACCTTAGGAGGCCACTAAATACTGGCGGGTGCGGTATAGGAGTGGTTGCAGTGTAAATTTAAAGTGGGCAACTGAATGAAGGTCTCAAGTCACTTGAGATGCTTCAGCTTCTCTACTGGGGACAGCTAGGGACGGTGGTCACTGTCTAGGGCACTGGTTGGATGTGAAGGACTCTGATTTAGAGAACCGGGCAATCACTGAATTAGACAGTGACCAATGTCTTTAGCTGGCTCGATCAATTATTAGAGACGGTGTAGCTCTTAGGCGCTTCATACACCGGAAGGTTTTTGGCGAATTATGCCTCATACCGACTAAAATATCAAGGTCAGGTTGTTTTAAATACCTTAGGATGCCATTGATATCTTTAATTCCTTCGATTTCCTACAAATACTCCCGTTATCAAACTTTTTCTTCGAGCATGAGTTCCCCTTTCACTTCCCAAAATTGGTAACTGGCCATTTAACACTGCACACGGCAGGTGGTGTGACATCATGCCCCTTGGCGTGCGCAATGTAAAAATATCCAGTTACTGATTTTTTAGCAACTGAACGAGGGACTGCTCGAAGTAAAAGTTTGATACAGGAGTATTAGTTTGAGCTAGAAGGAATTAGACGTGGATGGCCTCCTAATAACGTGTCCCTCTATGCACACAAAGATATAACAATGTGAATTTTGATGTTTTAGTTGGTGTGAGGCATAATTTGTAGAAAAGCTTCCAGTATATGAAGTGCCAATAGGAGCTACACCGTCTCTATTGAGAGACCGTGGTCACTGTCTATCACTGAATAACCTGCCTCTTGGGTCCAGTATATCTGATTAGTGCTCAAGACCTGCACACAGCAGTACATATTTCCACGTTCACTAGCTAGGCCCTTAATGAAGGTCAAGCCTTTGTTTCCATTGGTCGTCCTTCATCAATTGGCTTGCTGCCTACAGCGTACACATGTGATGTATTGCCTAAGGGCGATTTGAGAAAAGAAACTGCTACTCAAGTGACACGTGATTGATGGCTTATTCCTTGAGACCTTGTTAGGCACTTTAAATGGCAAGTCAACTTGTAGACCAGCTAGGTCTCAAGTAAAACAAACTCCTGGATCTTTTGAAGCCCTGACTAAAACCACTTCCAATTTGAGTAAAGAACAACAATTTGAGACTAAATTTGATTTGAATTTTTGAATTATGAACTTGAAATGTGTGCTTTGTTTATTGATCATTTGTTTTAATTAAATGGGTACCACTTAGTAATATCTCTTTTCTTGCCTTTCACAGCAGAAGTATACCATGTCAATTTCCACCCTGATCAACGCAAGGTCATTGGTGAATAGAGTGCGCTCAGGAATGACCAATTTGCGCATTCTGGATGGAACACTAAGTCATGGTGGATCTGTGGCTAGAGAAGATTTTGCATTGAAACACATACCAAATGCTCAATTCTTCGACTTTGATGAAGTTTCCGACAAGAACTCCATCTACGACAACATGCTACCAAAACCCAAACATTTTTCTGATTATATCGGAAGCCTGGGTATCAGTAATTCCCACCATGTAGTGGTGTATGATAACAGTCCCACTCATGGCATTTTTTCTTCACCCAGAGTTTGGTGGATGTTTAAGGTAAATGGAAAATTGAATGGATGGCAAGATGTCATGATCATTGGGCCATTAAGCAATTTGTGAGAAGGCAGATGTCATTTTGTTTTTTTTAATCAATACATGATGTGTGGTCTGTGATGAATGCAACATTTTGATGTCAAAATAGGCAGGTTATGATGGAAATGGGCAACTCAAATGCAGGCTCTTCCTCAGATGAACAAAGCTAATACCGATAGGCATACTCATATATGCAAACCATTTAAGTGGAACCATGCTTAAAAGGGATGAATCAGATATTGGTGCCTACTATCTTTTTAAAAACCATGCTCATGTATTTGGTGACGAAGTGTAGTGAAGAGTATAGGCAAATAACGTAGTACATTCATCTCACTCATCAGATGCAGCAACAATTGCATAGTGCAGAGGTCATGTCTATTTGTTTGACTTTGTTTCATCATCAGGAGCACAAGCAAAATGGTCACTTGCATTTCCGCTATTGTGCAAATGCAATAAGATGATCCTTTTTGCCTTGCCACCAGTTTGTGCTTAGGGGTATTGTTTACTCTTCCCCAGAAACAGGTGACAAAAGTTGTAAACATGGTGTCAATTGGGCCATCCTGGATTACACAGCGATAGAACTCTCCTTTGTCTTGGAGATTAGGAAGAGCGTGACCTAATTTTGAAAATCGTGTCTCTCATTGATGTCGCGAAGGCGAAGATATTGAGATCACAGATCTACGGGTATTTGTCCAATTTTAAACTTTGTCATGTCGGAGCTGCAGCCTAAAACACAGCAGGAATACTTTGTTGGCTTGGAAGGACGAATAGAGTAATGCAACCGAGAAAAAACTTGTAAAGAACCAGACAATGACAAATAACACGTGAAACTCCAGTGGCACGAAAACAAGGCAGCAAATGTGCCAGGTGGATGTTTACGGCATTGTGGGTATATACAGCGAGATTTAAGTGCCGCTGTGTAATAGGGACGGCCCTATTTGTTCCTTGTCAGTTCTGGTTACAAACACTTATGCTCGGTTATCTTGTTCTGTGTCAACTAGTGTTTAGTAAATGCAACATTAGGTACATGTTCAAACGTGAATAAAATTTTTGCATGTGGCAAAATACAGGCATGAAGTGTAGTCAGTTCCCAAGTTAGTTCCCATACTGAGATCTACCTTGATGTGGCAGGACTATAAGCACACATTCAAACTTTGGTATATTACTGCCTTGTGTAATGTGCTGTATACTTTTTATACACTCACACATTTATATGTTGACGCATTATGCCGTCATCCCCGACCGTACGTGCGTCCGTCTGGTGTCTGTTCAGTGTTCGGCATCTGCTGTTCTATCTCCAAAATCCCTTGAGATATATTCATGAAATTTTGCATGCGTTCCTTTCATTAATGGAACAGTATGAGCGAACCTTGGGACAGATCCGACTACCGGTTTGCCCCCTACTGGCAATTTTATTTTTTTTACATTTAACTCTATCTTTTAAAGGTCCTCAACGGATTTTCATAAAATTTGGCAAATAGGCATTTGTTAGTCAGATGGCACCCTCCTTCCATTTTTGGATGGATTCAGGGTATTTTGCACCACCCAGTGGCCATTTTTACTGTTTTTGAGTTTGTATTTGGTGTCTGCCCCTCTGTCAACTGAACCACTCTAAGGTTGGTTGTGAAAATTGGCATAAATGTTCTTTGTGTGAGGAGGACGACTGACGATGGTTTTCTGATGACTTTGACTACTGTGGTGCCTCCTTGTGGCAGTTTTGTTTTTTCCACCCATGGCTGTATCTCCTAAGTCCTCTGCAAGATTTTTTAAAATTTAGCAAGTGTATTTATATGAAGTTCACAATGGATGATGACGACTTTCAGACAGATGCAATTTTTTTTTTCCAATTTCCTCTTTTTCTCTGAAGTTCCTTGATGGATTTTTATTAAATTTCGTAAACAATGACATTTTCCATTTTCTGATGGATTCAACATATTTTGCGCCATCTATTGGCCATTTTTACTGTTTTCTAGTCTGTTTTTGGCGTCCGTCCCTCTATCAACCAAACCACTTTAAGGATGATTTTGAAACTTGGTGTTTATGTTTCTACTATGAAGGGACTGCTAATAATGATTTTTGAACGACTCAGACTGTTGTGACTCCTCCTAGTGGCAGTTGCGTCTATGGCTGTCATGTCCCGAACCCTGTGCAGGATCTTTATTAAATTTGGCAAGTGACTGTGTATATGAAGTTGACAATGGACAAGGATGACATTTGAATGGATCCCACTACTGCTGTGGTTCCTAACGGCAGTTTGTATTTTTTACGTTTGCCTTTGTATCTTGGAGTTCTTTGACGGATTTTCATAAAATTTGACAAATAAATTTTGAGAGACGAGTTGACCTTCCAATTGTATGGGTTCAATGTATTCTGAGCCATTTAATAGCCATTTTTATGATACAGCAAAACACCCCTAGAAGCACGCTGTTTGCGGTGCAGTTGTTAGCGCATTTCAATGCTCCGCGTTGCTCTTATTTTGGTTGTATTCTGCAGGTGTTTGGACACAACAACATTTCAGTTCTCGATGGTGGATTACCTTACTGGGAGAAACAGGGCTATGATATCTCTAATTCACCTTCAAAACCTCACCCATTAGATTTCAAGGCCACCTTTCACCCAGAGATGGTAAAGGGCTTTGAAGAAATCATCGCCAATCTTACATCTCAAGATTACCAAGTGGTCGATGCAAGAGGGCCTGGAAGGTTCAATGGAGAGGAAGCAGAACCAAGAGATGGTATCTAATTTGTTAATTTGGAAGTATAGGAAAATACTTTTACAACATGTGATATTTTACTTGCCTCTTATTGGTCATTCAAGTGTTTTGAATTTCCATTTAGACCTGTGTGACTAGTCATATAAGCATGTGCCTGTGTTTTTGTTTTCAAATTCTTCATTATAGTTGTCAACCCTTGTGGATATTTTTTCCCAAAAACTTAATATTCACACATTGTATGAAATTATATCTACAGCTGTATACTTTTTATTGCTAATAATGTGCCCACATATACATGTACATAATGTGGGTGCGTTGTGCAGTCATCTCCATCCGCTGCTGTATCTCCAAACTTCCTTGTTGGCTGTTTGTGATATTTTGCATACATGTTCCTATCATGAGTGGGTGGGCAGGAGGAAATTTTCGGAAGGAAACGATTATCGCTGTGCCTCCCAAGTGGCAATTTTTTTGCACCCACATATTTATATGTAGATGCATTATGCCATCAACCCCATCTGACGTCCGTCTGTCCGGCGTCTGCTGCTCCATCTCCAAAACCCTTTGACATATGTTCATGAAATTTGTACATGTGTTCCTTTCATAGATGGGATGGCTTGAGCGAAGTTTCAGATGGATCTGAGTACCGGTGTGCCCCCTCCCCCTTTATTTTTTTACATTTACCTCTGTATCTTCAAGGTACTCAACTTATTTTCATAAAACTTATTGAAAAGGCATCTATTAGTGTGATGACGCTATCCTCTCAATTTTGGACGGATTCAAGGTATTTTGCACCACCTAGTGGTCATTTTTGGTGTTTTCGAGTCTGTTTTGTGGCGTCTGCCCCTCTATCAACCAAACCGCTCGAAGGACGATTGTGAAAATTGGCATGTATATTCTTACTATGAAGGGGATGAATGACAATGATTTTCCGACTTCGACTACTGTGCCGCCTCCTAGTAACAGTTTTGTTTTTTTGCACACATGGCTCTGCTAAATTTAGAAAGCATATTTATATGAAGTTGACAACGGACGATGATGACTTTTGGATGAATCTGACTACCAGTGTGCCCCTTGATGCAATTCTAGTTTTTTCTTTTACTTTAGTTTATTCAAAGGCCCTCATCGGATTTTGAAAAAATTTGGAATATAAACAGCTATTGGTGAGATGACGCTATCCTTCCGTTTTCTGAAGGATTCAAGGTATTTTGCGCCATCTAGTGGGTATTTTTACTGTTTTCGAGTCTGTTCTTGACGTACGCTCCTCTGTCAACCAAACCATGAAGAGGACGGTTTTCGATGACATCTATTGTGGTGGCCCCGAGTGGCATTTTTGTTTTGACTTGCGCCCATATCTGTATCTCCTAAACCCACAGCACAGGATCTTTAATAAATTTAGTGTATTTATGTGAAATTAATGACAGACAAAAACTTACAAGCGGATCTGGTGAATGCTGTGTCCCCTAGTGGCAATTTCATGTTTTTCCGTTTGCCTTTGTTTCTCCGAAGTACCTTGACAAATTTGTATGAAATTTGGTAAATAACTTTTTATCAAAGAAACAATGGCATGTTCCCATTTTTGGACAGATTCGACATATTTTTCCCATCTAGTGGCCATTTTATGATACAAATAAACAACCCTAGAAGCACACTGTTTGCGGTGTGTTTGTGGCGCATTTCAACGTTCCGCGTTGCTGTTGCTCTTGTGTTTTGTGGTCTCTATATCTACTGAGGTCTTGACAGAATTTCATAAAATTTTACAAATAGGTTCCTATTAAGCAGATGACAGCACCATCCCATTTTCAGGCAGATTATGCACTCCTGTGGCCATTTCAAATGTTTTTTGTGTCTGTTTTATTAGTCCGCCTCTGTATCTGCCAAATCGCTCAAGGGATCATAGTGAAATTTCACCTATTGAAATGAGCATGGCTGATATGGTGCCTCCTAGTGGAAATTTAACTTATTTCTTTGTGTATGCCAATATAGATGTAACAAGTTCGTGATAGATTTTCATGAAATTGCAATGTGCAAAATTAAAATATTTTTGATGAAAAATAGAAAGAAATGGAAAAACTTGACTTTCAGTTGACATTTGTAAAACTGTTTTCTGGTTACGCATTCTTTAGAAATTTATCATTAAATTTATGATTAACTGAGTCAAAAATGGGCAAATACCCAACTCGCTTATTGTCGCATTTGGCAGTGACTGGATAAGTCCCGAAGACATGCTTGGCAGTGAAAAAGTTGATTATCTGGACAATCTTTCGTATTGGTATACAAGATGAAACCACTGTATCTCTGTCTTCAGACTTGCAACCTGGTCACATGCCGGGAGCCATTAATATTCCATTCAGTTCTATTGTGGACCCTGACACTGGCTTGATAAAAGACAAGACTGGATTGCTGAACATGTTCCAAAGCAAACAGATAGACTTGACCAAGCCATTGGTGTCCACTTGTGGATCAGGTAATGCCGATATCAACCTTTTTATTTGCTCATTTACATGTTGATGAATATTACCATCATCTTTATCTGAGCAGGCAATAGTTACTGGTTGCCAAGGTCAAGATGAACTGTTCCCACCATGCATTTTATTAGTTTTTCAGGTTTCAGGTAGCTAACATGAAATGAATGCCATAAAATCTAACTAAATAAGCACTTTTTATGCCAAATAGTTGCAAATTTTTTTAATTTTGAAGAAAAATTAGTCATTTCCAAGTTTCCCGCCAAATGATGTATTGGGTGGAAGACGTGTGGTCGCTTGACAATCAATTTTTGCAATGGCGGAACACAGCAGATCAGAAGATGAGGATGATTTTGAGTGGGAACTAGACAATTATTATCTAAAAGAGAGATGATACAGGCACCACACTCAAGAACTTGAAGAATCAGACAGTGAATTTGATTTTGCATTTATTGAACTTTCATCGGCTTTCGGAGGCGGTATGAACTCGACTCACTTGCACAAGAAATGCTGCAGACGTATGTGAGCCACAACTAACTGAACCAAGGGGTGGTCAATATTCACAGACACTTAATAATCACTAACAAAGGCCACAGTAAACTTGGGTCACTCGCATTCACTATTGCCATTATGGAATGAGCACAATCTAAACAAAATTCATAAGTCTACGTGTCGTAGCACTCGATCTGGGCCTGGGTCAAGGGCCTGGCATCACTCGCCCTAGAATGGAAGCACTTTGTTCGTTATTTATCAGATTTGCAAATACACTTAAGGCGATTTTTTTCTCAAATGAGTCTATCTTATTTAGTCTCAAAGTGTGCGGAACGGTTCTGCACTTTTTTATATCCACTTAGGGCCATAAAAAATGGTGTGAAACAAAGCTATACCTTACCTTAAACATGTTTACAATGTTACATTTTTATTTCCTCAGTTAGCATTTTCTTAATTAGAAGTTCAATTTTTGCCATGTGGAATATTCCGCAAATCTGCGTAATATTCCGCAGATTTTGCGGAATAATACGCAGATTTTGCGGAATATTACGCACTAGCAGAATACTGCTCAAGTTTTGTGGAATACTGTGACTTGCGAAATATTATATATATTTTGTGGAATAATAATCAAAATAATAATTTATTTTTAAACATCAGTGTGACAGTTCCAGAAGGGTTACACAAACAGAAAAGTTTAGCAGAGGACTAAAATTTTTAATTTTCTCCCGGCCCAATAAACATGAATTACATTCCATTCTCAATAGCACTTGAGAGTATAATGTGCCCACTCTCAATAATTAATCAATGTGACGGTTGCAGAATGGTTTTTGTTTGGAGCACTCAATTTTTTTAATTCTCATGACCAATGAAGTTAAAATGCATTCCATAATCAATACCACTTGAAAGCATCAATGTGACAATCCTAATAATTATTACTTGATCAATGTGACAGTTGCGGAACCGGTCCGCATGTGGAACCGTTACGCATGCGGAACCATTCCGCATGGGGAGTGATTTCCCAAACAGAATGGTTTTGCTGGGTATTTGATTTCACCAATCAACTTAAAATGCATTCCATTATCAATGCCACTTGAAAGTATTGATATGACAGTTGCGGAACCATTCCGCATACTACAATACTTTTGAGATCCTCAAAATTTTTAAAAATTTTTTTGCACATTTCAGTTGAAATATATTCTATTGTCAGTTGCATATGAAAATATCAATGTGTCAACATGAACAATGATTAATCAGTGGGGAACTTGCTGAATGGTTTGTGATGCAGAAACCTACCTGAAGCAGACTCGGGAAAAATTGACATCTTGTCTATGCCATTTTAATGCTTTTGGTAGAACCTTAACACAAGCCATGAAATATTCGAATCTTAACGTGCAACAAGCATTAAACATAAAAGTATCAAAAATTTCTACCCTAACAATAATTAATTAATAAAACTGACAGTGGCGGAACCGTTCCGTATGTGGAAAAATTTTGCATGGGGAGCGATTTCCCAAACAGAATGGTTTTGCGTGGTATTTGATTTCACCAATCAACTTAAATGCATTACATTATCAATGCCACTTGGAAGTGTCTATGTGACAATCCTAACAGTAATTAGTTGATCGATGTGACAGTTGCGGAACCGTTCTGCAAACAATACTTTTGTGATTCTCACAATTTTTAATTTTTTCCTGCACAATTCAGTTGAAATATATTCTATTCTCAATAGCATACGAGAATATCAATGTGTCAACATGAACAATGATTAATCAGTGGGGAACTTGCTGAATGATTTGTGATGCACAAACCTACCTCAAGCAGACTCGGGAAAAATTGACATCTTGTCTATGCCACTCCCAATGTGACTATCCTAACAATGATTAGTTGATCAAGTTGACAGTTGCCGAACCATTCCGCATGCGGAATCATCCGCAAACAATTGTTTTGTGGAGCTCACAATTTTTTTAAAAAATTTATAGCACATTTAAGTTGAAATATATCCTGTTCTCAATAACACATGAAACTTTCAATGTGTCAACATGAATAATGATTAATCAGTGGGGAACTTCCTGAATGATTTGTGATGCAGAAACCTACCTGAAGCAGACTCGGGGAAATCTGGACATCTTGTCTATGCCATTTTACCGCTTTTGATAGACCCTTAACATAAGTTTGACTTCTCTCAGCATGCCAAAATGGTGTCCCAGCTCTATCATTCTATCATCAGTGAATGATTTGTGCATCAAATATACGCCAGTGGAGACCTCATATACGGTTTCTCTATGTCTAATATTTTCCTTTTTAAGATGTAATTTGAAAAATTGCTATGTATCTAATTAACAGTTTCTTGCCACATTTGATTTTCTATATCTATACAATGCTGTCGAAATTCTTTTAAAAATCAAAGCTCATTACCCACGCCTTTTGAATACCACACAATTCCATATCCATAGGGGTATATTAGTTTTTCATTTCCAGAGCCCAACAGTCTCAGTTTTCTCTGCCATTTAAATAGTAGCTATAGCAGTAGTTACTACATGTTTTTATTGTTCTAATTACTATTAGTAATAGCAGAATTACCAGGTGTTATTATTATTGGTGTTATTATTATTGGTATTTTTATTATCTTTGTTATCACCATTTTCAAATTATGTATGTGAATGTCTGTAAGAGTGAGTGAAATTTCTCAAATTTTGTTTACTTAAGGCAGACTACAAGAACTGGCAAGGGTAACCCACACCACCTTCACTAATTCTGGTGATAATATTAATGAGAGTGAAAAAACTAACATTGCAAGTGACAAATGAACTACTAGCCTGTTGTGAAACTGATTGATGCTGATGAATCTAGACTTTCATTTGGATCACTGAGATATGCAGTTCAGCAGTCATATCTAATGGTGGTTGACCATCCCCATTCCAGTACTATCCCCATAGTGGTATCCAGTTATGTAATCGAATTAGCTAACTCACAGGCCAAGCCTGATAACATCAGTTAATACCCTGCATTGTTGGCACTCACCAAGAGGGATTGTAAATTTAAGCAACTAATCAGATATTCCTAAGGATATGTTCATGCACACTGCTAGGTCATTGTTCATTTTTTCTTAGAACTTGACCATTTAATTCTAATGCAGTCACCTTAGAATTAAAGTATTTTAGGTGCATAATAACTTATTAATCTTTAAGTTCATTCTATGCTAGATTTTTCATGGACACTTTTCATACCAGTATAAGCAACTGTAGTACCCAAAACAGTGAACAAGTTTGTCACAAAAGCACTGTATTCTCTAGATTCAATTCAAGTGTTATATTTGAGGATTCTTTTGGCCTGAAATTTGTTGTTCTGTCTTTGATAAATTTGTATTTTTTTCTTTGTTTGCACTTTTACTTTTTACCATCTTTAAACCTCTGCTTTACAGCATTGCTTTTCACCAGGTTCCTAATTTCTGGATGTACAATCTCAAAATCTCTGAATCAAAGTTTAACTGCTATAAACCAGTTGACACACTGGTTGACCTCCAAGCTGTACTGACCATTTATTGCTCTGTTTGCATCACATTACCAGAGGAAAACAGGAGATTGGCAATTTAACTTCAGTGGCCAAGAAAGATTTCCCACACCTTGGCTAGAGTGATAAGTTCTCTACACATTGAAGTAAAGATTCCTCAATTTATAACGAATATGGTGGAACAAAAAAATTTTATTTTGTCAAATTTTTCAACAAAAGTAAAAAGGATGAAAACATTTACTTCACTACTTGTAGGCTGGAAAAATGGCAACTTTGGCAATTGTTTTTGTTCTGAATTATGGAATCTGCTGATATAACAAGGAGAACCCAAAACTATGGCAGCCGCATTTTTGCACATCCAAACTTATTTAACAAGAACAATACTTTACCATCATTTAGGCTATTGAATCACATGGTCATTCAAATGGTACTTTGCTATTTTTACTTTCTTCTCATTCGTAAATAAATTCTATTACAAACAAAAGTGTAGACATTATACATGTGTGGATCTTAATTCATTGTACACCAGCAAATTTTAATTCATTTACGATGAAATTTGTTTTGTTAGTTTATTCCCTTTAACTTAAACGTTTTTCACATTCCCATCGATAGGACAAAATCATGTGGTGAATCAAAGCTGTGGTTGTGAAATTTAGCATATTTTTGAGAAAGTGAATTTTCTGTTTGACGTTAGATACCTGTAGCTTGAAAACTAATTCGGGGACCCTACTTTTTTGCTCATGTCATTGCACATACACAGGACATTAATGAAAATTTTTTTAAAAATTAAGTTTTTTCTATTAAATTTTTGCATAGAAGCCAAAATGCTCAATTTTGAGGTACCCAAAATAATGGAAAAATGTGCTGTAACACTGATGTAAGAAAACCATTTTACAGGGAAATATTATTGAAGCCGTTGCAATATAAAATTGACATCCTGCAATGAAACGATACCATTTTCAAGAGGATTGCAAGCACTAATTTGATTAGAGATGAATTCTCACATTTTGCCCAAGGTACCCCCTCACATGGGGGAAAAACTAATCGGTGGCCCCCACTTTTTAGTACAGATTTGTAGTACAAAATTTAAAATTAGCGCATATGTGAACAACAACATGTTGATCAGCCTTTCAGTTTATCATTATAAACCATTTTCAAAACAACAGTTCACATTATTCAATCAGGTGACATAGGTGAAGAATAGACTCTACAGGTACACCTCAAAATGCATAGTGAGGGGAAGGACCAGAAATCATAACAGTTGGAGCTCAAATGAATCAATGTTTCTACTGAGATAGTGCTCAGCATGATTCAACAGCATATACATAGCTCCTTTAAGAGGAGACTGAGGGTGGCATTAGCCTTGTCTGACACCTGAACACCAGAGAAATCTATAGTGCCACTAGTTGGCAAGGAATGGATAAGCAATGTTTGTGTCTTTACAATGAGTCTTTGTTTACATCTCCACTAATTTTAAAGTTCGTACTCATATTTTGTCCAAAAACAAATGTGATTAGATTTGTAGCAGACTAAAACCATAATACAAATTATAAAAACTTGCAAAAAATCTATCAAAAATCGAAACTGTCGAGCCCCATTATGTAAGTTTCCTTAAACCTTGGTTTAGATCCACCACCTTTTTGGATTTTGGAAAAATACGACAGTTCCTACTGACACATTTTTATTTCTGCTCCCCTGATTTTCCAGCTTTTGAGGAAATGCAAAATTGCCAAAATTTGTCAAAGCAGGCCAAGTTGGAAGCGATTATGAAAGAATGTTATTTTTATTTTTCTGCTAAAAATCGGTAAACCAAAAAATGTTGCGGAATATTACACATGGCAAAAATTGAACTTCTAATTGAAAAAATGCTAATTGAGGAAATAAAAATGTAACATTGTAAACTTGTTAAGGGTAAGGCATAGATTTGTTTCATACCATTTTTTATGGCCCTAAGTGGATATAAAAAAGTGCGAAACCGTTCCGCACACTTTGAGTCTTAATAAGATAGTCTCATTTGAGAAAAAATCGCCTTACTTACAATGTGGCAAGTCCTTCATTGTAATACCGTTTTTTTATTTTCGAAACCCGATATCCTGAACAGTGCCAAACAACACTTCTGTGGAGTGACCTAGCTTTTTATCCCAGATCAACAGCTGTTTATCAGAATACTATCTTTTGTCCAAATAAATTTAAGGCCTTGTGTTTTGTGTTTTGTATATTTCCCTCTGCATTCAATCAAAGAATATCACATATGTTCTGAAATGTTTGGAACATCAAAAATTACAAAGTATAAATTATTTACGTGTGACCACGGCTTTCTGACAGATCTGACTGGCTGTTGCTGTGCCCCTTGGTGGTGATTTTGCTGTTATCTCTGTAACTTGAGATTTTCTTTGCCACCTTGTGACAATTTTGTAGTTCGAAAAATCTTTGTTTTTTCTTCAGTTTCTCTGTCTGAATCATTATGAAAATTAGCAGATGTGCTGCCGCTGAGAAGACTACAGCACACGTTTACCTTTACCATATCCTTTGGCTAGTGTATTCCCATCAATGTGACAACAGATGACGGCAATTTTGTTTTTTGCGTTCACAGCTGTATCTCGTTAACCTCTTCCAGGATCATTGTGAAATTGGAGAAGTGTTCTTCTATGAGTGTGACAACAAATAACGCCGACTTTCAGGCGAATCTTACTACCTCTGCTCCCCATAGTGGAAATTTTAGTTCACATTTACCTGTTTATGCAAAACTTGTTAAAGTCACGACACTTGTCATTGTGTTCGTCTCCTCGGAACAAAGTTTGACATTCAACATAACATTGGTAATAATTGTAAATGACAAAGAGACATGATTGAAAGACACATGGTATTTCAAAACACAGAGCAAAAGCTAGTAACATACATAGCAGGTGTAAAATAATGCAAAGAATGACAATTGGAGGGGGTAATAGAAAAGTCGCGCAAACAATTGTAGCATGCGGCATGACCCTGTTTGCTGTTCATTCACAATATGCTTTTCGAACGCAATCAAAAGGGACTCCAATGCTTTCAGTTGCAGAGCATCGTGCCCTATTTGTATCAAATTGAGGTGTCTTCACAATTTCTTGATGGGTGATTTTACATTCATGATGTTGCAAAAAATGTTCTTGGATGGTGCCATTCTGAAGATGCATAGATAAGCAACAGGAAAGACAGCAAATCCGGTGTCCAATGTAACATTGCATGACATTTGGACGAAGAAATTCATTCATAGGGCATTCAAACTCAAAAACAGCACTACACTGGGCAACAGAGCGGACTTCCGCTTAATTAGAAAGTGTTATTTTTCATGACGAAATTGGAGGACTTCATATTCCGATAATAAATAATGACATTATCATCATTTTATTTTTATTAATCATTCTTCTCCTTATTATTACACATTTTATTTAATGAAGATACATGATAAATATACAAAACATACTTAACAAGTGCTACTGTACAGCATGTTCCTCAAAATAATTAAATAAAATGAATTTGAATTAATTAAAACAAAAATAATTCAATCTATTTACAAGATTACATTTTTTAACTAAAAACAAATAAAATGAAAGACAAAACGCGAGAGAGTACAGTAACAGTAGCCAAATTAATCTAACATTACACCTCATGATTTTCTTAATGGCGTGTTCATCCTGGAGGAAATTAGTTGACATAAAGTTTTTGTTAAGTACCTTTATGGTCACACTGGTGCCACGGGCAGTGGATTCATAGTTAATTTTGGAATTGTCAATCGACTAATATGTTGGTCTACAAATAGGACATTGGTGTAGCCATTATTCACCAAGTGTTGTGTCTTCAACAAGTTTTGTATTATAGAAAACATGCTTCCCAAGTACAGCAAGTTCAAGTTACATTTACGGTATCTCTGTACCTTCAGAGTTACTTGACAGAGTTTCTTGAAATTTGGAAAATAGTTTTCTTATAAGAAGACAACAACACCTTTCTATTTTTGCATGGATTAAGCATATTTTGTACCACCCAACAGCCATTTCTATGTTTTGTGTGTTTTGCATCCTCAGCTGTGTCCTAAACCCCTAACAGGATCTTTGTGAAATTTGACAAGTTTATTCTTATGAACGTAGCAACAGATGACAACTTATTGTGGAGGGATCCGACTATGCTTCACAGTGGCAACTTTATTATTTCGTTTGCCTCGTTTGGTTCCCTAATTCCAAAGCTGCATAAAGTACCTTATCATTTTGCATTGGAGGCCATCCGCCCGCAGTACATACAATTTATACAGCATATATACAGTACAATACACTGGTACGCATACGTATGCACATAACATTTTTAACATCCATAAGTTTTTGTCTGAGTAGGGATCAGAAATTCTTGTCAACCTCAAAAATGAACCATCACTTGTGTTGGTCCAATATAAGTTAGGCAGCAATCGTATTCTTACATCATTGTAGAAAGGACATACACAAACAAAGTGAAATTCATTTTCCAAAAAATCTTAAATCTTGACCAGAGCTTTGTTTACATAATGAACACATAGTTACAGAGATATACTACTACTACAGCTTCTGCCAACGCCCATCAGACTTTTACAAAATGTAACTTGAGCATACTCTATACAGCAATACTCTTTGAATCCCCACACTTCAGTGCCATAACTAAGGATTGAGAAAACCATTTTGTCAGAAACGTCTACGCTAGTACATTTAGTGGCATTGAACTTGCCTTCCATTGCAGAAACCAACTTTTAAGAAGGGAACTTACAATTATGCAACTGGTCCCAAATTGTTCCTGATAGTTTGTTATTACTGGACACCACGCTCTTTGAGTTGGCTTGCCATTTTATGTTATGAGCATGGTCTCGAGGAATAATGAACTGTCAGTTCTCATCTGAGTAAGTTACAAGTTGAGACCAATTTTGTAGCCATAAGTTGTTTTAACTGAAAGTTTGCGCTTTGGGCTGAATGCAGGTTTCTTGTGCACTATAAGTCAATTGTAAAATGAGTATTATGATTACAGATGCAGGAAAGCATAAATCTGAATATCGCTCCTAGAAATGTGACCATTTTGATGAAAGATTTTTGTTTCTTCGGCTTTTCTTATAGGGATGCTTTGGTGAGATTTTATTGGTACCAAACACTGTTGTTTGAACCATTAAATAAATGTTTTAACACTAATGGTTTAAAATACTACCCTTCATTTCTGTTTTGATTTTTTGCCAGGTATCACAGCATGCTGCATTATGCTGGCTGCACACTTGTGTGGGAAGAACATCCCGGTATATGATGGTTCATGGAACGAATATTATTTGAGGGCGAGTAGAGAGCAGGTGGTCCTGGGGCCATACACACCAGCTGATGCAGCATAACACGGTTATAAACAGTAGATAGTGCTGTCCTTCACAATAAAAATGGTAGATTTTTATTACATGCCCGTCAGCTACCCCTTTGTGACAATTTTGCACTTACATGTATTTTGTATGAAAAGGATTGCCAAAATTATTTTGTATTTTTGAAAGGCTGACAATGCTGCTAGAAATACTCAAAATTTACTGTGTCATTTAAGAATTGCTGTATAGTTCAAAATATGCTAAAATTTTGTAGAATTTACTTTATGCTTTTTGTTGAGAAACCAGACAAGATTTCTGCTTTTCTGAAATATTATGTGCAAAAGGATTGAATTAGTTTGCAGTATTTACTTTTTATCTGTTCTCCCTAATTATTCACACATACTGTATGTTTGCATGCTTTTGGTATTTTTAGCCAGACATTGCTGAAGATGACATTGATATATCTGTAGACTTTTAAAGGAGCTTGGAATTTCATAAATACTCTAGGCCTAGAACAGCTTAATATACCAGGAATTTTTGCAAATGCTTCCAAATTTATATGCATGTTTGTATATTCAGAAAAAGTTCCATATATTGGTCCATGGGTCTACTTTTAGAGTCAAAATTATTAATTTCTTAGAATTTGTGGGATTTCTCTGGCAATTAACAGTCTCAACAAGAATCACTCAAAAAATTATTGCTTATGTAGGTTTTAAGACCAGTGACATTTACCTGGCGCTGGGGATGAACTGTTGCATGGTTTTGGGAAGGTTTGGGTTTTTCTTCTGGCCACCTAATTGATAGAGAAATTAATCTTGTGTCTATCCTTTTGTAGTGTCAAAGCTACTTAATTACTTTGTCCGTTTTTTAATCGTACTTTGGCCAAAAACGATGTAATTGAATACTTTGGAAAGTTACCAAGATTATGTATTTACATGGTAGTATCTATGATTATCCATGACATGAGCTTCTGTATTGCGAAAACCAGTCCTCCTCTCGGGATGTGTTTTAATTGTAGATTTTTTTGGGTTTCACATTCCTTGCCTGTTTAAAGTTTACTCCATTGTTGTTGTGCATGGGTTGGTGAAGGGTTTCCTCACAGGAATTGGTTATTTACATGAGTTGAAGTGTTTATGTTTTGAATCTTTTCAATGTTGAACTGTTCTGCATAATGTGTGGATGAGTTTTAAGTATGTAATGAGAACCACGTTTTACGCATATTTCAGAAGTTGGGTCTGCAGGTTTATCAGTTATTCCCCCTCTCGTGTACAAGCTTAGCCTACTAGGTGTGGAATCATAGACTATAGTACATCTGTTGTCTATAATCTATGGTGGAATGTATTGCCTAAAGGTGTGAATCAGCAAGAGCTTTTGCCCTGTTGTTTATTTTTCTGTTTTTTATTTTGTTGTTTAGTTTTGCTTGTGCAGTTTGTTTATTTTCTTAATGTATTATGCAGTCGTAACAAAATTATACCATGAAACACGACTCGTGGAGGCAGAAACATGCTAAATTGCAAGACTTATATTTGCTTGATTATTGTCACCGAAGCTATAAACCACACTTTTAGCAAAATTAGGTGTATCTGTGTGTGTTTGTGCATACCAGTGCCAGTAAACATGCACTGGTACATACTGCTGCAGTTTCTGAATAAAGGTTTTAATACAAACATGTTCATGTTGAAACCCCAGAGCTATTGGAACATAAGACTTTTTGCACCCTTTGCTCAGGCATTTTGTAAATTATTTTAAAAAAGTCAAACATTTGACCTTTAAATATCAATTGGTTTATGTATTATCAAATTTTTTCAAAAATTTTAGTTCAAGATACAGGTCAGTGTTTGTTTTTACTCCCACATACTGAAGGTCTCGGTAACATTCTGTATGCAGAGCCCAGGAGGTATAGGAGTATGGTTATCTGCACAACACCCTTCGTGCAAATTAAGTCTGGTACTTGACTAATATAGTGAAAACTCTCTAGTCTACGACAGTCTGTAAGATTTGGGACACCGAAATTCTGTCCAAAATTCTTGTCCACTTGGGTGCAAATAGTGTTAGTGTACCAGTTGCCTAATGACAAGATTCTCAACAAACATGTAAATGTACAAAGTAAATACGACCACACTTTTCCTTTATACACCCATTATTTTTTCCGAGGTTAGTTTTAGAGAATACAAGCCAAATCGCAACCGCAAGTAGCAGCTTATTTTAAGCCTATTCAAATAGTAAAAGACACTGGCTGCGCTTCAATAGGACGTTGAAAGTAAGTTTTGTTATGTCGATCGATTTTGGTTAATTCTTAGGACGAAGTGTAACACAAAAGAAACTAAAAGTTAAGATCACAAAAGACAGTTGAGTGGGAAATGTTATTACTGGGTGAACGAGTGTGCGAAATGCAACTGAATTTTCTAAAACAACTAACAACGTATATCCGTTGTTTTATTTTGAAGTGAAGCACACAAGTACAACGATAAAACTGTGCCAATCCATTAATCTTATTTGTCTCGGACAATTCATAACATCAGTTTAATTCACAATCAGTAGTAAGGTTTATTATTTGTTTTCTTCAATACACTTCTTTTCTGCGCTTTTTAGGTAGTTCATTTTTTAGGTTTGCACTCTCTTAGTTCCATGTATTCAACTCGTCTTCCTGTTACAATGTGTTGATGTTCTCTTCACGATAACATGCCCGACTTAATCGCCGTTTGACTTTCCTGTTGTTCAAAGTAGTCTGTCACACAAGAGATTTTCAAGCAGTTCCCAAAGTATTTTAGTTCAGTCCCGTTTTCAACTCCAAAGACAACAATACGCTCCCAAAACTCAATCAGAGTTCTGAAATTAATTATAACACTTAACGACATGTCAGTTTACTGGGTCCATCTGTTGTTCATCTACACTTTGGTCTAGAAATCCTATGCTTCGGAATCTACGAAGATCATGCCACTTTCAGTTAATCAGGATTGTCTTTTTGGCGATTTTTTGCCTGTTAATATACACGAATTAAAACAAAGGAAGTTTCGGACGACAATGTACACATATATGTAAAATAGGTGGCCGAATCGTAAAAGTTTGCTCATTGGTTTGCCATATTCACTCAATGTTGCAGTTAAAATACGAATGGAATTTATTTCTCAATATAACGCAAATAAGGAACTGTATTGCTATTAAACTTTTCAATGATCTTGGAAAATATTGCAACAATCGCTGACATATTCCCAGATATTTTTTAAATCTATAAAATTAAAAAGCGAAACTCATGTTGTATGATACGAATACGAGCGCACTTGACAATGCAGTGTCGTCATTCTTTGAGAAAAGAATTGACCGCTCTTCAGACACTATATTCCATCTACTCATTCCAAGATGATGCTGTTTCGATCCGGATTTCGCTGTCCGTGATAAGGATTTTTATGTTTTAGTATCCTGTAAATGATTCAGACAGTAGGCACTACAACTTTTTGGCACCTAAAAGCAAACTGAAAATAATTTTCCTAAAGGTTAAAATGATGTACACGCATACCTTTCCCTTCAAGAACATAATCATAGGTAATCGCCAAATGCTCAAGCCTAAAATTTTGCCCTTTCTCGTGAAATTTTGTTGAAACATTGTACCTAAGTTTCTGGGCCACGGGGGATTGCCCTCCCCACAGAAACGTCCGCACGCCTATGGCGCGGGGGTGCAAACTTGACGACGACCAAAGGAGACTGAAATGGTGACGATACTGAGGCCGACTCTGAGACCACGCCTTCGCAAAATTTGTCGAAGTTGAATTAGTTCTTCGCCAACAATGTTTTCCAGCAATGATTCTCAACCACAGCGTCACGCTGGTTATGGCTGTAATTGTGTAACCCTTATCCAGTCACGTTGGCGTTTAACGTGTAGCCGAAACTCTCTAATCACTGAATGAAGGTTTTGCCATGTGATCAGTGACACATCACAGCCTAGAAATAATTTTCTCAGTACTTTACAGTTTCAGGTATGTTATCAGAGACTTTGTATATTTATGATTAAGCGAAATTTATTTTTTTTTTCACTCACAAGCTCTGTGTTGTTGAACTCTTGACCCCCAAGCTCAACATTACAACAGATAAAGAAATACTGAAAACGCTCTGTCGTGGCGACACCGACTTGAAGAAATTGACTAAAAAGGTACAGGCAGAATAATGACGAAGTCAACGATACCATAAACAACATCGAAAACGTCAGACCTCCAAAACCATGACGTCGCTGACGAAACTGAGCACCACAGATAGCGAAGCTGCAAATAATGACGACGTCGCTGACACTGAACCAGTTCCAAAACCTACAATATAAAAAAGTACGTCACCTAAACGTCACTGACGACGACAGCGCTACAAAACGCCCTTGACACCAACAAAGACCGCTGAGTTTAGCGAAATTTCTGAATAGTTGTCGTCACAGCAGTATCTTGCGTCCACAATGACTGAAAAAGTGTACAGCGAAGTTGTTCTTTTACCAGGATGCAGCTTTTGCAAATCTGCTAACGAATGCAATTGCTTCCAATCTTAAGCCCCGTTTACATGATAGTATTTACAACCGAGTGTATATTTACGTATGGTATTTTGCCATATGAACGCAAATACATCCGGATGTAAAACAATACTCGGGTGTATAATTGCACCACCTCCAGAGGTCGCGTAAATGTAAATTTATGCACGTGCAACTATGTACTATAAGCACATGTGAACGTGATTTAAATTTACACACGGGTGTAAAAGCAAGATCACTCCGTAAAAGTGCCGTTACGAAATTATTTCTGTAGTTCCATCTTTTCTTCAAGTTGAGGCAACACCACTTCCCTTTAAAAGTCCAAAAAACTTTATTGTTGTGTGGTTTGGTAAGATCTTTTATTGTAATGTTGCATCTGATGCAGTTGATGCTTCTGCTGATGACGGTGATGATGATAATGATGCTGGGTGAAATTTTGCCGACATCTTTTTAATCCACGGTTTCACTGGACATCTTTAAGAGGTACATGCATACTTGTAACCTCATCAGGACAAATCAGCTTTTCGGTTCACTTTGCAAAAGTTCTTTCTTTACTTCGAACTCTGAATTGCCAATAGCCAGCACGTCATGATCGCGACCCGACCAAGCCATCTTGTGTTAACGTCACTGCCCTCTGACAATTTTCAAACCACCCTTTGTCGTTCAAATTTTCATTATTAAATGTGTCTTGCCACCAGTCCTTCTATCTTTCTTAATATATACTTGCCGATTGAAAGATAGCTCTAAAAGCAATCCTTGGGGATCGATACCCGAGCCTCAGACCTTCCGAATTCAAGACAATTGTTGTGAAAAAAATATTTTTTTAACTTACAAACGTTGCATGCGCCGACTTCGTTGCGAAATGTATAGAGTTTTCTGTGCGAATATTGCTTTTCTTTTCCCACATATGATCGCGATGTTAATTAACGTTTACATCTGAGTGCATGGTGTACAGGTGTAAAAGTGCTGCATATAAAGGGGCTTTAATCGTCAGAAGTATGAGCATCACCGATCAATCCGGGACGGTCGAGTGTGGTCATGTGATGGAAACACTGTGACTTGGGGACATTTTTCTGTAAGGCAAAGGCGAGCGAGCATCGGTGAACTTCTTTGCCAATTTTTTCTGTCCTTGTCCATCTTTAATTTTCTATCTACTGCCCAAGTATGTGGACGGTGATTGGAGGAGCCACACTGTTAACACCCCCAGAAGTTACACGCCTCACCAGGCATTCTTCAAATGCCCGTATCAAAATGACAAGACTGTCGCTGAACATAGAAGCATGTGCCTTTGCTTCACTAGGTGTAGCCGGCTATTAGCTCATTATTTGGGCACGTTTAAAGCTTAATTTTTGCTGTCTTTTGTATATTCATTTTACTTTGCATTTCACTTGAACAATTTATAAATTGTTCATTTGAATAGAATACACGTCATCATCTACCGCTTTGTCGCGGAAAGTTGGTTTTTATACTTAGGTTGCTGTGGTTTGAGTAGGCCTACTCTCATAGGATGAACAAAATACCACCATTAAATTCCATTATGCCTACTCCCAACTTTGTAAGATTTACTCTAGCGATCACTCTTAAAACCATAACCAAATAGATAAAAACACCATGGCGAATTTAGTCTAGGTCTCAAAAAGACATGATTGGCGAAAAATGAATTTCTGCAATATTAGGCTCAGCTTGGATTCGAGCGTGGAATCCCGGCGGTCGCAATCTAACACTATACTGACAAAGCTAAATCACAATCCATAAATCGCGCAGTGTGTTTTAAACGTATTTAAATGGCAAAATCATCGGCCTTGTTTTCTATGAATGTCAGCAGACAATGGTAAGAATTGGCGACTTGTAATAAAACCACGAAAACACAACGGATTTTGTTGTTTTGTAGGTATGACCAACGCAAATAACCTAACGAAGTCTATTCCATCCAACAAAATCCTTAAAGATGACCTTTTCGGCCATAAAAGCGACAATGTTCCTTTAGCCATCTCTACATAGTCCCATTTTTCACATATCGCTTCTTGATTGTCTTACACAAACGTTACGACACACCTTTGCAAGATACATATATGACATACAGGAACAGAGCACATGCGATTTTGCCCTGACTTTCTTCGAGTCAGGAGAAGTAGTGTGCGATGTAGTCGATCAATACAAAGTCGCATGCGACTATTCGGAGTCTGTTAGCAGCGCTTTGCATAAATGTAGCCTTTTACATGGGGAAATATTCTTACAAGCTAGCTTATTTGCGTCGGAGGGAATTTCAGGTATTTTACAAGACTGAGTCGGGGCTAAACATTGTCCTTACCTGGACACCTTCGACTTGTGGACAAAGGCTATTGACCACAATCCATGCGCTCACCCAGCATATAAACGGGAGGGGGGGGGGCTCGAATTTTTGAGAATGTGGACGTTTTACAGTGTATTTTCAGAGCTATGAATAGTGCATTCGTCGAATTTTGGTAGTTCCGCATATGATGTTTAATTGTTTAATTTTCAATAAATACTTTTGAACAACTTGAGTTTTGTGAAATTTGTAATAGCTAATGTTACAACTATATAACAAACAATGATCGTGATTTTTCCATAATGTAAAACTGCTGAAATTACGGACTGATGGTGGTCCTTAATAGTTAAGTAGCGCACCCTTGTTTTTAGGCAGCATACTAAGTACTTTTAAATTTACCAATGCACCGTGAATACAGTTGTAAGTTGACAGATTCTAAAACATAAATATGACATTTCTCCTTGTCTTTGTCACTCATAAATGAAAGGAGACATTATACCTGTCTCAGACACACTAATTTTTTGGTGCCTTTTATGGATTCCATTACTACTTTTTTCACTGGACACTTCGAGAAGTCCATGGGAATCTCCACATCCACCAAAGTCTTCATAGATGTCGGAAGACATCAAACATCTGGAATTTAGAAGACTGAATAAAATAATTGACAAATTCAAAGCTCCTTATGTTTTGACAGTGTGAAACTGAAAGCAGCTTATCAAATGAAAAAGTCAAAATGGGAGCACCTTATGCCATGAGATTGTAAAAATGCGTGCACCTCATGCTACGAGAATGTTAAAATGGGTGCACCTTAAGCTACAAGAATTTGAGAGTACCTTATGTCCCGAGAATGTCAAAATGGGGGCACCTTAAGCTACAACAATGTCAAAATGGGAGCACCTTATGCCCTGAAAATGTAAAAATGAAAGCACTTTATGTCATGAGAATGTCAAAATGGGAGCACCTTACGCTACAACAACGTCACAGTGGGAGCAACTTATGCCATAAGAATGTCGAGCACCAAAATGGGAGCACCTTATTCCATGAAAATGACAAAAAATAGCACATTATATTATCTGAGTATGTAAGAGTGGGATTACCTTATGCTACGGGAATGTCAACATGGGGGCACCTCATCCCATGAGAATGTCAAAATGGGAACACCTCATGCCAGGAAATTCTCATCCCAAAAGCCAGTGAGAATCTCACTGGATTCCAGTTAGATTCCAGTGAGAATCTAACTAACTAAGATGCCATTTAAATTAGTGAGAAAAACATTCTCACTCTAGTGAGAATACAGTGATATTCCAGTTAGAATTCAGTGAGAATGTAACTAATTTGCATAGCATTCCCACTCAGTGAGAATTTGTCTTACTGAAATTCTCACTCATGTGAGTAGTAATGCTATGCAAATTAATGAGAATTTGTCTTACTGAAATTCTCACTGAGTGAAAATCTCACTGGGTAAGAATTCTGAAGTTAGAAAATTTTGTGTGTGCCTTTTATACTGCCACTGACTGAATAGATGAGAGATCAAAGCTTTTTTGGTAACCGAAACACTGCTTATTTTTGTGAGATTATCTTGAAATTTGACTAAGGATTCAGTTTAATTGCAAATTGTGAAATATAGCAGACATAAACTGACAAACCGAAATTATTATATTGTGCAATGTTTTTAATTTTGCTAATAGCGAATCAATCCGGAGCGTGCAAGTGAATGAAATGCACAAATTAAATCAGCTTTTGCGCATATTATAGAAATTCAGGTTTTGAATAAGTAGTCTAATTGTTTTTTTCTTCAAAAATCTGTTGTACGAAAATCAATGCAATTTCGCCCTATTTACGAAAGTATGGTTTTGACTGCAACTAAAATGCGTTTGGCGCTGTAGAGTTAATTTACGAGGAATGTGTTGACGATTTGCGTTAAAAGTGATTATTTCATGAAGATAAAGACACGAAGTGAACGGCTCTCCTAGGAATGTGTGGTGGCCCTTAAAAGGGCCGTTTGTGTTCTATCTGCCTAATTGTTCGCCAAATGAAGGCCGTGAACAATAGCGCACTTAAATGACCTGTAAAGGCGGTAATGCCCCTGATGTTGGTGATCAAAGTTTTAACTGTTTGTCTGTTTGCTGTGTAATCTGCCTAAATCATTTAAACAACTCTTTGCGCGAAAAATGAGTCCTTAATTGACATTCAACAAATTACTGACGCCGTACGCGACGGGACGAAAACCCTCATACAATGCCCTTCTCGCACATTATGAACGACACAAACGTCTTTTATCCCCTGTAGGTGCCTAAATAAGTTTTGGATAAATGAGGCATACGTTTTAGGCAATTTGTATTCCTTTATATAACGTACATGTATATAGTAAAATCAGCGTTCACCAGTAGAGGCATCACGAAATTATCAAAAAATACAGTAAATGCTACCAAAATCTATTAATTAATGTAAAACGAATAATTTTGGACTATTATCAACGAATTATTATCATACGAAGCATTTCCTGTTCTATTACCCGGAATTTGTTTAAAGGTAATTAAAAACCCTTCTCGATTTCGTCACATGAACTTGGCTCAAACCATATTTGTGCACATCTGGGCATGAGTCACACCACCAGCAAATATTTTTGTTGAAACATCTGCGTACACACAACTTCTTAGCATACGAAAAAGTGTGGTGTATATACAGGGGCTTAGACAACAACCAAATATTCAAGAGCATAAGGAGCACCGACGGGGCGTATAAACTTGAATATCAGATGATCGCAACAGCCTCAAGCTGTTTAAGAACGAAGACCTGTACTGTTAATCCGGAAATAAACATGTGTTCTGTCTCATTACGAGAAAAACTGGCGAACGATGGTGCTCTCAGCTCATAGTCTATTATTAAAAGCGACAATAAACAATTAAGTATCACTTTATTAAGCTGAATCACGTTCACAACAATTGAAAAACGTCAAATGTTTCAGGAAACAAGTCATCTGAAAACACTTTCACGAAACCAAAACATTCTGTACACCGTGGTGAAAAGATATATCGGGAACAGTTCGCAGAGGGACCAGATGTACACTGAGAGTACACAAAATCTCTGGCCTTGTCTGTCACGAGACCAAAAGTACACCTGTGCTTATTACCCCTATAAAAATAGTTGATCTGTCGCGGGACCAACCAGTACTGGCTGAGATAAATAGTTTTACAAAGCACACTTTGGTAAAAAACATCACAAGACTAGTTCGCCGAGGGGCCAGAAGTAGGCCTACACTGAAACTCGATGTCTACACAAATCAAGCTGGCCTGGTCCGTCGCGAGACCTAAAGCGTACTTTGCAAAAAATTTTGAATTGTAAACTTCTCTCTAGACACTTTTTAATCCCCAGTGGTTGCTTATACGTGTAGTTTAGTTTGGAGTGTAATAGAATCACGGCATGACAGAAGAGGTAAAAGCGTTGCACGTCAATTCGCCTGACTATCAGGGCCTGCGGCACCACAGTATTTCCCCTAATCAAATCAAAACATATCTTAGAGTAAAGAAACTAGTTACCTAAAGAAATCAGCTATAGAGCTGCTCTTTCAGCGGTGGATCCATCTAATTAAATCTTGGCTATTTCAGAAGTGTCGACGGAAGCGCGCGCACAATTGATCTCCGGGGTTTTCAGTTGCCGATGAGCCACGAAGACTCGAAATGCCTTGATTTTCATAACAGCAATTCACAATGCAAAAAAATATATTTTCAGAGTGAACCCCCCTCCTCATTTTTTCCAAGTTGGTTTACTTAATTGGGGTTTACACACGCTGGCGGTGACGTTTTTGTTTTGCTTAGACGTTTTTTTTTTAATTTTTGGGTCCTGGCCCGAGGGGGGGTTGAAATCCCCTGAACCCCCCGTAGATCCGCCACTGAAACGGTTGTAACGTGCACTATGCGCGCACCCATGCAACAGGGGGCTCGGGGACAGCCTACGTTTTTTCTAGTAATAAGATAAGGTCCACAAACCCAAATTTAAAGACCCCTATATCCCTACACTTTAGGCTGGGCGCGCGCATTTGGCGAAATTCTGGTTATTCCCGTGCCCCCCCCCGGCAACTCAGAATCCTGGATCCGCCCCTGTCCATACAGCTAGCAGGCTTTCTTTAGTATGGGTACTTTTATGATGTGACTTTTATAGTTAGTTTATATACTTTATGTACAATACAGTGATTTTAAATGCTTCCTTAGTTTTCACTGTAAAGATTAGCTGCACCCGCGTAATTCAATGTTACTGCAGCGGGTTCAAATGTCTGGAGCTGCCTGGGGAAAGAATCCCTTAGCCGCAGACCCTGCCTAAATAGGACAGAAATTCTAATTGGAGCTTTAAAATAGAGACGTCTCTTCAAGAAATATCTCTGTCTCTTGCGATGGTTCACTTGGGTGAAGCAATTTCCAAGCTCGCACCCATGAGGGGGACGGCTCGGGGGATCCACGAAGTGGACAAAAAGTTCCGCCTCAGAGAAACAAAAACTCCGAAAAAGTGGTAAACGAGACAAAAATCCACTAAAAAGTCAGGAACTACCAAAATTCGGCGAATGCATAATTCATAGCGCTGAACGTACCCCCGTGAATAGTCGTAAAAGGTCCACATTTTCAAAAATTCGTGCCCCTCCACCGACTAGAGCGACGTCTTTCGTGAAAATGACGTAGGGACCAGCCAGTAAAAACAGAGACCGTAGAGAAGCGTCTTTGGTAAAAAGTCAGAGACCGTCTTTGGAAAAGTGGATGAATATTTCTTTGCTATTTCTGTATTCGAGCTTTGATCCCACTTAAAAGTTTGAAATAACAAGTGTAGTTTCAAGTAGCTGGTGGAATTCTTCTATTATTGTTGACATTTTATTTTGTTACAAGGAACTAAGAAAATTACCCACAACTCTTTGCATATGCTATTTCCTGTGAGTTTCCCAAGTAAGTAAGTCACTCGGAGTCTGTCCAGAAGGACTCGTTTGCATACAAGTAAGTTAATGCATTTCACGCATTTTATTTGCCTTGTGAAGTACACCCGTGCAAAAATGCACACTCAGCGTGCCAGTTCCAGACTTGTATTCCTTCAGGTCCAGTAGCTGGGCTTACAAAAGTACAAGTAAAAATAGGCAATGACCATCGCCTCTGCTGCTAGTGTTGGCCTAGGCAATGACCATCGCCAGTGTTGGCCCGAACCAGAGGCGATGCAGCTCCTATAGGCGCTCCATACGCCGGAAGCTTTTCGGCGAATTATGCCTCGCACCGACTAAACCATCAAAGTCACGTTGTTATAAATACCTTTTGCGCATAGAGGAACGCCTTAGGAGGTTGTCGATGTGTTTAATTTTAATTCCTTCCAACTCGAACAAATACTCCCGTTATTAAACCTTTTCTTCGAGCAGTCCCTATTTCACATAGGCGGATTTAGGGGGGGGGGGGGGGGGCC